>JAQISU010000055.1:19307500-19650000 GCA_029339505.1 Unio delphinus
CCTTCAAATTAAGAAGTTCACTCAATATGCAAGAAGAGAAAGTGGAAACAATAGCTCTGAAAATAGTGAAATGGTTTACTTGTTGTCCTGTCTACTTTTAAAGTCCGTTATTAGTAATTGTGACACACCAATAATATGGCTAAATTCTATTTGTTTCTGCAGTTGAAATTTCTTAGGCACGTGGCAGTGAAAGTTGATGGCAAAATGACTCGTTAGCATTTGACTACAAGCTGAAGGAGGTCGGTTAATTGATGACCACATTTATTGATAATAACACTATTTCCAGGCTTTAATATACGCATAAATGTTATAAACATATATAATAACTAACCTTCCCAAGGCAGTACAGAGCGGAATATCTAATTAGTGCTTGTAATTCTCAAAGTCTAGATAAATGATGATCTTTAATGATTTTTTCGTGCCTAATAGTTTCATCCTTTGTTAATTTCAGGTTTGTTGACCAGTTGTTTCTACGGAGATTCGCTTGGGAAAATTGATCGATCAATGAAATTTCAGAAGACATCTCTGACACTGTATTTATGAAGTCAATTCAAAATATCAAGAATATCACAAATTGTAAGAATGGATTCTATAAAAATTACATCTGATACCGTTTTGAGGAATATTTGCCTGGATATGATGTTTAAGGAAAGGGCACTGAGCTAACCAAACTGTCAAGAGATTCTTACGTCTATCTTTTTCACTATTTTACACCTAAGTTTGCTTTGTAATAGGTGATGTAGCAATTCGTATATAAATAATACATGCAAATTGTAGAACAGTACGCTTTAGTATTATTAAACCTTGATAATCAGTGTTGCTTTTGTTTTACAGGAGACGGTCTGAATACAGAGGAAACAGAAGAAGGTAGGACATTAAAGCTTTAGAATATCTTGCTGATAAGTTAAAGAACTAGCTGCCATGTAATTTAAATATAACACATCCACGACAAAATTTACATATTGATGAAGTTTAACTATTAACGTATATTGTAATTGCTACGGTACGCATGAAAACAGTATATATACATGCGAGGCAGCTGTTAGCACCATGTTTGTAAGTGTTTGGTATGACTTGGCCGGCGATCGAACCCACGAGCTTTAGAATATCTTGTTGATAAGTTAAAACACCAGTTTCCTTCGCCGCTTGATAGTGGTAAATAGCTAGATGTTTAATTTGTACAATTTGATGGAGTCATTGCGTTTTTGTTTGTCAACAATAACATAATTATAGTAATTCTCCATAACTCTTGACACGCATTATCTATCTACTCAGACGTTTATCATTTTCTACAGAAACAAGCTTAATTTGTCTATTTAGATTATACACGTTACTTAATAATGTTAGGATCCTCATTGGTCAGTTGTGAGACAAATGCAAAATCGTTGATTATGAAGTGATTACTTTTTACAATGCATTGCCTTCAACAACCAAAATATTTTGTTTCAAATGTGAATTCTGATACACATGATTTTATGAACTCTTCTTCCTAGGTGTGTATGATAATTTTATGGCAAATACCGATGTATGCAGTCTTATAGCCTTATTATAATATTGTTAAGTTTTGTTCATCTCTGTGGTACGCTTATTAGTGGGAAACCGACGCATGCGGTGTTTAGTCGCTCTTGACAGATATTAGTAAGTGGAACACATCTGAGTTATTTTCCAAGCAAGATGGTTTCTGTGACACAATGTTAAGAATTCATCGAAATGTTTGTCCGGTTAAGGTTCTGACTTACTCTAGGTCTTAAATCTAAAGTCATCATGTTTCAAAAGGTACCATTCTCAACAGAGTGCTATCCTACTGACGATTGGAAATCAAGATAAAAATGATTGTATAACAATCCATTTTGCTATAATCGTAATATTAAGGCAAATGATGTCGGTCATATTTTATTATTCTGATATCGTACAAGTATCTCATAACCTCTGATGTAACGATTTTGGATCTAAAAAAATATGTAATTGCCACATGTTTTTTTTTTTAATGATGGGACGCACTATTATATATATTTATCAGATATTTTACTTCTAACTCCACACATTACTTTCAAAACATATACAAATTAACAAAATTGTCTTTTACAAACGAAATTATGATTTAGTTATAAAATTATACCCTTTCTAGATCAAGCATATATAAGAAGATTGATGCTGTGTTGAATGTTTGACGTGATTTTGTTTGTGGTTTTATTCCTACATTTTTAAAATATATCATCACATTACCTACCCCTAAACTCCTGTATTATTTTACAGTGAATTAAAACCTTAAGCGAACCACACTGTAGTAAATGCAGAGTTTACAGGTGTTCTTATATTTTCTTACAGATACCACAAATATAAAAATATTAAATTCTTGAAACTATCTTTATCTCTTCAATTAAATAAGGTTTTAAGACAATTAATTCTTTTGATAACTAGGTATATTGTATGCATGTATTCCTAAATCTTTAAACATATAGAGGAAATACGTACAACACTAAGCCAATTTATGTAATAGAGTGGTATAATATGTTTAATACAGATTATAATTTGTTACTAAGTAATGTCTGTAAATGCTACAATCATAGTAAAATAATTTTTACCAAATAATGCTACTCAAACATATTATATATGACATTAATATACAGTTTTGAATTTATTTATCCAGTTCTTCAATGATATGCAAGCACAACAAGATTATAACTTTGTTAATATAATATGTTTTTCTCACCCTAGCGATCCCGCTACAAGAAATGTAACATCGGGTGGTTTGAATCGTCCGAAGCTATGGGACCTTGGTAAGCACTGCAATCATATCTAGAGTAATGCTTAGGCTGTCTTGACACTGATTTGATCGTTCAAGATGGAAGAAAGATGTATGAAAAGAACCAAGAGGATCTGCTGAACTTGTTAATTGCGAGGCATTCATGCACATTATTTTGATCTGGTTGGTACAAATGCCACGCTTACAAGTACAAATTCCTCTTACAAATTTAATTAAATTGCGAATGAATTTATGACACTTATTTAGACTAAAGTTTGTATGACAATGTTAAAGCAATTAATACCGATCCCGGACTACATCACTTGATCTTATTTATAAAATTTCTCATGTCTTATGTTGCACATTAAGAACACAAAATTATGCTCTTTGCACATATCATTTAATTGAAAACTAAGCAATTTGTTTTCAACTTGCATGGAACATGCTACTGCCAAACAAGAAACAATGTATTTGAAAATTTTAGCTGAAGATATTGATATCTTTCTATTATTATAACGTACTAAGGTCCATATTTGTAAACCTAGACAAAATATAAAACAAATTGGTCTTTTCACATGAAGTATTGATCCATTGTGACAATATCTTTTTACTATGTGAAATATATCAAATAAACTTTATTCTCTGCTGAGCATGTTAAGTGAGTTCTTGGGTGTGGGTCTTGCATTTGTAGCATATTGCATCAAATAAACAACACGAGACTTCAACACGAGACTTCTATCTTGTAAGAAGAATTAAATAACTCTGGAGCAAAATCATTGAGACATATCAATTCTGATTCATTGTTTTAGGTACAGGGCAAATAGATGTATTAAATATGTGAAAATATTGTCATTTTCAAGGTATCATTAAACTACTTGATCTTGTTATCGTCTAGAATACAAGTATGTGTTCTCTCAATCATGCTGGATAGGTGTTACACTGTGAGCAATGTTAACTGTATTCATCAGGCAACGGCACTACAACGTAAAGATAAGCATACCCAGTATTCTGCTCGATTCGATCTGTTCAGGAATTGCAAAAATATGTATGTTTCCACCATACATGACTATTTGTAGAACATGAAAATAACTTCTGCTTGTTTTAGGATATTGTGCAGCTAAATTCACGCCTAATGTAAGTAATATTCTTTCGATGCAGAGGAACTAACGAACCGAATCTCATTATAATGTTAATAAAAGGAAGAAAATATGTACAAAGCTTACTCATTATAGTAATAACATACCTTTTGTAAAGTTTAAATTGTCGAGGTTGAGATTTACATGTTTCCTGCACGATAATAGGTCTTATTACTCAGTTGATATTCTTCAGTTAAAAATCAGATAACGGAACACTCATTATCTTTTATATTTAAAGTCATCTGTCCTTGTAATTCCATATACAGTACACTTATTTCTCGTTTAGAAATGATGATTACTAGCTTTCTCAAGAATACAGTCCAATGTAGTTAATAGGAAATAATATACCATGTATATAGGGTTGATCTCTTTTTGCAACATATAGTTTATATACTTAATGGATATGACTAATGTTGGGGCAAGAGTGTTGAAAATTGAAAAGTAAAAATTACGGAACATTTCTTTTAGTTTAGGAGCAATGTAGCATATGCCAATAACAGTTATTCAAAATGTATGCTTCCAAAATAATTAAGACATAACAATCTAATTATAGACTATCAATTCAAACAGTTTATTTTGACCGAGTAAGGATACCTTTCGAATTTATAGCAACAATTTATTATGTTAATAAACTATATACAGTATAAATATGGATATGACTGATGTTGGGGCAAGAGTGTTGAAAATTGAAAAGTAAAAATTACGGAACATTTTTTTTAGTTTAGGAGCAATGTAGCATATGCCAATAACAGTTATTCAAAATGTATGCTTCCAAAATAATTAAGACATAACAATCTAATTATAGACTATCAATTCAAATAGTTTATTTTGACTGAGTAAGGATACCTTTCGAATTTATAGCAACAATTTATTATGTTAATAAACTATATACAGTATAAATATAAGGTGGTGATGGTGGTGGTGGGAGGAACGCCCCATCTAACAACATTTGATAATTTGTGGCATGATTTACATGATTGCGTTTGCAATTGGAAATATTATTTACAGTATGCTTTAGGGCTACCATAATGGTATCATGTTTGGTTACAACTGAGAAACTATTCACGAGAAAAATGAAAAATGGTAAAACTTTATAAAGGTGCATTTTGCCCCTATAGTCTGGCAACACGCCCTCTCTGGGCCATTTTGCCTCACAATGCATTCGACATCTGCAAAAGTCTATAAAACTATAAGGATGCTATTGAACTGAAAAATAAAATATTATTCCTATATGAACATTTTGTATATGGCACAGATGCTAAAACTACATCCTGCGGCATCATTCAAATCAGTACAGCAATGCGGATAAGACAGCAGCTACAACAATCCTCAAATCTAATTAGTCCTTAATTTCCACAGTAATGAAGAAAAAGACTAAGCCCAAAAGTCGTGAATGCTTCTTTTAAATTCTTTAGCACATCAAAATTGCATATTGAGGATAGTGCAACAGAATTCATGGCATTAACTGGAACATTCCTTGTACTGCAAACATTATTCTTCTACTAAAGGATTATTACAACCTCTATATTAAAATTCGCAGTTTCCATAAATGTTGTCTTTATTTTATGTTGTGTCTGCCGGCAAGGCATGATCATATTTAGCAAATGATTTTGGATCTGAACACTTTTTTTCCATTTTCATGGTCCTCTTTACAAATTGTCTTCATAGTCTTAGATGGTTTTTTCGTCTGCATTTCTTTATTTTTTGAAATTTTGGTTTCATTCAGTTGGCTACTACGTGCCTGTACAGTCATATCGCATTTGTATTTTGTATTTGTTATAGTCTTTTTTGCTTGGCAATACGTGTCGTTTAATACGGTGATGATGCGAAGTGCATTGCTGATTTTGCATTTCGCTTTCTTGAACGCTAACTGCATATTCTAGGTTTTGGCGAACGTTTAGGCAATATATTCACAAATACTGAATCGCCTGCACTTTTGCATTCGTTATGAGATACACCCATGGTAACACTTTCAGTTCGTCCGACAAAAATAGCTTCGTCAAACATTTTCCGATTGCCTGTCTCCTCGACGGTGATGACAGAGCGAGATGTTTGTTGATTATCAGGTGACTGAGTATAAATTGTTTGGTCTGTCTCTGGATTACCCTATCCATCCATAGTTGCTGTAGAACTACCAGTTCATAGAAATTGAACCGTTTTGCATCAGTTGTGATGACACAGGTAGTGCTTGTTGACACGTATTTGGTCTATCTGATACTGGCTGAGCTTCATCAGTTACCATAAAAGGAGAAAAAACATTATCTTGGAACTTATTTGGATTGAAAGGCCAAAGTCCATAGGCTTCAACACCAGCGATAGCTTGTTTCTGTAAACTGGCAGATCGGTTATATGCTGCCGATTTTTTAAAAAGCAGCTTTAAAGACACTTATTCGTCTTCTGGTTTGTGTTTCATCCAGTTACCAGACTCATAACTGAAAGCACTTTTTAGTGCTTTATTACATGTGACATCAAGAGGATGCAGCCGATCTGTGCAAGGGGATGAAAGGTCATAAACACAGTCCCTTTCTGGCGTAAACAGAGCACAGCTTCCAACGTTTTATGGATAAGGTGCCCATCACGAAGATAAATGTTGTGGAGAGTCCTTCGTGGATTTCACAAAAGTAGTGTAATGTTCAAGCCATTGCTAGAAATCATGACTGTCTGTTCACCCACGTGGGCTACATCAGTGACGGAACCATTCGATTACGAGGGTAGACAAGTAGCAGAGGGAGTGAACAGACCAACTTTGTAGGCGTCAACGAGGCTTCCTTCTCGTAAATATTTAATAGAAAGGTATATTTGACAAATTGAGGCTTCCTGGTAAATTTTTAATAGAAGGGTCTATTTGGTAAATTAACGCTTCCTTGTAAGGGTCAATTTGGCAACAAAAAAAAAGCGCCATTGTCGTTGGAATTCACCCTCTCTGCTGCTATGGGTTAACAATTCTTTTACGATGAAAATCACTACGATTTCACAAACAGACTAATTTGTAGGACCTTATCTTGTAGATCAATGAGATTATTTGACTGGTCAGTGAGTCTGAAATTAATTCTCGTTAGCGAATTATTATGACATCGCATATAGACCGGATTAATTGGATCCTCAATAATTAGAAATCCTGAAGGAGCTGTTGGTGCAAAAGAGTATACAATATATCCCTGCTGAGCTTGATTTGATCGCTCGAGATTTATTTGATAGCTTCCTTCGATAACATCACATACTACATTCAATGCTATCACCGTGGATAAATTCACATTTTGAGGAGCGATATGCCTACCACCGCCGTCTGGGTCATTATTATATTTGAGAATTATAGTTTGTGATTGTGGCGATTTCTTCCATGCGTCATGGATTTTTTTGAAACCTTCATCGATGGCGTATCTAAGAGATTCTTTTATCACTGGGACATTATGTCCTGGAATTTTGAAATAAGGAATATATCTTATATCTATAGCATAATCCGTCGCAAATTCTGTTCTTCTTTTAGGATTACTGTCACCTAATACCTCTTGAATAATTTTCAAATTATATGTTTCCATGTCATCGATGATTTTATTACATGTTTCCACAACACTGATAAATTCATCTCGGGTGAGAGTACCAGACTCGAGAGATACTAACAGCAAAGCAAAATCATTAGTCATCGCTGTGAAATTTTTAACGATTTCATCTTGTCGAGTTTGATAGTATCTATCAACGCGATCTTCTATTTCAGTGAAAATTTTTGACTTATTGTATTCGTTATAACATTTTATTGGCTTATCAGATTTTATTCTGTCGGTGATATAATCAGATTTTTGTGGTTCGGGTATTTGATAAGCTGTCCGAGGTGGGATTTCAGGCCAACCCAGTATTGTTCTTATAGAACTCTGATAGATATCTACAACATAACTAGGTGAGTTTATCTCAATCGCGGATGATAGTGTTGGTTCAAGAACCGTTATAGCGATTTTCGATTCTGTTCCAGTAATGGATTTTATTCTACGCTGAAATTCAGCATTGATTTGTTCAATTTGGTATGACCCAGATGGTAGCGAAACAACGTTCCAGTCTGGAGTCCCGTCATTGCGATTCTTATTCGCAAATGCTAAGCTGTTATTCGGTTGTTGACCGCCAAATGCTACCGACCTAATATAAGGCCAACTGTGATATACTCGTAGTTTTGCTAGCGCTATCTCCTTCACGGGAATCGGAATAGGGAAATTCACAACGAATTCATGATTGGTTGATGTTATTGAGATCATGCTGGTTTGTACTGGGTTTGTGTTCTCCACTATTCGTTGAAGTAATTCCTGCGGTGTTGTCATTGTTATTATATTCATGTTGTATTTCTAATTTTGACATCGCGGAATCATAAATACTTACCATCGCTGAGAACTCACTATCTGATATAAATGTATCATTGAGCGACGACGATATCAACGAGGACAATTGCGAGTACGCGGTTGATACAACATGAAATTTTATTATGTAGTCTTGTAGTTTGCGTTGGCTGCATGATGATATGTTTTTTGTTATTATCGAAATTATTCCCGCGATTGTTGTCGCCGCGGTTATACAAATTGGAACAGCTATTGGGGCAATCATTGTCACCGAAGAGAGTATAATTCCGGCTCCGGTGATTACACCACTCACCGAGTACACGGTAACATCAACTGCGGTGATTTTTTGTCGGTATTGTTTTATTTTTGTTTGATACTCCTCAGTGAGAGTTTTGAGTCTAGTCTGAAACTCTCTGGCCTGATCATAGCGATATTGAGATACGGAAGGTACCGTTGATGACGACATTTTATTTCCAAATCAGTTTACGATATCATTTTAGTTGTTTACTGAAATCCGCTACGAATTCCACATACCATGTTACTGAAATACTATCTAAATTATTATCAGTGGATGCTATCGTGAACTTTTCAGTTGTATCCTTGTCGATGATCGTTGATATCGTATTATTGACCCCAGATGAACTCAACGATGATATATTAAATTGAGTCGGTGTTACTAGTGTTAATCGATAAATGCCTTTGACAGTTGAAGTGATACTTAGTATATTGTCTGTAGGAGTCCACGCAAATGATCCGTGTTGGATCGTGTATGCTACGTTGTTGGTTTTCTCATGAGGAATTTTTGTTTTTCCAATGATTGTTATCATCCTCGGAAAATCAGTTTTGATTGTCTCGATGAAGTTTTTCGTCTCATCAATGAATTTTTTAATATCCGGGAGTTTTATGTCAGTTTTATCCAACGTGGTTCCAATAAATTTATCTATAATATTTTTACGAAAAACTGAAAACTGTTTTCCGTTATCTTCAATTCTAGATTGAAGTGTTGCTAGTTACAACATAGAATTTTTTATCTCTATGAGCTTCGGTGATATTACCGCTGGTTCGCCGAAGAAAGCCATAAGTTATTTTAATTCGTCATTGACAGTTTTTATATTGTCCATAGAAATTTGTATTAATGATAAATTCGGTGATGTTCTCGCTGGATCACCAAAAAAACTTAGTATGAATTTTAACTCATCGTTGAGAGTTTTTAATTTATCTGTAATCGTCGAAACTAGTATGCCTGGTTTGAGTTTACCCTGATCGGAAAATAACGCAACGGTGTTCTCGGTTACGTCGCTTTGTTTAACTAAAATATCATCCAGAGAAATATTACTGGTTTTCAATTTACCCTGACGATCTTGAAATACAACTATTTCATTCGGATCAACACTTGCTAAGTTCAACGTCTCAGCTATTTCATCTTTGATTATATTTTTTATAACACTGGTTGCAGTGCTATCGGGTTCGGGTTTCGTCAGCGCTGATAAAGATCTCCCCCAAATATCAATCATGTTATTCTATATAATCTCTCTCTAAAATCTCTTCGTTGACGACTTCGTCGTTACCAGCGACTGCTAGTATATTCATTTACGACAATATGAGGTGGTTTTCCAGATGTTGAAATAGCGTCAAGGACATTTAATACTTCATTGCCGCATATTGGTGGGCCATTCATTTGTTGTGTTGGTAGCGTAGAATACCAACGAGGAGTTTTTAAGTGGTGTATATAACGCATAAATTCCTTCGGCGGCGCTAATCCATATGAATCGAAATAAACAATTGCACGTGGATCAATCGTGTATGCAACCCAGTGAGTTCCAGGTCCTGTGCTGTTATCGAGATTAATGATACCGGTTTCAGCGCTGTTTGGTTGTATCGGCAACTGATCTTTCATAAAGACACCTCTGAAGTTTTTTATCGCTAATTTTTTAGCCGCATCGAGAAAATCAAAATTGGACATAGGAATCGAAGATTCCCGAGTTAGTAAACCGTTCCTGGGATTCTCAGGCCTTTTCCACTGTACCATGAATACGGGGTTCCTGGTAGTCTTAGACCCTTTCCCTTTTTTTTTGTATCCTCGCCCAGTTGCTTTTTTTAGTGCCATCCCTGCCGCAGTACCAACTGCTCCTAACGCCGCCGCTTTAGCTACTGCTGGGGCCGCTGATGAAATCAACGCTGGAATCGCAGCTGACAGCGGGAATATACCACCTGATTTTATCATGTTTTTAATCGCGGCTGCAGAGAGAGTGATCTGAACGCCTTTTTTTATCTTTGAAAGCATCATTGAAGTGTTTTACTTGACGAGTTGTCAGCGACAATTTATTCGCCTCGCCAGTCATCTGATTGGGTTTCTGTGTTGTTGTAATTCCGCATTTTTTAGCTGATTCCGATTGCAATTTCTTGAGTTGACCGGGAGTTAACGTAACACTAATATAACTGTATTTCATTATACAATACTAGATTGATCTAATTGTTACATGTTTTCCACTGGCACATCTATCACTCTCATTCTTCCACCAACACCTTCAAGAAACATTGATTTGTCGCTGAGTATGACAGCAACCGCTCTATAACTAACACCGCCAGGGGGGTTTACACGAGCTTTAAAGTGTATATCAACGACGGATGGTCTTGTTAAGTCAAGATGTTCCAGCGAAAAGTAATAGATCGGATATAAATTTTTAAAATCATGCTGTGATATTTGCAGACCAGTATCAACATTTTGATCGCGTGCCATATATGTCAACAACCTGTGATACACGCGTGCAATATGATTGTTGTCGTAATCAAGTTGTATATCCTCGGATGGTTCCTGTTGGCCGTTTATTCTCAGCGAGACTTCATTAACGCCTAACTGATCAAATATCATATGACTACGTATTTGAATGTCTAATCGCGCTCTATTTTGTAACGCAATAAATATATGACGTGGAGCTGAAACACCTTGTCGCGCTGCCAGATGCCATGTAAATGTATTATTAATATCATAATCTATAGTTTCTGTACTCATTGATAACCAACTCAGCAACGACTTTCCTCCTTGGTTCATAAATGATAGTAATCGCTCCTCTGTGGTAATTGATGGAGTCATTACTGGCATCCACAGTGATAGTTTTGATAAAATAACTTTACCGGCAGCAACATCATCACTACGCCAGATTGCATCATTATCAAGTACCCTTTCGCACGAGTACTACCGTATGCTTTGCTCCATAGATAACTTTTCGGACATTTCTGCAGAATCCAAATATATGATGTAGTGGAATCGCACACGAGAATCGTCGACGTTCTCCTTGTAGCATTGATTTGCGTGTTGCATATCCTAGATTGTATTCGGAATTAGCGCTTCCGACAATATCAAATGCATCAGCTGGTCTACCTCCTCTGTGTTCATAGGTATCGGGATAGCCTGGATCAAGTGCAGTAGCTCGTGGTGTCCGTATTTTAATATACGGGGAGTGATTAAGGTGATCATTAATATCCTTAGCGAACATCATAGATGGACCTGCCGATCTTGTTTAATCGTCGGAGTATCTTGCTAACCCTATTATTGTTGTGGCAACATCAACATTATTCTCAATAGTTTCAATTTTTTTCCATCGATGAGATATCTAGCGCTAGTAAATAACGCCATGTTCCCATTATTGACAAAACCAACTCGGACAAGTGGGTTATCTGCGTATGGTGTATTAGCTACAACATCTGTTACAAGTTCTCCTTCTACTTCAATAAACGCTTCACACGGTAAAAAGTATTTACTAGTATCATGAACTTGAAGTTCGATTCTTGATCGAAGATTTGGTTGTTCTGCGTGATAGGCATAAAATTGATAATCATGTATGGAATCATCCTTGAGCACTGGGGCGTCCATATCAAACGCTGTATCAGGTGACCGTTTGAACATTTTATTCTATATTCATTGATCTAAATCGTAAAATCCGTAGGATTTTTTTCATCGTCGACGTCTTCGTGGTTTTTTTAAGCCACTTCCCGCTATCATATTTGCGGTTATGTTATCTTGGTGACTTGCTGTCAATGACGGAGTCATCAGCGACGCTAGCTTTTGATCTACTGCGTTATTTATAATTTTACTAACACTCGCAGGCATATCCGCTGTAGATGGCAGTGGTCCCAATTGTGGTTTTGAAAATCCTTTGGATTTTCGCCGCCGAACTAGCGCTATTAGTTTATCCCGAGCGGCTGAAAACGCTTTCCTGGCAGCATCCCCAACAGCGCTAATACCCTTATCACGAATAACATCAATGGCTTTCATCGATAATTGTTTTGCTAGCGGCGCTACTTTTGGAGCAATTCTTGCAAATAACCCTGCAATTGTATCACCGAGATCATCACCATAGTACGCGTTATAAACAGGAAACCGCGAATTAACTACATATAACGCTGGCTGGTTTGTCATGGTTGTAGTGTATGATCATCTTATTTAAATGATATTTATCTAATGCAATCACTTCGTCATCAGATTAGTCGCTGTGGATTTTCCACTAACTCATCAATGAACTCTCGATATAGACCAATATCCATAACACCGCCTTGAAATAATCGCCTGCAGATATCAGCTGCTTCATTAATTATTTCCGGTGAGTTATTTCCAGCTCGTTTTCCTCCGATAAGAACTTCTAATCGTGCTATATCGCTGAGAATATTTCCAGGGCATTGAATCAGACCACTACCTGAAATTCCAGTCCCAGAATATTCTCTTGCTGTAAAGTTTTTAGTTGTACCAGTCGCACCTTTCTCAGAATCAGCTTCTTCTATTATTCGTATTTCATCCGGGTTTGGGTCGTCTGCTGTATATACCTGTGGTGGTTGTGCGATACCTTTTATCAAGGCTTGAAATACACGAAAACCAGGATGATTCTTTTGTGTGATTCTAGTTCCACCATGTTTTGCTAAATATACTTTTGTTTCCCAAGTGTCTTTTTCTTTCATAAACCGGTTAAATTTATCATATATATAAATTTTTCTAGTTTCAAATTTAGTTTTGGCTAATTCAGCTAATTCATTATCATCAAAGGTATATCTAATTTCAGTTAACGCATCATTCGTAAATATCTTTTCAGGTGGATATTCTTCTCTTGAAACAGCGCCTTGTTGTTCAGGTGGTGCGATAAATGGTGGTCTACTAGCAAGTTCTTCTTCTTCAAGTTCTCGTTCTTGTTGTTCTCGTTCTTGTTGTCTTGCAGCAGTTATTATATCACCAGGAAGTGTTCTTAAAGATTTTTTTGTTTGTTTGGATCTTCTTGCTATTTTTTCAGTTTCCGTTGATATTTTTTTAAGTTCACCAATAAGAGGTTTTTCCTTTTCTTTTGTCCCCCTTCTCGGGAATTATCCCCCCATATAGCTCGCTCTAACCCCTTCGTTGCTGTGTTTATTAGTTTAAACAACTCTTCAGCTCCCGCAGCAAAATCCGTTTGTAAACTCTGTCTAGCTTGTAGTTTATTTCTGACAGATTCGCGGATTGGTATAAATCTCTTAATTGCATCTAATCTTTCACGAGCCAATCTAGTTGTTAAAGCTTCGTTGACCATTATTGAAACAGTAAAGCAATTTCCAATTAATGTACAATGTAGTTATTTTGTCATCATTAAATAATTTCTACGTTTTAACCTGACTCAGATAGACAAGTAACAAAAACAAAACACTCATTAAAATATTTGTCAGTTAATTTAATTCCTTCTAACGCGCTATGCTGTAGTATCGTTAGTTGTATCCAGCGTTTTTTTTTTTCAATTTCTTGAATTAACGCCCGTATATTTCTAATCTTCGAATTAACCTGCTTTTTCAATTCATAATCTCGGCCCAATTCTTTTCGTATTCCTTCCACAATAGTAAATAACGGGACAAACACACTTACGTCACTACACAATGCAAGAAAGTCCTGAATACAATTCTGGATTTTTTTTTTATCAACGCATACTTCTTTGGCAGCATATATTTGTTAGTTATAATACCGTAATCTATATCTTGAAAGTCAGACATAATTTGGTCAGGGTTTAAATTGTCAGATAATTTAATTTCTTGGTTTTTCAATTTTAAAATTTCAGCTATAATTCTATTGATATTTTCAGAATTCATATATGATAATACATATTTCTAATACAAAAAATATATATATTTTCAAAAATGAACCCGTTCGTGGTAAGTTGTTTTATCATCTTACTCACGCCAAGGGATATTATGCGATGATATATGATGGACGGCACATTTACACATATATATATATATATATATATATATATATATATATATATATATATATATATATATATATATATATATATATATATATATATATATACATTCCATTCGAGTCTTTTGGCAATTGTATAGGGACGGCACAATTACATTAAATGAATGATGTCAATGAATGATTATACAATTCCATTCGAGTTTTTTGGCAATTGTATAGGGACAGCACATTTACATATATATATACAATTCCATTCGAGTCTTTTGGCAGTTGTATAGATACAGTACAAGACATTACGACATATAACATTAAATGAATGATGTCAATGAATGATGACACTACTAGATTCAAATTGCAACCATTATACCCCCCACAAAATCACCCTGTGTTGAATGAAAAATCATTCACACCACGGCTCGGTGTGGTTGGTATATACGGTTGCAATTTGAATTTCGGAGGTACCCACCCCCCAATTAAAACCATCTGTCGGCCACCGTTAGCAATAATGCCTGTTACGGGTTTCGAACCATGGCCGTCAGTATGGCACCGCGACACGTTACCGATTGAGTTAATGGTTCTTATATACGGTATATGTTTTTGCATATAATATATAGATAAGCTAATACAATCAATAGCGAACAGGTGTGATGACGTCAATGGATCGATCACAAAGCCACAACGAATCTCTCTATACCTTTTATGTATGTGTATGTATATTTTTTTAAGCTGGACTGGATTACTGTCAGAGACTTTATTTTACAGGTTTTCCATGAATCAAAACCGAATGCTTGAAAGAAAAAAAAGAAAAATATAATTATTTGTAAAACACTATATATTTGATTCGTTTTCTTACAAAATATATTATATTTCCACTGAGCTAACGGTTCTTATAATATATAGGTAAGTTAATATAATCAATAGCGAACAGGTGTGATGACGCCAATGGATCGATCACAAAGCCACAACTGACTGAATGAACGAATCCATATACCTTTTGTGTATGAAACAAAACCGAATACTTAAAGAAAGAAAAAAAACACAAAAAATAAAAATACAATTATTTGTAAACACTACATATTTAATTCGTTTTCTTACAAAATATATTATATTTCCACTGAGCTAACGGTTCTTATAATATATATGTAAGTTAATATAGATGAGCGGAAGTCAAACACGAACATATGTGATGTACGTCAAACGCATGTGAATTATAGATGCCACAATCGTATTTTTTTAATCTATATACTTTACTTACTGACAATATTGAAGCAGAGCCGAACGTTTGTAAACACTGTATATTTGATTCGTTTTCAGATAATTGCACTAACTGTTTTTACAGGTATAATGTGTAAATCAATAACGAACAGGTATTACGCATGTCAGTAACTGTAGACAACCGATCAATACTAGCTCGGGCTGACTGTACAATGAATGACGTTAAACTCGGTAGTATTTATATAACCAGTAAATGAATTATAGAATCCACGTACCTTTTATGTATTTATTGACAACCAAAAAGACAAAAAAAGAATACAGCCGTTCGTAAACACTTCGTATTTGATTCGTTTTTTCTTACAAAAACAGATAATTGATTGAGAACTGTTATAATTATAACAGCCAATCAGAAATCAGATGACACAGTGTTTAAAAAAAAAAACATTGAGCCACATATACCCGGACGAGTTATTTCGCTTAATACCAAATAGTATAAAACACGATTAGACAAACGAAAACTGAATCTTGTTTGTAAAACTTTTCGAAAATGCGGAATTTTGTCTTCCCTCTGCAACATATATTATTGAGGATATACAAATACCAAAATATCTACCGGCTTTTTTCATAGATTGGAATACCATCTCCTCGTTAGTTATTGTATTAAAAGATCTTACAGGTCTTGCATTTTTTTTTTCGATGTTCCCCAGTCTTTCCTCGTTTTAAATTTTCACTCTGTGTAACAGCTTGCAAATTATTCAAAGAATTGTTCCTAGAATTGGAATCAACGTGATCGATAACAAAACCATCCTTGATCAATCCTTTATACACTTCATACACGAAACGATGGCAGTAATATTTCTTCTTACCAGCGCCAAACATCAAATATCCCATACCATTGTCAAAAGCGACCGGTTTCTTCAGCTTGCAGTGTCTGATAATACCGTCACGGGATGCCTCGTAATCTCTGATCTCAGGGTGTGGTCTGAATTCTTGGTCCATTTATATACTATACTATTGTTTGTCTAATTCATTATTTGCTTGAATGATAACACTACTTGGAAATCTATCGATGTAATCTTGGGGTGTTCTTATAACTCTGTCGTTGACTCTGTCAAGGACGCTGTCAGGGTTAGAGTCATTGATGGAATTCTTAATTCGTTTATCATAATAGCGCTTCAACTCTCTGTATCTCTTACCACCACAACCGAGACACAATTGTGATATTCCTCTCACTCCAACCCCACATCTTATACATGCAATTGGACCAAGGCTTCCGCGTCGAACGCTTTGCATATGATACCCACAGAATTCCTTTCTGCATGATTTGTTACACGGGGTTACTGATCCAATCATAAGCCATTTGCAATGATTCATTATAATATATACTAAATGTAAATATTTGTTTTAATTATAATATGAAGGAGTTCGAGAGATTATCGAAAATTACACCTTCGAAAAATTCTAAATTAAATCTCGATAAGCCAAAGAATCTAATAGGTGATAGAACCATGATAGGTAAAATCCGTTATTGTTTTAATGAATTCAAGCGTGATGGAGCATCTCACTGTTGGTCAACATTTCGCATTGATGGTAGCGTTGATGCTACCATGAACGATAAAAAACGCAGCAGAGATAATTTCACATCTTGGGCGAAAAAGGTATTTTTTTAGAATAAAATTCATTATCCGTTCAGAAACTGGAGATTGGATTATTCGGGATAAATTTGAACCCATCTTGATGGATAAAAAAACTGTCACTGTGAGTCAAGATTCAAAACCAGGAATTCTGACTGGAATTGACAATCCATACTACAAGAGATCTTATCCTGTAACAGCAGTTGTTTATGGGATATATACGTTAAATGATAAACCGATTATTGAACAACTAGCACCGATGAAACAATCATCGCTGAATTGTGTAGCAGAACGAATATTAGAACACTTCACAAATGCTTTGCGTGGAAATAAATTGACTGATCTAAGACGCAAAAAACATAACTGAGTGGGGACTAACAGTAAAGGAGCGAGGGGCAACAATTCAAAATGTGGCAGCGTTAGAACGAATACTAAAATTCCCAATATCAGTAATGACGATAACAGGCGAGATATTATAAGAACCGAAATACAATTCGAGAGGAGCTCCAATCAAAATTATTGATCATAATGAACACGCATGGACATCTGCAGTAACAATATTTCCGCGGGATAGAACAATAAAATATATACCCGTGGAATTTTCCGGAGAAGAGAAACTATTTGATTTATTCACCAGTTCAGTAAAATCGATCCTGTGTCAGCGTGGTTACTTCACAGTTTTGAAAACTCCGAGGGCAGATTCGATCAATTTGTAAGACCCAATGGAGAATTATGCCGCACTGAAGCCCTCCGTGAGGCGATGAAAAAACTAGCTAGTAGTTTCTCGAAGAATTTCGACGACGAACAATTACTAATAAACTGTTTTACAATTCCGTCGGTTACAGCTCATTTTGCGAGAAAGAGAAACACATGGAAACCAACAAGAGCTGAATTTCTCACAGACATCAAATTAAGCTGCATCGAATACAACCACGGTGGATCATGGAATACAAAATACGACCGTGAAAGTATTATTTCAGTTGATATAGTCGCGTGTTATCCAGGGAGTTTTCACGGGTACGGAAAATGTCCTGAATACTTCAAGCGATTTGGACATCCCACACACGAGATGGCCCGTGTTGCTATTAATGGACCACTGCCTGATTTTGATTTAACCGGGTTCGCTCGTGTGGTATCATTTGAATTGGCTACATGACTTCATCCGTGTTGCTATGTTTGGATTGGTAGACATATATCTGAAAATCACTGGATGCCAATAGTGCTGTTACGGTATATGATTGATTGTAGAATGCTGATATCGCTGATTGTCAGTGAAGCGATTATATCCTATCGAGCTCAGACTGAAGTCTGGTTACCACAACCCAATCTAGATAGTATAATCAACGAACAACGAAAACAGTTTCCCGATCTTGACGAAGAAAATATCGTGAAATGGTCCAAACAATTTTTTGAAGTTAGGAATAAAGACGCAAAGGATCTCGGTAGAAGAATAATTGGTAAATTTACTCAGGGTGGAAAATACGACAAAAAACGATATTCTTCACAGTTGAATATAGATAGCATTGAGTACGATTTTATAATCGCGGATATAACATCTAAGGGTATATACGTCGATCGTAAAGACGCTTTCTTGTCCGATGGAACAAAATTTGGTACAATTGTTACTTACGCAGACGGAGAAAATCTTCAGTATACAAATTTGAGGGCGTCTATGCTAGCTTATGCTTCTATCAATTTATTTTCGATGATAAATAGATTTCCTGACACCGCAGTTAGAGTAGCTACTGATTCATATTATATAGATGTAAAACATCGAGAAGCAGTGGCTGAATTCACTAATTCTAACGAGAGCTTGGGATCATGGAGAATTAAGCGGGAAATACTGCGTGACTATTCCAAATTAGCAAATGTTACGATTGAAGATAAGTATTTGAAAAATAATCAGATATCAGAACTATCTAATGCACCGCAGATATCTGATCCAATATGTAGATATAAAACCAGCTACCTAAACGGCTGTGGCGGGTCAGGAAAGACGACTCGTGCGATTGAATTATTTCGTGTGAAATCAAACATGATTGTGCTAACACCAACACACAGACTCGCCAGAGAGATGAAACAACGAGGAATTAATGCTTGTACTTATCACAGTTTCATTCGATGGAAAGGCGATGAATGGACTCCTGAACGAATGGGTGAGAAATTTATTCCTGAAGTCATTATTTGGGATGAGATATGCACAGTGTCATCAGATGTAGTACAAAAATTTCTCGATTGGTTATTGTTAGCGAATGCAAAGATAATAATGTGCGGCGATCATGGCCAACCACCACCATTTGTCGGTTTATCTCCACATGATTGGCTATAGAATTTTGTAAACTATAATAAAAAAATTAGTACTGATAATAGAGCAATTGATGAACAATTACGCGAGTTTAAGAAACTAATTAGATTACAACTGGATAGAATCCAATATGAAATAGCGCGTGAAATAATTTCAGAAACCCCATAAACATATTTTTGGGAAGCGTGGAGACCAAACAATTTGATAGTAGCGAGTAGAAAAATAGTCAGAAACACACTTCAGATAAAGTTATTTGAATTGCATAAAGAAAATATTACAACACTTTCAGTACCGTTGTGGTATAAGCCTTCGGATACACGAAAACAAAATATCGAAGTTGATATTCCAGGCTTGACAGAGTCAAGAAAGCAGAATTTAGTGTTAAATGATATTGTGCTGGTTGATATCAGCGTCGTCGAAGATGCATTACGCGCTGATAAATCCCCATGGACGCTAGGATACGCAGCGACGATACATTATTCACAGGGATTGACTATATCCGATACAATGGTTTGGATGGTGGATAATCACATCGAGTGGTCAAATTTAGTTTATCTCGCAGTGTCCACAGTGCGAAGAATAAATCAACTTCGAAGAGTTGTTTTAGATGATAACGACACTACAATAAGTGATATTGTCATCGATGACATAATCAGAAAAAAACTTTCTGGTTATAAACAACAGGATAATAAAAAATAGAGAATTTGATATTGATGCCGAATTAATAAAAACACTGAAACAACAAGAAAATAATCACCGTGCGAGTTGCAATTGTATAATGAGTTTGGAGTTGGTCGGATAAGGACTCTCGACAATTTACTGTAGACAGAAAAAATAGCAGTATAAGTCATACCAGAGATAATGTGATGCTGACTTGTCTTGAATGCAACAGACGAAGAGGTGCTAGTTAAGACCACTCAGCGGTAATTGAGTATCCTCGGGTATCACTTGTAATTGTTTACTCGTAAATCCTCGCTGAGGAGAAGTTGAATCCAATCTATAGATTGCTGGTCTACCCGTAGATCGTGTTATGCTAGATATTCTATGTGCGGTGACACTCCAAATAGGATCAGTAGCTCTTTTTTACCACCTTCGAGCTCTCCTGCTTCGTATAAATATCTTACAGTGACATTGCCGAGAATTGGTTGTTTTGAAAAAAAAATCTTTTTGTGGTTGTACGGGTATAGATTTCTTTTTAATGGCGTTGTTAGGTTTCATGTTGATTGTTCGAGTAATCTCGTTATTCAGCGCGGTGATCACAGCTGCTAATCTCTTGACCCATTCACGAGATCGTTTATCCTGAATAAATTCCTTCGCGTATTGGTATCCAATTAATCGCTCAGCAAGTGTACGATTAAATTGTTCAACAATTGACTGATCGCGATGTATTGCAGTGTGTCCTCGTCTGATGGTGACATTATGATGCTTCATTGTTGATAGAACCGCACCCTAAATTCCTTGCCAGGATCAACTTGTAATAGATTTGGCCAGCGCAGAGGACTCCTTCGATAAATCCTTTCAAATTCAGAAGCCACTTCAGTTGATGATTTTATCTTTAGCGGCTCTACTTGTTTGTATCGACTCGCAACATCAACTACAGTTAACGCGTATTTGTAACCACCATCATGGGGCAGAAATAATATATCAGCCTGATGAACTTCATTAGGAACGGTCACATCAAAATGCGAGTAGTTAATTTGTTTAGGCGGTGGTAGATAAATTTGCCATATCGCCTGTTTGGATAACTAATTAGCCGCTGTAGTATATTTCACCTTCGCGGCGCTAGCGAGTTTACCAATTGCTGCTTTACCCCTCCAGTATCCTTTTGGAGAAAATAAATAGATTCCATGTTGTTATTAATTACCGGCACCTAACATCAATTTACCTTTCATTGCCGATTTTACTAACCATGAAGCCAATTTTTTCTCTGAAGGATTTATCAGTGATAGAATTCAACGCGTGAATCAATTTCACATCTGCGAGATGTCTATATTGCAGATTACTGCTTTTATAAACGACATCATGAGCATGACACGCTTTTATCAATGTCATTCATTGGTTCTTCACCACGTCGAGGTTGGTTTTGATCATCGAGTCTGATATCGAGTCTGGTTCCGGGTCCACAATTACTATACTCCTGGAAGATGTTTTTCTCCTGGATACTTTGCCATGGTGTTCCTGGGAGTTTAGTTAGCTTGACTGAAATATTACCTCCTCGTTTATTTTTAAAATCCTTGGAAGCAAATCTAAATTGTTTTGTACTACATTGTACGCATTTATCAGAAAGTGCTGATCTGTTATTGCTAGTTGTAATCGTCCAGTCATCTGTACCAGTACGCTTCTTACATTTCACACAATATAGATCCATAATATATTTATAATAACATGAATGTAATTGATTATTCAGCTACCCGACGACGGGAACCTATTAAACACCATGCGATGTTGCCGAATTCAATTAGAATGATTATAATCGGACCATCTGGAAGCGGCAAGACACAATTGCTACTTAATTTGATAACGAGATGGATGAAATGGAAGAAGTTGTATTTAGTAGCCCCGAGTGTAGACGATCAGAGATGTTACAACGTGTTAAAAGATTTTAACGAAAAAGCGGTAGAAGAATCCGGCGAAGGTATTATTGAGTTTATAACCGATATCGAAGAAGCACCGAGCATTGATGATATCGATGGAAGTATTAACAATTTGGTCGTATATGATGATGTGATGTTAGACAATCAAAAGAATCCTGCTAGGATATTTTCCAGAGGCAGACATAAAAACACCGACGTGATATATGTCACTCAACGATACACGCAAATACCAAAAGTTATCAGAGATAACTGCAATTTATTGTGTGTGTTCAACGGAGTTGATACTCATACGCTACGAAATATTTGGCAAATTTGGTGCTGCGGTAATATGGATCATAATCGATTTAGAAATTTCTTTAGACACGCTCAGTCAATCCTACACGGATTTGTGACGATAAATTTAGCAGATCCTCGAACGCGATATCGTGTCGGACTTGATAAAATATTCGGTTAAAATCGTTGACTGAATATCGTAAAAGAATTGTTAACCCATAGCAGCAGAGAGGGTGAATTCCAACGACAATGGAGTCTTTTTTTTTGCCAAATGGACCCTTACAAGGAAGCCTTAATTTACCAAATAGACCTTTCTATTAAATATTTACTAGGTAGCCTCAATTTGTCAAATAGACCTTTCTATTAAATATTTACGAGAAGGAAGCCTCGTTGACGCCTACAAAGTTGGTCTGTTCACCCTCTCTGATGCTAGACAAATGCTGGCGGTGGAAAGATACGGTCGCGATCATGGCACATATTACAGTAATAGTTTGACCACGTTAACCACTTGTAACTTTATCAACTGATCTAACACCTTTTGATGCAATGATGTTCACTGGCTTGTGGACAGTACTAATGCCCGTTAATCCATGTTCGATATGCTAAGACAAGTAGCAAGTGTTGCGTCAAGAGATTCCTTACATATTTGGTAAAACTTAACTACCTGTGACCGGTTTAATCCCACGGCTCTGCTGATATAGGTTGCCTCTGCAGCGCTGATCGCTAGATTTGGATATCTTGTCACAAAGCTTTTCAGCCAATTAATATCTGCTGCATCTTGAAATGGGTGCTTTTTAATATTCAGATGAACTGCTAAGTCCTATTACAAATGCCGTACGTCAATTGTGGTAAGTCCAAATAATGCCTTTTGCATCAACTAGATGTTCTCAAGTAGAAATAACTCATAATCATGCTTGAAAACAGTAGTCATACTTCCCAGTTTTGAGACTCTAGTTTGCGAAACCTTCAAATGTCTATATCTACGCAGAATTTTCGCTGGAATTCCATAATTCCTTGCAGCACCTTTCAGTGAAGTTCTAGAATGAATTGCTTCAAGAGCCGCTTTTAGAGCTAGTGTCCTATAATTTCATCGATCAGTTTTCCTTCTATAAGCTCGCACCATCTGCAAAAAAGTATATAATAATTTTAGGCATAAGAACGGTTAGTTAAAAAATGTATAATAAAAAAATGTATAATATTTAAACAGCTATGGGGCAACACGATCCCCGAGGGAGGGGGAGGGCGTTTTACTCCTATCTTACAGCAAATGACAATTTAACAATAGGCGGAACAACCGCTGCATACATACCTGTTTTCTTTAGGTAGTTTCAGGAAAAAATACTGCAAACAAATGGATTGAATATTTTACAGGAGGATGCCAAAAAATAATATTCTTGCATAAAAACCATGCGAGTGGCATGTGTAACCCGGGTAATCTCGCTGTATCAAACCAGGCCATTTTCTAGCAGAGGCGACATGATGGCTTGGGGGCGTTTTACCCCCTTTGTCCGTTTCGCTACCCGCCCCCACCCAAAATGTAAATGATTATTAGGATTAGTGAAATGATAAGACGCAAATATGTTGCACATTCACTTCTTGTGTCATTTCCTAATGTCCTGCAAATAACATTAATTTCTCAACACATATTGGTTAGAGGTTCACAATGATAAGCAACCAGCATTTAATTACTTAGTGGATAAAAGAAGGATATTCACTAATTGAACAGATATATGCGATGATTAAAAGTAGTTAACTGTATGTAAGATTGTTTAAAGGGCTAATCTCAAACAAAGAATCCGTATCCATTACAATGGTTGCACGCTCACTGTCATAAACTCTAAATCTACTGATATATTTTATTTTTTCAATTTACATTAGGATAACGTAATATGTTATTGTTAATCTTCTGACGGATACAGGCTGAATTTAAAACATAAACTGAAAAATAGTTACAATATGTAACAAATGAATAAGCTTTGACACACACCATAAGTAACCTAGAAAGAATTAAACGTTAGATTTTTAAATCATACTATCATGCACTGAGTTTGGAAAATGTAACATGTCTCGTCTGATAGCACTATTACAAGAGCATCACATGGGGCCAGCAGATTAAAAGTTGGATAGGTAGATACAGTTGTACAACGGTTTTCCAAGTTTCGTTCCTGCTATACATGGGTTCGTTTCAAAGTCATAGTTAATACCAAATTTCTTTCTCGAATTAATAATATATCTTTTTATAAATTTAGCCATCTATCTATCTATCTATCTATCTATCTATCTATCTATCTATCTATCTATCTATCTATCTATCTATCTGTCTGTCTGTCTGTCTGTCTGTCTGTCTGTCTATCTATCTATCTATCTATCTATCTATCTATCTATCTATCTATCTATCTATATATATATATAAATCGTATAGCAGAAAATCTTTAGAACACCTGACATCTTTACGGAATAGAGATACATTTCAAGAAAGGGTTATGGTTACTGTATACTTTAGCACATTATTGTTAGCAACAAATGAAGCCCCAACCTGTTGCCAATTGGTCTAAGCTTAGTTTCCATTATAATAATGTGTAGAGGAGGTATGGGTAAAAAGAAGAAGAAACTTATTATAAAAATGTTTAAGAAAATAACTCTAGCTTTATTGTGCAGGTCAGTTTGTTGATTGTTTGCTAAAGGAAAGCATTAAAATAAAATTACTTTCTCAACATCCGTAGTCATCAATGCTTGGTTGCACAACGCCATTCATATCATAATCTTGACGTTCCTTACAGTTTAAATAGTAACACAATTAATACCAAACAAAATGTATAGTGAACATATGCATAAATATTAGGATATGCGTTCTTATCTGCCAGATACACAAAGTGGTTCAAACTATATAGGGTTCATTACATCCGTTACATTAGTTTCCTAGGATGCTGTATATGAGAAAGTTGACAAATACAAAATTATTATGTAATATGCCTGTCTCATAAGACATATAAAGCAGACCTTTGATTAGCAACAAAAGGGGACTTGAAAACGTTTTGCAAGTATTAATCGCACACAAATAGAACAACTGTTTTAGTGCAATTGCCTCATAGGGAATAGGCAATGCAGCACAACATCCCGATGAAACTGAACTGGAATGAAAACACAAACAAAATCTTAACAAATCTTTTTAGCATTATTAGTACAAAAGTTTCACTTTTTAAAAACGAGAGAAGGTGGATTTGTCAACTGTAGGATGTTTTAATAATTTAAACAATATAATTTTAACGTGTTGTTTGAATGATATAAATTTAGAGAAATGTAATGTCGAATCCGATAGTGCCTTTAACAAAATATTGGAATTACTGGGTCCAGTTTCCGGATACAAACTTGTTATAGTGGTAAAGCTAGACAGCTTAATCGCAGGTTAAACAATTTCACATAGACCACAATTCACATATTATCAGGCCAAGAAAATGTTCTGGGCGAAGGCAAGCAATCGTACATGAAACGATGCACATATACCATAATATTTATTGCAAGATTAGGACATATTAAGTTATAAATGTATCATTTATCCAGGAAGAGGTAGTTTCGCAAATAACAGAAACGGTGGCCTAGTGGTGAGAGAATCCGTCGCGGAAGTGATAGGTCGTGGGTTCGATCCCCGACCGAATCACTCCAAAGTCATTAAAAAATGGGACTAACAGCTGCCTCGCTTGGCGCTCAGCATTAAGAGGTTAGTGTTAGGACTGGTCAACCTGGTATCAGGATACTGTGACTGGGTGAGACATCATGCTACATGTCTGCGGCATGACGCCCCGGTGCAAGACGTCGCTATAAAGAGTCTCACTGCAGTCATCGTAGCGGTATGACCGAAAAAGTGTTAAAGCTACGTTAAAAGTCCTAATTACACCCACCCACCCATTTGTACATGCAGAGCAACAAACGAGGTGCCACGCACAGTGTAATTCATTGAGTAGTTTTAGGAATTAGGAGATGTATTACGCTCAGTTCTGTTAACGTGCATTCGTTGTTAAATTATAGCCTATAATATGTAGTGTGGACGTCATAATATTAAATATTATTTTCCTGTCTGTCATGTATCACACACATATATATTTATTTATTTTTAATTTCAGGAGCCGGACAAAAGCTTGACACATGTCATATAAAATATTAGATTAAGTTAAAGGCAGAAATATAAACTGTTCTGTTTGCAAATGATGGAAGTTTACAAAAAATGTGGGATAAAAGTTAATGGTTCAATGAAGCTAAATATATGGAAAAGCCGCACAGCGTGGAAATAGCTACAGTTGGAATTGGGCATTTTCTCAGATGAACCAATGCATTGAGCTATCAGGGAGTCCTTTTACATCATTATATAGTTCAGGAAACTGCCAAACTGAAACTATCATTTCCAAATTTGATAACTTAAACTAAAAATGAAGTTTTATGATGATAAATCAAATGCATACGTTTAGGAATGTAATGTAGTGTATATCGTACTTACAAGGCGATTTTGAAATCGGAGTACTAAATGTTTCTAAAACAAAGCGATGATGTTTTAGGTAATACAATTGATGCAGTAATTAACATAAATGATCTCTTTCATATCTATTGATCCAAGACGTCTGGAGTTGCCATATATTGTTTTTTTATAGATAGTGTATGGTTTCACGAAATTTGTATTCTATTATGTGTCAACAATAATACATTGGGTATTGCCTAGTGATTTATGGATTCAATTGTACAAGTGATACCCATTTTAAAACATATTGACGTAACATGCATACTAAATTTAATCTGTGAGTTTAGTCGTGTTCTTGAAATACCAATTGTGATGAATTTGAAGAGTTGCATTCTTGACATAAGCCATTTTGGTTAAATCCTGCCCAGCAAGTTCTGTTTCCAGTATGCAGTCAGCACATCTTGACGATTTTGATCTTCAAGCTGTTTATGTTATACTATAGAGGAGTCTGAATTTCTGAGTTTACGATTTGAAAGATACATCGGCTTGTTGCATAGGTCATTTACAATAGTGTGGTGTTCTACATTTACATTTCGTGTACTGTGAGACGAAGCTTTACAAAGGCAGAGTAAAGCAAATACTTCATTTTAATTTAATGCCAATAGTTTCCAATTCAACCAATAGTTCATTTATCATGCATATTCTTTATCAAACAGTGTGCACTGTAACGTAGCTCTTTTATCAAATATTTATGCTAGTCTATAAGACAAGAAAATATCTTGCAAATACATTACTTCAAGTCATGTTTGTTTATTTTGGTGTGTAACAATAATATTGTCAGATTTTGATTTCCCACGTGATTTTACTGTCCATATTTGTAGATGCTGGAATTGCGTTCTCTCTTTCCCTTACAATTAATTTTTAACGTAGTTCTCTTCCTACGGTTATCTACCAGTTCCTGTATACAATACTCATGTTTGGAAATATTAAATTATATTTTAGTTGCATTGTAACTATACTGTACTTCAATCTACTAATGTACAGTTACATAAACTGTTTTTTAGTGAACTCTTGTGGAATGTATAAAGTATTAAACGGCATTAAAAATAAAAGCTTGTTAACTGGTGTTTTATATTTTTCTCCACAACCAGACTTTTGTTTTCAATACAATCGCTGACACACACATATATAAGAATCTGAAATCGGCTCATTCAGATGGTGTAATAACTGAAACAAGAATACAGAATAAATTGGCAGCGGGACACTTTGCATGGCTTTTTTCGTACAAATCATATCCCAATTTATTTACACATTTCGCCCATTGGGTCTAGTCTAAAAGAAATATCCTGGGTCTTTCATATTAATTCATGATCTCTCCTTCCCATCGGACGATTCGCTTAAGGATGGAATTGCAACTCAACGATAAACAAATATGAACGACGTTATTCATAATAACATGAGATGAATAAAAACAGTTGGGTAGAGGTGTTTATAGTCAAAAGAGGCATCTCAAATGGTTTCAGCATTATTTCTATTTGGGTCATGCTATATAATTTTAATCCTTTTGCGGCGGGAAAGGTATTATTTCGAACAAAATGAAAGATTTGTACTTCCAGTTGCTGGTTTTTTGAGACCGTAATGAATTCTCGTCAATGGATAACGAATACAAAGTGATCAATAACACATATGACAAAATATGTTGGGCAATTCTATTTAATACTAGATGTAACTCGTGCTCAATTCAAGTATTACACTTGACTGCTTCCTGAATGTATGTGCCAATATCGTCATTCCTAATGCTGCGGATAGAACATTTGGTATATCCACAACCAATATTTACCTTGGATACTAATTAGATTTTGTGAAGATGGAGGTTCCTTTCCCATGGACAAAGTAGTACAATATAATAAACTGATACAGTTATTTATAACTCTAAATAAAATCACCCTTAATGAATTACAATACAATATAGGGTTACTTAACTTTGTGTTCACAGTAGTTCTGCCAGGACCAGATTGCCTTAGGCGATACATCAACTTGTCAATGGGCAACACAAAACCGAATCAAACTAATTAGAATAAAAGAGTTCAATGCAGTTGTATGGGCCTGGCAAACATTTCGTTCTGGGTTAACAGCATATCAGAGTTCTTAACTAATATTTGGATGGCTTCTGACTCGTTTAACAATGATGCCTATTCCTCGTTCATTTATTATGTGGTCCTAAGTTCTCATTGGTTATGTCGACTTTGATGGGCATAACGAAATATAATGCTTTCATAATTGTATCCAATCATTCGAGCAGTTTAGGCCTGTGGAGGTCACGTTTCTAATAATGTTTATATTTCCACACTGACAATCAGGCATTATTTCTACATGAATAAGCAGTTAGCTAAAGACAAAACTCATTCTGAAATCGTTCTCTCTTGCCTTCAATTAAATATCTTGCTCAAGGCAAACCATGCAACTGGTTTTTCTAACAAACTCGCCAATGCTCTTGCTCAACAACACGTTTCTAATATGCATCTTCAGAATCCAATTTTGTTTCTGCAGTAGGCTATGTGCACACCCTTCATCAGCTTTTATGATTACAAAATACATTAAAATTATCCACAAAGTAAATGGCACGATGTACATTTGCCACTTGAAATAGATGTATCGATAAGCTTACAGTGTAAATAATGCATTAAATTTCAACCCATTTCAGGTTAATGTATTTCGGCCATGTTTTCATTGGATTTTACAGCTTTCCTTACGATAGGAGAGATAACAGTGGTAAGAATATTACACATCACAATAATAATTTGATACATTTATCTGAATTCACTTTATCTCACAAGCGTCTTTCAATCACTTTTTGACAATTCAAATACAGCTCGTGACAACCAAACCTTGTGCACGTCGCTGCCCAACAATATCGTGCGATATATGCGATATCTCATTTCCAAGCGAGCCTAACTGTCATAGTCAACACTCCAAAACCATTTGTTATGTACCACAGTGCATAACCAAGGGAAAAGCTTAGTACAGAACTTAGAAGAGCCCTTTGCTTTTGTGGCTTATTCAATAATATAAATAACGAGGACTTTGTATAGCGCCTAATCTTTAGATGCTCTAGGCGCTATACAACATCTATAGCGATATGACTACACTAAAGAAAAGCAAAAAACAAACACCGTGAAATTGGAAAATATCAAAAATGCTGAAAACATTTAAGGTAAAAAACATTATATCTCTAGTCGATCAAGGGAGTCTTAAGAGCGCTCTTAAAAGGAACCATTGTGTCTTTGCGTCTAAATTCAATGGGCAATGCGTTTCACATCGCCGGGCCTTGTTATGCAAAAGAACGTTGTCCATATGACTTCGTTTTTATAGTGGGAATAATGAGTATTATACGATTGTCAGATGAGGAGCGTATGGATCTTGATGGTGTATACACAAGTGTGAGGCCGGATATGTATGTTGGACTGGAGTCTGTCAGTGTTACGTACCACAGAGAACACATTTTGTGTTTGATACTGTATCGAATGGATAGCCAGTGTAGAGTACAGAGCAGTGGTGAGGTGTGCTCTGATTGAGGTACTCAAAAGATGATCCGAACGGATGTGTTGTGAAGTGTTTGGAGTTTCTGGAGTTGATATGGTGAGGAACGAGACATAATTGAGATACAATAGTCCAGTCCTGAGAGTACTAACGAACACACAAGTGTTTTAGTGACATTAACTGAAATATATTTGCGAATGAAACTGATGCATCTCAGCTCAAAATATGCAGCCTTATATATGTTCATGATATGTTTGTGCAGTGAGAGATTACTGTCTAAAGTAACAACAAGGGTTCATGCTGACTGTGAAATTAATGTTGGTGTTGCTGATATTTATTGTCTGGGGTAAGGGATGTGAATGAGAAAGTCTTTGTGTTGTGATCAGAATAGCCTTAGTTTTATCATCATTCATTTGCAGATTGTTACACGTCATCCATGATTTCACATCAGAAATGCACCTCTCTACTCTATGCACGGTATCATCAACTTCAGTTGACTTGTATATTTGGCTGTCATTAGCGTACAACTGGTGTGACACTGGTTGATGATCTACGACACTTGAGAGCAGTTGAGTGTATGTAATGGAGAAATGCAAGTCCAAGAACAGACCCCTGTGGAACACCACAACATAGATCAACTGGGCTGGAGTTTATTCCTTTTGCAGATACAATGTGTGTCCTGTTGACTAAGTACGACTTGAACTACTCTAATCCTGCATTGTGAATGCCACGTACATGCTGGAGACGGTGAAGTAATATATTATGGTCTATTGTTTTAAATGCTGCAGACACATCAAGGACGGTGAGGACTGCAATCTTTCACTTTCCAAAGCAGGGAAAATGTCATTAAATGCTTTCAGAAGAGTAATTTCACTACTGTGGCAAAGGTGATATGCAGATTGTACATTGCTAAAATGATTGTTTAAAGTCAAATGAGTTACACGATATGAACGGGCGATTAGAAACTGGGCTGTAGTTCTTTAAATCGTTATGGTCAAGTGTTGGTTTGTTCAGCATATCCCTTGGGATGGCAGTTTTGAAAAAATGTGGGAATTCCCCAGATGAGAGAGAGATATTAATAACATCAGTTAGCGAAGGCAATATTAGGTTTACGCACTCAAGCAGCAGTGATGCTGAAATTGGATCAAATTCACATGACTTTTGGTGCACTCATCATCACGATTGTCCGTACAGGTTCAAATGCTCCGAATGGTTGTCGCATAATTTCTGTATCATAATTGTTAGGTGACGAGTAAATTGAAACTGTGTTGTCAAGCGTATCTCTAATGGTTTGTATTTTGTCACGGAAGAAATTTGCAAACAGGTCCGTAAGGTCTACTGGAGAGAAGGTAGTTGCAAGTGTACTGTTGTAGGCTAATTTGGCTAAATGGACTACGTTTGTGACGTTCTTCTTAGCTGCCTTATATACTTGTTTATAAATAGTGAGTCTGGTGGAAAGCAAAAGCATCTCTGCATTATGGCGATGTCCTTTAGCAGTGCGAAGCTAGTCCCTATTACTGCTATACCATAGAGAAATCATTTTGTATTGATATTTTGCATTTGGTGGCTGAAGCATGTTTTTCAAGCAATGAACGCACGCAGTTATCGAGTTGGTCTGCTGTAAGATGTAAGTAAGTTTTTAGGTTTTCTTGAATGTCATGCATTAATTTAATTCTCTTTACCATACCGAGGTTTTCCTTAGCAGCAAATAAAGGTGGAGGATTTATCCAACCATTGAAAGTCAAATAGTTTCAAAAAAATGGGACCGCCACAGAGGCAGACAGAGAAGGTTTCAGTTACAGCCAAGTAACGGAATGAGAATGCTTGAAATCAGATGAAATTAATAAATACATATGGTTAGACAAATGGGTGTAAGCTTGGATTACTTAATTCCCATTTCATAAAGATCGCTATTATGTCGTGTGTGCAACGTTCTCTTTCAGGTCGTGTGGTTGTCGAATACAATGGTCCCTGGGCAACGATCTTGCTTAGCTGGGACGTCGACATAAAATCTATCCGAATTAATATGTGTCTCCCTGCCCGTTCGACCGCATAACGTATTATGATTCTCTAACAGCACCGGAAGCCCAACAGAGCATTCAGAAAGTACATTGATCCGCTTCAACGTTTCTTCCTAAACATAATCACATTCTGGATATAGCGTAAGTACAGGGTAGTATGAGGGTGCTTTACTGGACCAGCCCAAACAAGAGTACCCGCTGAATATAAATTGGTAAGAACTAGAGTAGGTGAAATGCTCTTCAAATTCAGATAAGATTACCTTGGACTTTCCAAATTTGGGCAAAAATTGATTTTGGCTCTAGGTTTTAGGCCAACGCGCAGTTGCTGGTATATATTCATTCTTGCGTTGACCAATCTTTCCACGCATGTTTACATGGACCTAGACTAACCAGATTTTGGAACCTAAATGCAATCGGTCTGATAGTGATCGGCATTAACATTGTTTATATCTTTCATGCTGTACATTTTTGTTCCTTGCCCCACCCACCATTTTGTGGCTGCCAAACAAACAACAACCTATATCTACTGTATTTCTACTTATAGTGGTTGCAGCCTGACACTATAGCTGTATAATACGGTATGTCTTATTGTTACATTTGGCAGCTATAATGCACTTGAAACTAACTCTTTGGTCGTTATGCCGTTCAGACAAAGATACGATTTGTTGTTTTCTGCAGCTGTACCATTATCAATATTGCTTTGCAGTTATCCAAAAAACACCTAAGAATGTTGTGTTGATTTCATTATTTCTACTGCCTCCAAATAAATATCCTCTTATTGAAGAATTACTACCACACATAAAACTATCGATAAGTTGACATTAACGTAAATTAAGGGTATTACGTATAGTGAATAATGTTTCATGAAAGAGAAAAACATAAATATCGCTAAAAATAAGCATGTAAGATAAGTTATTATGAACAAAAACGATTCCTTCTTGTCTTTCAGACAAGTTTGTGACCATATTGTTAAATGTCAGCATCCCCGTGTGTGTGTTCTTGCAATATTATTCACTACGTTAGTGTTTTGACATTTCATGTTGTCTCATTATGAGTTTCAAAAATAGTTATTCATTGTCTAGGTATAATTTCAAACATTATTTAGCAATAAAAGTTGCCTTTGAAATATTGTAAGAAAAAAATGATACGTTTTTTGTTTTATAAAGCTAACTTGAATTGTTGAAATTGAAATGTGGAAACATACTAAGGCTCAATGTTTACTTTCACTGTGCTCTAGTAGAAAATTAAATTATTCCAGTAACAATACTTTAGACGAAAATCTTACTCAGTGTCTACTACAGTCCATAAATAAAAAATACTATCTTAAGTTTTACTAATTTAATTAAATAACAAATACTATCTTAAGTTTTATTAATTTAATTAAAAAAATATTATCTTAAGTTTTACTAATTTCATTAAATAACGTATTGAATAGATGTACAATAGAGTTAAACCTGTTTTCTCCATGTTATCACATATTTTGTTTATAGATTTTTCTTCAAACACATATTGAGAAACATAGCGTATTATGAAAGTCAGATTTTAGGATGAGGATCATCCCGATTTGTTGTGTAGATATGCATTAAAGCTTTAATATGTTTCATTATGCATTACATTTCGGATTAAACGACATGGGTGTTTTAAATAGGCATGTTACATAAGAAAACTGTTCAGTATTTTTAGACATCTGGAAAAATTAAGAACAATGTTAATGGCTCAATCAGTGATTCTGCAACTGTGCAATAAAGGCCGTAAGCCAACGTTTCGAGAAATTGTCCAAGAAAACAATAGTCTTAGTGTAAACAATTCTAGAGGAAACATTTGTCATTTTTGCTGTCCGACAACATGGATGTATACATGAACGAATATTTGGAGTAATGAAGTGCATGATGTAGATATGCGACAAAAAAATTATTGATAATTCGTTGATCGGGTTCACATTAGATAATACCAAATAATAACTATTCCGTATTGCTATGGTAGAAAATGAGCGAGTTATAGCAAAACAAAATCAGTTCCCACATTGATATGAGGTTTCTTTCAAACAATGTTTCAAATAGTTATGTTAAAGAGTTCTTTCCATATATTGGTAATGGGGCACCATTAAAGATAACATTAATATATACTGGAAAGTTAAATATTACATTTTACTATTGTAAGGAATACCTTAAGATAAATGTCTTTTTTCACCGACAGGTATATCAAAATCTATTTGAAAGTTATAATTATCATTAAATACTCGAACAGGGTACCAAAAACAAGCTTTTATTAAACTATACCGTGATATGTTTGAACATACCGCGGTGTAGATACTACTAGATTCCATTAATTGTTTCAACCTCAAACAGTCCCGTTGTCCAACCCACCCATAATCGTAGTCATATTTTATACAGAAATCTTCATAGCCACGATGATAATCTATACTGTCCTCCCTGGTATCCCACTAACTTGCATCAGATCAGATCTGCATTATATGTTATCTTGAAGTAGCAGTCCCTAACCGTCCATCTTTATATGCAACTAAGAAAAACCTCCGTGAGATAAATATAACCAAACCAACGCATGACATCAAAGCAAATTTAACAACGTGCTTACCTACTATTACGGAAAGTTCCAGCTGCAAAGAGTTTCTCGAGTTTAGTAACAAGCTAATGTCAAGCTAATGTCAAGGAGCAAATGTACACCACTTCCAAGTACATGTTCTCCATTCGATCGTACGTACCTTCCGTGACAAGGTACACACAATTAGAAATAAGATTGATGACACAATTTCAGTTGACTCATCGTCACCATACAGTTGCGATACATAATTTTAATGACAACCGTAAGAAGTATTTGAACATGTATCTATCGATTTAGTACGTACAACCGTGAGGAAGAGAACACCAACTCATGTGAACTTGGTCCGATTCGATCACCACTGCTGCTGGAGTGCTTACATCCAGTTTTGTGTTCATTAACTAATATCAGCAATAAATCTTTTTCATCCGGAGAATACTTATCATTTTTTGAACTTTAATTGTAAAGTCTCTGCCAAAGAAACCAACACTCGACCATAATAATTTAAACAACTAGCGCCCGATTTAGAATCTTCCTTTCATATACAAAATCTTAGAAAACGTTGTTTTAACCCACCTTGTATCTAATCTGAATTCAGTCTTTGTAACATTGTACAGTCTTCATATTGCCCTTGCTACATTATTATAACTACTCTTCGAAAAGTAGTTAATGATACTTTCTTTGCTTTGGATAGCGGAAATAGTACAGTCTTCACCGTTCTTGATTAGTTGCAGCATTTGTCACAACATACCATGATATATTACTTCACTGTCTGCAGCATGTATTTGGCATTCACAATACAGCCTTACTGTCGTTCAAGTCAGACTTAGTCAACAGGACAAAACGGTGTCCGCAAATGGAATACACTCTAGCCCAGATGATCCATGTTGTGGTGTTTTACAGGGGTCTGTTCTTGGACCTGTTTTTTTTCATTATATCTAGTAAGCCGTTTACAAGTGTCATAACTGATCATCATCAAGGTTCTCACCAATTGTACTCAGATGACGCTCAAATGTACAAATCTAGCCATGCAAATGATACGTCAAAACGTTTTTTTGAAAAAACGCTACTGGGATCATGCTTATATTACCACGATCATAGCATACGTCCTCGCTGCTCTGTACCCTACAATGGCTATCCATTCAATCCAGAATCAGACACGAAATTTGCCCTCTGTCCTACGTTTTACTGACGGGACTCCAGTCCAACAAGTTTATCTGACCTCTCCCATGTGTACACACCAGCAAGATACTTGCTCCCTTCTCCTGAAAATAAACACTAAATTTTCCCACTATGAAAATTAAGTCATACGGACCAAAAATTATTTTGCATAAAAGGGCTCAGCAACGTTACACAAATTATCCATTGAACTTATACACAAAGACAGTGATCATTTTCAAGAGTGTTCTTAAAACGCACCTATATGGAATGCAAGAACAATGGTAAGGGACTAATGTTTCTTACCTTCAATATATTCAGCATATTTTCTAAAGTCATGGTGTTCTTTAATCAGATCATCATATATGTTTTTTATGCTAGAAGTGTTTTCTAATGTTATAAAGCGTGTTGACAATGAGGTCTACATTATGGTAGCTACATTACAGATGTAACGCGCATGGAAACTATGTGTGTAATGTCACGCGTCTGACAAAATATTTATTAGAAGGGGCCATTATCCATAAAACGCACTTACTCAACTGAAACTAAAAAAATTGTGAACTTCAGAAATTACATAGAAATCAAACTATAATAGAATGCTGGCATGCAAATCGTAGGATACTTCTCAGTCTCAGGAAGGACTAGAGGTACTGTAAACACATAAGCATACGCTAGTGTAACGTAATCGAGCTGACCCTTTGAGACTGGGCAGGGTTTTAAGAAATAACAAACACGTTCGTGAGTGACGATGAAAATGTATTAAACACTCACACTAATGACACGAAAATAACATATAAAACAAATAGGAAATAGGCTTTGACTACTATATCAAACTCGTGTAGTCAAATACTTGCTACAAATTTCATATAAACTTCATGTAGTCAAATACTTGTTGCAGATTTCATATAAACCTCATGTAGTCAAATACTTGTTGCAAATTTCATATAAACTTCATGTAGTCAGACACTACTGTCATTACAAAATACATGTAGTCAAAGACTACTGTTATTACAAAAATGCATGTAGTCAGACACTACTGTTAGTACAAAACTGCATGTAGTCAAACACTACTGTTACTGCAAAATACGTGTACTCAAACACCACTGTTATCACGAAGTCGATATCACCACACGTGCATCTCCGTGTTGACTGGGCCTGCTTTTTGGCACGGTCACTCTACCCTCCAGACTTGTATCTACACGTTAGCACTGAACTGGTGGTTTAAACTGGTAATGGTGCACCAGACGTCATAATACTGTATTCACAAGCCCATCCGGCTATATGAATAGGGAAAAGAAGCAACTTTCACAATAGTCTGCTTTATTTATAACTGTTTTAATTGTAACTACTTTAAAATATGCAACCGTTGCGAATGGAGTAACATAACCCGCCTGAAATATGACGTAGGAATGGTATAAAATACGTTATGTTAAGACATTACAACATACATTGTATGTTTTCAACATTAGTCATAGTAGCGACCAGATAAAATTATCTCGCTACCAAAATTACATAAGTCATACCCTCTTAAAAATTGAATTATAAGTATGATAAAACAACGTAACCACATAATACAACAATGAACGTGTTTTACGAAACTGAATATTAATTGTAAACCATATAAATAATTGATTAAAAACACAAAACTCACGCAACTCCTTGGCTCAAACTAAGTTAAAATGGCGCCTGGCCAAACAGGTGAATACATTTAGAGCTTCTCTTTATGGTGGCTGTGTCCTTCTATTGCTATTTAATATATATATATATATATATATATATATATATATATATATATATATATATATATATATATATATATATATATATATATATATTCGTCCGCATTAATACATAACACGCACGTGCTGCGCAAGCAATAGCGGCGTCAGGCGATACAACGAAAAATCATATTTATAGAAAATATTATGGCACGTGAAACACGACACCTTGATAATGATAAAAAGTAGGGTAGTCTAAATGGGCCATATCGGGCTTTTGGTTAAAGCTAGTATATAATCATGACAACGACCTATTAATCGAAGTCTTGTCAATACTTTAGACTTGGTCGTAAAATGTCTCAGAACATGATGTTCGCTCCATATTTATCATACGTGACTCATGTCAAATATTTCATTTAAATATCATATATATGCTTGTATATAAATTTGAAACGTTTATATTGAAATTTCGACATTCAACTGTTACATAAATATTCCAAATACATTGCAATTTATTTCACGAAACATGACATCACGTTCTTAATTTGAATGATTTAATACTAGATTAATCAGGGATTGCCAAATATTCTTTCTGAAGAAAGCAACCGTAGTACCCCGACATTGAAAATGCATTGATTGGTAAGACCGGAAAAAAAGACTCACTTGTTTATATAATCGTTTTGCGTCAATTGTTCTATTTCGACTTAGTTTGACTTTTAACTCGAATTTGACAAAAACATGGTTAAGTTACATTGTTAGGGTTATTAGCTATGCCGAGATGCAAAGTCCATTAAACTTTCTTTTAATGACATCTGTAGTGTTGATGGCTACGAGATTACCTGATGACCCATTCTGTAATCTTTGTAGGAGACTTGTAAAATTAGGTCTTGTCGTGTCATGCAAGAATGCATTTCTAACAGACATTATTTAATGCTGGCGCCATGACGAAGAGCATGATAAGATTGTTGCAATTATGGATATAACCATGAGAAGGAAAGACCAAGTGAAAACTGGTCCAAATATCGTCAGCTTTCGGAAACAAACGGTTAGACACAAAGAAACAATAGTTTGACCCAAGAAGCACATTATCAACATATCAAGATTTACACATACAAGCAGATGTAAAATAGCATCTGAAATCCACAAGAGACATCTGTACCACCAGTGAGACCAAATAAGATAATGTACTAAGGAGGTTACAAATACGTGATTTTGTTACAAGTGACAGAGACATTGGACGCAAGTATGCAGCAGAAAGACGAGAACAAATTATCCAAGTATCAGTCACGGATGAATGCGTGCTAACATAATGAATGAAAAGCCAGGAATCGGATGGAAATATGATGCCATGGCTTTGTATAAAACACCTTTTTGCATGTTGTGTCACTGTGTTAGAGGAGATAGTCGCAAGAAGTTAGTCAACAAGTCTTGTAAGAGGGCGAGGAGTTCTCAAATCTGATTTTGCTGAAGAGAGAAGACCGATGAAATATATAATGTATTTCGAGCTTAGCCTGTTAAACTCAATCGGCACACTTTTGTATAGTCTTGTGGAACAGTGTCATATTGTTCTAGGAAACGTTATCCTCCCATGATGATGGAACGTTTTGCAGTGCAAATACTGCATTCATAGACACAAATATATATCTATGGCAAAGAAATGCATCAGCTAATACAGTGTTCTTATTCTTTTTTAATTTTACACACAACTGGCATGCCTTGAATCACTTGTAAATTTGTTTACTTTTAATGATACAAGATATTAACATCATATCAACCTTTTATAACTATGAAAATGCGTACAATATATGTGTTAGAGAACATCTTGCTACCATGACATGTACACTATTTCATAAATATATCCTAACATTCTACTGCACCATATCACAGTGTGTTCCTAAGCGAGATTATAATAAAAACTAAAATAGGAAACAAGAAGAAAAATAGCAAACTCTAACACAATCTATTCTTTCCTGTAATAACCCTGACTTTTACTGTTAATATTTCGCAAGGAATTGGGCAGCCTAACTGTAACAGAATTGTTACCGAGAGGATGGTGGATTAAATGAACAACACAAACACAATATGTGAAAGGAAATATAAATTTATGAAATAAATTATTAATGAAAAATAATGATGTATCAACACAATAACTCACGCGTTCAACCCACAATTCCACTCACAACCATTCACAATACATGAATAAATGAAATATTAATACAAAATAAAACGCAGATACAAAGGAATCTCTTGGACTATACACAGATCCAAGGAACCTTTACAAAAGTTATATTAACGCAAGTATAAATTACGATAATAAACACAAGCATCAAACTATACTATCGCACGTATGGATTGCGACAACTAGCACGAACATATACATGTTAATCAAGTTGGTAACTTTTATTGAGATTCATGCAATGCCTTGAAATACTATTGTGATCTGAAGTAACTATGTAAATACAGCAATGTATTCAATTGTACTACAATTGCAACACACACACATGTGTCTCGACCCTGTATAACCGTACGATTCACCAACAGTTGAATCGCCGCCTAGGGTTGACACAATACTTTTATCGGTCACTTGCCCTTCACGGATCCACCACAGTTATACGTACAGGCAGCATACCACATCTACTAGAACCAACATTCTCAAATACCTAGATGCCACCCCGGATGTTTACAACTCTAGACAGCTCCAACACTCGGACTTCTAGATTTCCGGATATTTACACGTCACGACAGATGTAGACGGACAGACAATCCAACAAACAGAGATGCTCCGCTACAATATCAGCTACAATTTCAGCTACGATATCAGAGATGTTATCAGAGATGTTTCGCAACAAGTCATCTACAATTTCAGCTACGATCTCAAAGACGTTATCAGCTACAATAAAGAAAACCAGACTAATAATAGTTGTCTCAAAAAATAATCTAAACCGTAGATTACGCTATTGCATTTAAAGTCTAATAGTGACTAGTAATTCCAAATATTCCACGTTTAAAATCTGCATTGTAATAAAGGCATCATTATATGAAATGATAAACTGAATAAAATTCACAATAAAACGAAATATAAATTTAACATTCACCCCTTTGGCTGGAGATTGAATGACGAGCTATCTTTCCTGTGATAAGATAATTTTGATCCCGTAATATTTATCAGAAATATTCTGCCTTATATACCCTCAAAAAGGTGAGCAGAATTCACGGCAAAATTACCGTGCGCCCCGTGATTCTAATGTTCCGGACTTCATGTAATTCGAAGTCAGGCACATGCAAATCGTTACACGCCGCTTACCTTGGAGAAAACCACTTATTCACCCCAGGTAACGCATGTACGACGAAACAAAAAAAATGGTGAAATTAGCATGTAATTCAAGAAGAAATAAATTCTATTTTCGCCTAATTCTGTGACAATACCTCCCCCCTAAGAATAAAAATGTACACATTTTTAAAACTAACACAGAATAGAAGAAAAAAAACTACTGATGATATCTTACAACATTTACACTGGTTATGCTACAATCAGGATTTTAATACTGGGCAAATAAATACAAATTTCCCATCATGCCCTACTCAAGTAGTCTGCGCCTATATTTTCAACTCCCCTTATTGCTTCTACACGGAAGCGATAAGGTTGTAGTGTTAGCGCCCAACGCATCAACCGAGCGTTGGCGACCTTGGCCTTGTTTAAATACTGTAGGGGTTGTTGATCAGTCTCGAGAACGAAATCTCTCCCAAATAGATATGCGTGATACTTCCCAATTCCCCATACTACGGACAAACATTCCTTTTCTATAACGGAATAATTTTTCTACCTGGGTAGTAATTTCCTACTAGAGTAAGCTACGGGTAACTTACTGTCGTCTTGCTCTTGCAGTAAAACTGCCCCCAACCCAGTTTCAGAAGCATCTGTTCTTAGAATAAAAGGCTTGCTGACATCTGGCAATTTTAATATAGGTGCACTAACTAGTTTCTCTTTCAGTGCACAAAATGCTTTATCTTGTGGCGGTCCCCATTCAACTTTGTTTGGTTGCCCCTTCTTGGTCAAATCAGACAGCGGGCTAGCAATGATTGCAAAGTTCGGTATAAACTTTCTATAAAAACCTACTAGACCTAGAAATGATCTTACCTGCGTTTTGTTGGTTGGCTTTGGTGCGTCTCTAATTGCTTCAACTTGCTTGGGATGAGGTTTTAACTGACCCATACCGCTGATCCTATGACCCAAACAATCTAAATCTGTATAACCAATACTGCATTTAGTGGGTCTCACTGTGAGGTTCGCTCTGCGGAGTCTATTGAAGAGCTCGCTCAGGACGGACACGTGCTCACTCCAAGTATTCGTGTACACGAATATGTCGTCTACAAAGCTATCAACGTTTGCTAAACCTTTAAGCAACTTACGCATCAAACGACAACAGGTGGCGCTGGCTCCAACTAACCCGAATGGCATCACTTTGAATTGATACAGTCCTTTCTGGGTCGCAAATGCTGTCAAAGTTCGGGACTCTGGGACAATGGGAACCTGCCAATATCCCTTGGACAGATCCAATTTGGAAATCCATCGGTTTCCCGACAACTTTGCAAATAGACCCTCCATATCTGGCATTGGTTTTGCATCGAACACAGTGATTTTATTTAACTGCCGAAAATCGATGCAGAATCGGTTCGTCCCGTCCTTTTTCCTGACTAGCACTACTGGAGAAGAATATGGCAAGTTGGAGGGTTCAATCACCCCCAGATCCAACATTTTACCCACCTCTTCGTCCACAACTTCACGTGCGTTGTATGGCACCGGATAGCCCTTGATTCGAATAGGGTCAGACGTATTCAGTTTAATTTTGAGGTCCAACAAAGTTGTACAACCTGGTCTGTCTGTGAATGCATAAGAGTGTTTAGCCAAGAGCGCATTAATCTGTTGACGCTGGTCTTTCGTCAACTCCGCACTTACATCGACCTTATCTATCCCTTCCCCCGCAACTCCTAAGGGACATTCAAGGGAACTCTCGATATTCGAATCTGCTTCATCATCGTCTACGACTGCCGTACAAACGACATTTAAGACCCCCTTTTCAACATTGTCGCTCTGTCTCTTGATATACAACTTGAGCATTTTAGCATGGAATGTTTTTAAATTATCGTCCATGTCAATGTTATAGTCCATGTCACCATTTACCTCTTTAACTTCATAGGGACCTTTCCACTGGACTAATAACTTATTTGAGCTCGTTGGAAGAAGCAATAGCACCTGATCTCCCACAAGAAATTTCCTATTTCGCTCTCTGCGGTTATAATGCTTGGCATATCTGCGCCCGGATTTAATTAATTCGTAACGTGCCATCTGCCATGTACTCTTAAGTTTATTTCGCAGGTCTAACACGTACTGGTAAGTTGTTTTTATTTCCTCGTTCGCGACATCACCAGTCCATAGTTCGCCTAGTATCCACATCGGGCCTCGAACTGTTCTACCGTACAACAGTTCGAAGGGTGAAAACCCTAAACTCTCCTGCGGTACTTCACAGTACGCGAACAGAACAGCGTTTAAATAACGGTCCCAGTCTTGCGGACGTTCCGCGCACATCTTTCGTAGCATGCTTTTCAGTGTACCATTAAACTTCTCTACCAGTCCATTGCACATCGGATGGTATGGGGTAGTGTTTAGCTGTTTGATGGATAACAGCCTACTTATTTCACCCATGAGGTCAGAGGTGAATTGGGCACCACAATCAGTGAGGATTTCTTCTGGAACCTCTACCCTACTGAAGATATCAACTAATGCTTCAGCTACTCTTTCCGTTTCAATAGATGGTAACGCTACGGCTTCGGGGTATCTGGTCGCGTAGAAAACCAGAGTAAGAATATACCGATTCTTTCTTTCGGTAACTGGGTGTATTGGTCCTACAATATCTACTGCCACTCTTTTAAACGGTGTATCTATAAATGTCATCTGTCCTAAGGAAACCCTTGTGACCCTTCCCTTACATACGGTTTTCTGACATACGTCGCACGACCTACAGAACCGTGTGACATCGCCATTAACACCGGGCCAGTAGAATTCAGCGACTACCCTGCTAGTGGTCTTAGCCTTACCTAGGTGTCCTGCCATGCTTGACTCATGCGCCACCCTAAGTACTTGAGATCTATATCTCTGGGGTACGACCACTTGCCAATACTTCTTACCCTCCCGAGCGCTAAACTCCCTATGAATTTATCCGTTCATGCGTACGAATCTCGAGCTACCCCCACCCTTGCAGTGTTTAATCGCGCCGGACGTGATTTTCTCAACAATTGTTTTGATGGATTCATCACGTTCTTGCTCTTGTTTGAAATCATCACGCGAAATTCCGGAGATCGATTCAGGGACTATTAATTTATGAAACGCGGTTTTCTCTTGCCGTGTTTGCGCTCGCGTTTCGATTGCCTGGGCCAACGGTATTTTAAAATCGGCCATGGTTGGAAGACGGGAACCTTCAACATTACCGATCGTCAGATCGTAAATAGGATTTTCCATACAAAGGGCATGAACAGTTCCCGTTAGGAAAGGTGTTTTTACCGTGATCCTTGCTACGGGAATGCGACCGATCGTCTGATCAAGTAACATACACGGGGACTCCCACCCGAGCATTTGGTTATCCTGCACGAGACTACGTTTGATCACTACGCCCGTGCAACCAGTGTCACGTAATACTACTACTTCTCGACCGTTGACAAACCCTCTCGCGGTTGGTACACGCGCTTCGGGAAATAGACACGTGCCAAGCGAATGAATACATGGTTCTACCTGTACGATATTATCAGATATACCTTTACTTTGTATAGCCACTGCTACCTTATGTACAAGTCCCTTTCTTTTAGGGCAGTCTTTTTGAACATGACCCCATGCATTACACAAGTAACATTGCACACGCTGAATACCTGGATTCCTAACTGACCTATTTACCTCAGCTGATTTCACAAGCTCCCTAGGCATCGGTCTTGCAGACTGGTTTCCAGACTTAAAATCTTTTGAAACCACGTTCTGGGTTCCCCCATGAGCTTCGGCAAAGAAATCAGCTTGCTTAGCCATATCTTTTACGTTTGTGAAGACTTTCTCTTTCAGAATTTGATCTAATTCTCGCCCAACTGTATTAAATAATTGATCTCTGAGCACGAAATCAGTCAACCCTTCAAACGTTTTCACCGCTTTGCCGCATTCAATCCACCGCTCAAAATAGTTCGCAATTCTAATGGTGAACTGACCAAAGGTTTCTCCCTTATCGGGCTTGCTATACCTGAACTTTTTACGAAAACCCTGTTCAGTGAGCTCGTACCTTTTGAGAAGTGCTTCCTTTAGGACGTCGTACTTAAACACATCGTCTCTAGGAAGTCGTGAGTATACATCCAGTGCTTTACCTTTTAATAGAGCACTAAGATGCAGTTCCCAGTCATTTTGACTCCAATTCTGGTTTTCGGCATACCGATCAAACCGATGAAGGTACGTTATATCCTTGTAGTTTGAATGTTGGAATATCTTTTACGGGGATTTTATAGTCTGTTGCAAATTTTGTTCTCGATGTTGGATTATCGTCATCTAATATATCCTGAATAATTTTTAAATTAAATGTTTCCATATCGTCGATAATTTTGTTGCATGTTTCTACGACGCTGATAAATTCATCTCGGGTAAGAGTACCGGATTTAAGAGATATTAACAACAGTGAAAAATCATTATTCATTGCTGTGAAATTTTTAACGATTTTAGCTTCGTTAACCAAATGATACCCTTGCAATGGTCCACCCCCACCCTATGTTCGTATCCGAGACCAAAAAAATCTATAGTAATTCTGTGATCTTCATAACTCTTTATTGGATTATCAGGTTTTATCCTGTCTGTGATATAATCGGTTTTTTTGTGGTTCTGGTAAATCAACGGTTTTCCCCCCTGGTGGTAATTCAGGCCATCCTAGTACGGTTCTAATAGAACTCTGATAGATATCTACGACATAATTTGGTGAGTTTATTTCAATGGCAGATGATAGTGTTGGTTCGTGAACCGTTATAGCGATTTTTGATTCTGCTCCAGTAATCGATTTTATTCTACGTTGCAATTCAGCATTGATTTGTTCAATTTGGTATGATCCGGTTGGTATGGAAACGACGTTCCAGTCTGGAGTTCCATCGGGTTTATTCTTATTCGCAAATACCAAGGAATTATTCGGTTGTTGACCACGAAATGATTTTGATCTGATATTAGGCCAACTGTGATACACTCGTAGTTTTGCTAGCACTATCTCCTTCACGGGGACTGGGATAGGGAAATTCACACTAAATTGTGGGTTCGTTTATGTTATTGATATCATGCTTGTTTGTACTGAGTTTGTGTTCTCCACTATTCGTTGAAGTAATTCCTGCGGTGTTGTCATTGTTATTTTACTGTTGTTGTCGCTCTAATTTTGACACGCAGAATCATAAATACTGACCATCGCTGAGAACTCACTATCTGATATTAATGTATCATTGAACGATGACGATATCAACGAGGATAATTGCGAGTATGCAGTTGATACAACATGAAATTTAATCATGTAGTCTTGCAGTTTACTCTGGCTGCATGATGATATTTTTTTTGTTATTATCGAAATTATTCCCGCGATTACTGCCGATATACAAATATACTATCACTGCCGATATACAAATTGGAACAGCTATCGGGGCAATCATTGTCACCGAGGATAGTATAATTCCGGCTCCGGCGATTACACCACTCAACGAGTATACGGTAACATCAGCTGCTGTGATTCTTCGTTGGTATTTTTTAATTTTTATTTGATACTCCTCAGTGAGGGTTTTGAGTCTATTTTGAAATTCTCTGACCTGATCATAGCGATATTGAGATACCGAAGGTATCTTCGGCGAAGTCATTTTATTCCAAAATCAGTTTACGATTTCAATTGAAACCGTTTACTTAAATCCGCTACAAGTTCCACATACCATGTTACTGATGTCATAAACAAACTTTTATCATCGGTTTCTATCGTTAACTGTTCAGTTGTATTCCTGTCGATGATCGTTGAAATCGTATTGTTGACCCCGGATGAACTCAACGATGAAATATTAAATTGAGTCGTTGTCACTAGTGTTAATCGATAAATACCTTTAACGGTTGCAGTGATATTTAATTTGTTTTTTGTAGGTGTCCACGCAAATGATCCGTGTTGGATCGTGTATACTATGTTGTTGGTTTTCTCATGAGGAATTTTTTTTTTTTCAATGATTGTTATCATCCTCGAAAAATCATTTTTGATGGCCTCGGTGAAGATTTTCGTCTCATCGATGGATTATTTGATATCCGGAAGTTTTATTTCAATTTTATCCAACGAGGCTCCAAGAAATTTCTCGATGATATTTTTACGAAAAATTGAAAACTGTTTTCCGTGGTCTTCAATTTTAGATTGAAGTCTTTTAGTTCCAATATATAATTATTCAGATCACGGCCGTGGGCGGCAATCCTATCGGTGATCGTAGACACAAGTTCGCCTGGTTTAAGTTGTCCACCGTTGGAATACAGCGCAATAGAGTTTTCAGCGGCGTCGTGTTGTCGTTTTAAATGTCATCCAATGACACATTACTGCTTTTCAATTTACCCTGGCGATCTTGAAATACAACCATTTCGTTCGGGTCAACACTTGCTAAATTTAACGTCTCAGCGATTTCATCTTCAATTATCTGTTTTACATCCTCGATAGAACCCGCAGATGTTTTCGTGGTTGGTTTCAACATTGACAGAGATCGTCCCCAAATATCAATCATTATTGTTAGCGCAACTTGTATTTTCAATTTATTGATTCTCTAAAATTACCTTGTAATTTCCCACTCGTGTATTTATTTACAACCAGATGAGGTGGTTTCTGTGACGATGAAATCTCCGCGAGGACATTTAATACTTCACGGCCGCATATCGGTGGATCATTTAATTGTTGTGTTGACAGCGTGGAATAAAAAATCGGAAACTCTTTGAGTTTCATCGAAGAATTTATATACCGCATAAACTCGTTCGGTGGAGCTAACCCATATGAATCGAAATAGACAATCCCACGTGGATCAATCGCGTATGCAACCCAGTGAGTTCCCGATCCGCTGCTGTTATCAAGATTGATGATATCGGTTTCAACGCGTTTAGGTTTTCTCGGTAATTGATCTCTCATAAAAACCCCTCTGAAGTTTTTTATCGCTAGTTTTTTAGCAGCATCAATTAAATAAAAATTGGACATAAGGAGAATTGGGCTTTCAACTAATAAACCGTTCCTGGTATTCTCAGGCCGGATCCGTGAACGGATCTCCCGCTGTACCATGAATACGGGGTTCCTGGTAGTCTTAAACCCTTTCATTTTTTTTATATCCTTTCCCAGTTGCCTTTTTTAACGCCATCCCTGCAGCGGTACCAACGGCTCCCAATGTCGCCGCCTTCGCCACCGCTGGGGCAGCCGCTGCAATCAATGCTGGTATTGCGGCTAACAATGGAAATATGCCACCTGATTTTATCATGTTGGCGACTGCAGCCTTTGAAAATACAATTTGAACTCCTCTCTTATTCTTTAGCGCATCATTGAAATGTTTTATTTGACGATCAGTCAATGATATTTTATGTGTACCGCCGGACATCTGCGCTGGTTTTAACGTTATTGTGGTTCCACATTCTTTAGCGGATTTTGATCGCAATTTCTTGACCTGACCATCAGTCAGCTTGACACTAACAACACTATATGTCATTTTATTGTAAAACACAGTTATGCTTTCAATTGATCTAATTGGAAACTTTTCAAGTTTCATTTACATATTTTCCACTGGTGCGTCAATGATTCTCATTCGTCCGCCAACCCCTTCTAACAACATTGATTAGTCGCTGAGAATAACAGCAACCGCTCTATAATTAGCAATAACGCCACGAAGGACATTGGCTCTGAAGTGTATATCAACGACGGATTGCCTTGTTAAATCAAGATGTTCTAGCGAAAAGTAGTAGATCGGATAGAGGCTTTTAAAATCAAGTTGCGATATTTGTAAACCAGTATCAACATTTTGATCACGACCCATATATGACAGCATACGATGGTACACGCACGCAAAATGGTTTTGACCGAAATTAAGTTGTATGTCTTCGGATGGTTCCTGCTGGCCATTTATTCTCAACGAGACCTCAGTAACTCCAAATGGATCATATGACTGTGCAATTGTGATTCCACTCTTGTCATATCCTGCAATGCAATAAATATATGACGTGGAGCTGAAACGCCTTGTTGTGATGGCAAGTTCCATGTAAATGTACCATTGATATTTGATTGCTTAACATCCGTTGTTGTTGTTAGCCAACTTAGCAATGATTTGCCACCTGTGTCCATAAATGAAAGTAGCCGCTCTTCCGTGGTAATTGATGGGGTCATTACTGGCATCCACTAGACCAATTTAGTTTACCAGCTTCATCATTTGGATTTGCAGGATCCGCTGGAATTCTCCAGATTGCATCATTGTCACTATCCCTTCGCACGAGTACTACTGTATGCTTCGCTCCATAAATAACTTTTCGTACATTTCTACAGAATCCAAATATATGATGCAACGGAATCGCACATGAAAACGATCTACGCTGTCCTGCCAACATTGCTATTCGTGTTGCAGCTCCTAGATTGTACTGGGGATCAGTATTTATAATCATATCCTCGATAGCAGCAGGGGCGGGGGGGGGGGGGACAGCACGATCATTTGGTCGTCGTACAATAAATTGAGTGGGTCCAGCAGTGTTTTTATTATCTTTTGCAAACATCATAGACGGACCTGCTGATCTTGTATAATCATCGGAGTATCTTGCTAACCCAATTATTGTTGTAGCCACATCAACATCACGTTCTATAGACTCAATCTCTTTTCCGTCAATGAAATATTTCGCGGAGTCAAAGAGCGCCATGATACCATTATTGACTAAGCCGACTTTGGTACCATCTGGATACGGTGCGGGTATAGCAGGAGTATCAGTAAGTTGTACAAGTTCTCCTTCTACTTCGATAAACGCTTCACATGGCAAAAAGTATTTGCTGGTATCATGGACTTGAAGTTCAATTCGCGATCGAATATCTGCTTGTATTGCATGATAGGAATAAAATTGATAATCGCGGACGGAATCATCTTTGCCTACTTGGGCTTCCATATCTAACGCGGGATCAGCTGTTCGTTTAAACATTTATAACATTACTAGTATTTTCAATTGTGAAATTCTTTGTAATCATCGTCGTTTTTGTTTTCGTTTCAAACCACTTCCTGCTATCATGTTTGCGATATCATCTTGGTTACTGTTCTCCAACGACGCTAATTTTTCTTCCACTGCGCTATTTATTGCTTTGCTGATGTTTGCGGGCATCACTGTAGTTGTTGGCAGTACAACTGGTTGCTTTTTTCGTCGTCGCACCAATGATGCTATTTTATCTTTCGCGGCAGAAAATGCCTTTTCGGCAAGATTTCCAACAGCGCTGATTCCCTTATCACGAATAATATCAATGGCCTTCATTGATAATTGTTTAGCTAACGGCGCCACCTTGGGAGCCATTCTTGTAAATAGCCCCGCAATGGTATTGCCGAAACCATCTCCGTAATATGCTCTATAAACAGGCAATCGTGAGTTCACCACGTAGACGCTTACGGGTTTATCATGGTTGTAGTGTATAATCATCTTGTTATAAACTAGTAGTTTTTAAATTAGTGATTAGTCGCTAAGATAAATAGGATTTTCATCAAAACCATGGGCATCTTTGTGATTTTCAACTAATTCAGCAATGAGTTCTCGATATACATTAATGTCCATGATACCACCGGCAAATAACCGTCTACAGATATCAGCTGCTTCATTAATTATTTCAATGGAGTTGTTTCCGGCTCGCTTCCCTCCGATGAGAACTTCTAATAGTGATATATCCGAGAGAATATTACCAGGACAAGTAACTAGACCACTACCTGAAATTACTGGCAATTTCTGAGATTTAGAAAATCCCTCCCCACTACTATAATCAGGTGCCTCCCCCGGTTTTTCTAAATCCGTACTTTGTAAATAACTAAAAAGATCATCATCATCTCGATCAGATGGTTCAGGCGAAAGTCCAAGCGAAGCTTGGGGTTGTAGTTGTTGTTGAGATTTTTCTTGTTTAGCAGGTGAAAAAGATATTTTTTTGCAGCTTGTCGCCGCCGCTGCAGTCTTTGTGGTTTTCTTTGTGACTTTTGTTCTTCATATTTATTATACACTGTACTCACCATTCTGAGATATTCAATATATGACGCATTGTCATTTTTAACTGCACCTTCTTTAGTTTTAATTTTGTAAAATATATCAGCCCAATGTTGTATACCTCTTACATACTTGTGCTGTTCTGGTTTTAACATTTTTTTCTGTTTTCACACGTCGTAACAACAAGTGCAGGAAACTCTGCATGGCCAGTCTTATCAATTTCTGCTAACCCCTCTTCGTTAAATCGCGCGCGTAATTCATCTACTATTTTATTATTGGTCTTTTTCGGACCAGGTGGTTTTTTTTGTAACAACGCTGACGTCTTTTCAGTTTCCGCTGCGTTCTTTTCAATCGTATCAAGCAGCGGCGCCTTCGCTGCTCGTTCTCGCTCAGGAATATCTCCGTATATCACTGCTTCAGTTAACTTTTTCACATCTTTGGTCGCACTTGTTATCGGAGTAAACAGTTGTTCACTTGACACAGAAAAGTCAGTCTGCGCTTGTTGTCGTTGTTGAAGTTTCTCACGAAGTCTGTCTCGAACCGTTATAAACTTTTTAATTGCTGCTAGCCGCTCTCGGGCTAATTTAGTTGTAAGCGATTCACCTACCATATAGTGTTTGTGAACTGAATTTTCAAATGTGAAACTATAACAATTAAATGCTGAGTTATTAAATAATGTACCATCAAGCTAACGTATCCATCTCAGACAAGGTTAAACTGTACGACGCTATCCGGGAGTGTTTCAGAAACAACATCGCTGGGGTTTTCAGAATTGTAATATCTGAGAACGGCGATGAACGATTTTTGTTACCTCCGCGGCAACAACAACAACTACGTGAAAATGGAGGCGTCGCGGTGATTACTTGGTACCATAACCAGATCATCCAGTACGCACATAGCTGCATGAGCAAGCCCAAACTGCTGAGTATCCTTTCAGGAGAAAATCCTATGTAGTTACAAAAAACGCTAAAAAAAAATTTTTTTTTTACTGAAAGCCTATTTTTTATAGTAACGCTCACGTGGTTAGGATACTGGCTTTTCCTCGTTTAATATCTTCCTAAGATTACGAACTTTAGAACTAATTTCAGCTCGTTTTTGATACTCTTGGCCGAGCTTTTGACGTATTGCTTCAACGGTGCTAAATAGCGTTATAAATACATCAATATTGTTACCATACAAACAAGCATAGATGGACTTTTGAATTTCTTTTACGAGTCTGTACTTCTTAGGTAAAACATAACGACCCTTACTAGACTGATACTCAATGTCTTGATATTCCGAAGCAATCCTGTCACAGTCGAGATCATTAGATAATACTACCCCTCTATTTTTTAAATCTGAGATTTCAGCAATTATAGAATTTACATCTTTGATATCCATATTTTTATAAAAATATAGATATAATACTTTTACCTTTAATTATTAAAAAAAATTGGGGGTCGTTTTTGACCCGTTTTTTATGGACAGTACAATGCCGTATATCTTCACTCGAGTGTTGTGACAGATTTTAGGCATACATATACTTAATTAAGTTAATTAATGGACCGTACAATGCCGTATATATCTCCGCTCGAGTGTTGCGGCAGATTGTAGGCATACATATACTTAATTAAGTTAATTATTCAATGAAACGATGATGGAATTTGTGATGCGATGGTGGGCATGCCATGCAACCTTAAGGGAACACCAAAGCATACATCTCCGAAAGGGAGGTCTAAGGTGACAAACATCATCTTAGACCGCCCAGAAGATATGCTTGGGGGGGGGGGGGGATCACAACAAACCCCAAAGCATCCATCTCCGAAAGGGAGGCCTAAGGTGGCAAACACCATCTTAGACCGCCCAGGAGATATGCTTGGGGGACATCACAACATATACTTAATTAACTTAATTATGGACGGCACAATGCCATATATATCTCCGCTCAAGTGTTGCGGCAGATTGTAGGCATACATATACTTAATTAACTTAATTATCCAATGAAACGATGATGGAATTTGTGATGTAATGATGTGGGACGGCACAAGACAGCACAAACATGAAACGACGGGGCATTTTTTCTACGGCCAATCCAGCCAATCAAAAGCAACCAAACTAAATTAACCCGGTTGCATGATTGACAAAAGACAACCACACGCCCGTGTTAATGGCGTTGGTTAGTTTTGATTGGTCGATTGGCTTTCGAAAGCCCCAAGCTTATAACGAGCCGTAATATATATAAGGCGACTAATACAGCAACGTTGATTCACGGGTGTGTTATTTTATTTCCTTGAATTACTTATTAATGCTGTTTCACAACATTTAAAACAGACAAATATTTTGAATGAAACATTGAACAAAATAATACAATTGTTAAATAACAGCGTATATTTTCCCTGTTCTAATTCTCTAGACAAGTACATTATCGATTAAATCACAAAGAGCTGTATACAGGATTTTTTAATCCCACCTTTTCAATGAATGGAAAACACTTCCGGCTGAGCCCGATAAAGAACGTCTGTACTAAAAGTGTATTATAGATGACTAAATAAATACAACTGTTTAAATAATGCAGTTTTAGCCAACAAGAAAATAAAAGGTTTTAGAAATTGTTTACAACTCTAACCGAAACTATGCATTTCCATTACAGTCACGTGTGCGGCGCGCCTTTTCAAGGTATACAGGTAAATAGCAGACGACACAATTCTTTCGACGTCATAATACAAGGGAACTTCGTGAGTAGAGTGTAAGTTGTGGCGGATTTATCCATAAAGGATTTATCTCCCTTGAATCGTTTCAGATGTATACGAATTTTACTTTATGACCATTTTTTTTAGACAGAGCAGTTTTAATTATATTTTCTGCAACAAATCGTATTGAAGGTATACAAATGTCAAAGTATCTACTGGCTTCATTTATCGACTTAAAGCTTCTCTCTTCATTATTTTCTAAATCAAACGATTTGACCCCCCTAGGGCGTTTTGCGTATTTGCCAGTTCCACCTAATTTTGCATTCCGACTTTGTGAGACGGCTTGAAGATTCACAAGACAATTATCAGTCTTCACGCCATTTATGTGATCAATCACAAGGCCGTCTTCGATTAATCCGTAAAATGCTTCATAGATGGCTCTGTGACAGAGATACTTCTTCCTCCCAGCTGAAAACATCAAATATCCCATATTATTTAGAAATCCAACCGGTTCTTTTAGTCTGCGGTGCCTGACAACACCATCACTGGAGGCTTCGTAATTAACAAGCACTGGATGGGGTCTGAAATCTTGGCTCATTTGTATAATAATACTGTTTGTCTAATTTATATCTGCTTTAATTATAAACCTCTTGATATAATCTTGAGGGGTTTTTATGATTTTGTCATCGTTGGGGTCAATGACTGCATTTTCTATTCGTTTGTCATAATAGCGTTTTAGTTCCCTGTATCGTTTACCCACACAAGCAAGACACAACTGCGATTTTCCCCTTACCCCAGCCCCACATTGGAGGCATGCGAGAGGACCGAAAGAACCGTTGCGAACGCTTTGTAAATGATACCCACAGAATTCGCTTCTGCATGATTTGTTACACGGGGTTGTTGATCCAATCATTAGCCACTTGCGGTGATTCATTATACTATATTTTTCTATTTAAATACTTGTTTTAATTATAACATGTAGGAGTTCAAGAGATTATCGAAAATTAAGCCTTGGAAAAATACTAAATTCATTGATTATACCAGGAAAGAATTCCAAAGATTATCGAAAATTAAGCCTTGGAAAAATACTAAATTCATTGATTATACCATGAAAGAATTCAAAAGATTATCGAAAATTAAGCCCTGGAAAAATACTAAATTCAATCTCGATAAGGAGTTCAAGAGATTATCGAAAATTAGGCCTTGGAAAAATGCTAAATTCAATCTTGTTAGAGTCTCTGATACACCAAAACGTCTAATCGGTGATAGAACTATCCTGGGTAAAATCAAGGAGTGTTTTAATGAATTCTACTGAGACGGTGCATCATACTGTTGGTCGACATTTCGAATTATTGATGAAGATGTCAATGTACCCAACATCGATGCTACTATGAACGATGAAAGAGCAGCTGAGATAATTTCACACCTTGGCGGGCCAAGTGGCTGGAAATTCAAGGGTAAATTGCAAAGCAATTCCCAACAGAAGTATTTTTTCAGAATAAAATTCATTATCGAAGTCGAAGGCAAATGGATTATCAGGGATAAATTTGAACCAATCCTCAAGGATAAAAAAACTGTCATTGTAAATAGAGATTCCAAACCAGGAATTCTAACTGGAATTGACAAACCATACTACGAAAGATCTTATCCTGTAACAGCAATTGTTTATGGGATATATCCGTTAAATGATAAACCCGATATTGCAAAACTAGCTCCTATGAAATATTCTAGTTCACTGAATTGTGTAGCAACACGGGTAATGGAACACTTCACAAATGCATCCCGAGGAAATAAACTAACTGATCTACGACGTAGGAAAATAACCGAATGGGAACTGACAGTGAAACAGCACGGTGCAAAGATATCTGATATAGCTAAATTAGAAGCATCATTAAAATTCCCAATATCAGTAACGACAATAACCGGAGAAGTATTATACGAACCGAAATATCAATCGCGAGGAGCTAAAATTAAAATTATTGATCATAACAAACACGCGTGGACGGCTGCAGTAACAATATTTCCACGAGATAGAACCGTGATATATATCCCTAAGGAGTTCGTCGGGGATGGTTTTTATAATGAGAAATTATTCGATGCTATTCACACGCTGTGTAAGGATGATCCTGTGTCAGTGTGGTTACTTAGAAGTGATGAAGATCCCGAAATAGGATCAATTTGTAAGACCAAATGGTGAATTATATCGCATTGAAGAATTAGATAACAAAATGAGAAAAATCGCTAATGATTTTTCACCGGAGAGTTCCCATGAAAAACTATTAACGGATAGTTTTACCATTCCATCAGTGGTAGCTCACTTCGCAAGAGAAAAAAACTCATGGCGTCCAACACGAAGTGATTTTTTCGAGGACGTTAAATTGAGTTGCATCGAATTTGGTCATGGAGGACTGTGGAATACAAAATACCATCGTAACGGTATGATTTCAATTGATATATCCGCGTGTTATCTTGGAAGTTTTCTCGGGTATGGAGAATGTAGTAACTATTTTAAACGATTTGGACACCCCACACATGAAATGACTCGTGTTGCGATTAATGGGCCATTACCTGATTTTGATTTAACCGGATTCGCTCGTGTGATATCATTTGAACTCGCTACAGGGTTACATCCATGTAGTTATGTTTGGCTTGGTAGACATATATCTGAAAAGGCCTGGATGCCAATAGTGTTACTACGATATATGATTGATTGTGGTATGCTAATATCGTTGATTGTTTCCGAAGCTATTATATGCTATCGAGCTCAGAAAGAAGTTTGGCTACCACAACCCGATCTAGATCGTATAATTAGCGAACAGCGAAAACAGTTTCCAGATGGAAATTCTTCGAATTTCAGTGAACAACAAATCATGAATTGGTCTAAGGAGTTATTTGAAATTAAAAAAGAACAAGCAAAAGATTTTGGACGAAGAATAATCGGTAAATTTACCCAGGGTGGAAGATACGACAATGCAAAATATTCTTCGCGGTTGATATTAGACATCGCTGAATACGATTTTATTGTAACGGATTTAACGAAACAGGGAAAACTTGTAAATCGTAAAGACGCTTTCCTATCCGATGGAAGACGATTAGGTACAATTGTTACCTATTGTGATGGATATATTAAACAATATACGCATCTGAGAAGTTCTATGCTAGCTTATGCTTCTATCAATTTATTTTCGATGATAAATAGATTTCCTAATACCGCAGTTAGAGTAGCCACTGATTCTATGTATATCCACGAGAAATACAAATCAGATGTAGCTAAATTCACAGATCCGGAGGTAAATTGGGGGTGTTGGAGATTTAAAAAGGAAACGCTACATCAGTATTGTGAATCGGCAGATGTTACCATGGATGAAAAGTACTTAAAGTGTGATGAGATTCAATCCGAATTTTCTAATGCACCACCGGTATCTGATCCAATATGTAGATACAAGACAGTTTATTTAAACGGTTGTGGCGGGTCAGGAAAGACAACACGAGTAATTAGTTTATTTAAAAATAAAATCAACATGAATGTGTTAACGCCAACTCACAAACTTGCCAGAGACATAAAACAACGAGATGTAAAAAATTCTGGTACTTATAACAGCTTCTTCCGATGCAGCGGTGATAAATGGACCCCTGAAAGAATGGGACAGAAATTTATTCCACCGGTGATATTATGGGATGAAATATGCACGGTACCGTTACAAGTATTAAAAACATTTCTTGAATGGTTGTCAACGAAAAATACAAAAATTATCATGTGCGGCGATCAAGGCAAACCACCACCATTTGTCGGTGAACCTCCTCATGAATGGTTAAAATTATACGTTGATCATTACGAAGAGATGAACGATGACCTTAGATCGTTAGATGAAGTATTACGTGAGTTTAAAGAACTAATCAGATTACAACCGGATAGAATCCAATGTGAAATAGCACGTGAAATAATTTCAGAAACTCCCATGAATGATTTTTGGGAGTTGTGGAGACCAAATGATTTGATAATAGCAAGTAGAAAAATAGTCAGAGATAAACTTCAGATGAAATTATTTGAATTACATAAACGTAAATTTGCAACACTTCCAGTACCGTTGTGTTATAGACCTTCGGATGCACGAAAGCAGAATATTTTCGTTGACATTCCTGGACAACGTGAAAAGCAGAATTTAGTATTAAATGATATTGTGCTTGTTGATATCAGTGTTGTCGAAGATGCATTGCGTGCTGATAAATCCCCATGGACGTTAGGTTATGCAGCAACAATACACTCTTCACAGGGATTAACTATCACAGACACAATTATTTGGATAGTAGATAATCGCATTGAGTGGTCGAATTTAGTTTATCTTGCAGTATCCAGAGTACGAAGAATAGATCAACTTCGAAGAATCGTTTTAGATGATGATGACACTACAATAAGTGATATTGTCAGCGTTGATAGAGTCAAGGACATAATCAGAAAAAAACTCTCTGGTTATAAACAACAAGATAAAAAAAATAATAGAAAATTTGACATTGATGCTGAATTAATAATTTCGCTGAAGCAACAACAGAATAATCACTGCGCGAGTTGCAATTGTATAATGCGTTGGAGTTGGTCGGATAAAGATCCTCGCCAATTTACCGTAGACAGAAAGAATAGCAGCGTAGGTCATACCAACGATAACGTTATGTTGACTTGTCTTGAGTGCAACAGACGCCGGGGTGCCAGCACAATGCCTCTGGGGGGGGGGGGGGGGTGCTAGTTAAGACCACGCGGTGGTAATTGAGTATCCTCGGGAATTACCTGTAGTTGTTGTCGAGTAAATCCTCGCTGAGGAGCAGTTGAATCCAGTTTATAGATTGCTGGTCTACCAGTTGATCGTGTTATACTAGATATTTTATGTACGGTGACACTCCAAATAGGATCAGTAGCTCTTTTTTTACCACCCTCAAGCTCTCCTGGTTCGTATAAATACCTTACAGTGACATTACTACCAAGAATTTGTTCTCGGAAATCCTTTTGTGGTTGTACGGGTATATACTTATTTTTAATAGCGTTGCTAGGTTTCATGTTGATTGTTCTAGTAATCTCATTATTCCTTGCGGTAACTACACCTGGTAATCTCTTAACCCATTCACGGGATCTTTTATCCTGAATAAACTCCTTCGCGTATTGATATCCAAATAACCGCTCAGCAAGTGTCCGATTAAATCGTTCAACAATTGCCTGATCGCGATGTAACGCAGTATGTCCTCGTCGTAACGTGGTATTATGATGTTTCATCGTTGTTAAAACAGCACCTTGAAATTCCTTGCGAGGATCGACTTGTAATAGATTTGACCAGCGTAGTGGGCCTCGTCGATAAATCTTTTCAAATGCAGAAGCAACTTCAGGTGATGATTTTGTTTTTAGCGGTTCTGCTTGTTTGTATCGACTCGCAACGTCAAATACGGTTAGCGCGTATTTGTAACCGTTGTCATGTGGTAAAAACAATAAATCAGCTTGATGAACTTCATTGGGTACAGTAACATCAAAATGCGAGAAATTGATTTGTTTAGGACGCGGTAGATAAATTTGCCATATAGCCTGTTTGGATAACCAATTAGCCGCAGTGGCCTTTTTCACTTTTGCGGCGTTGGTGAGTTTACTGATTGCTGCTTTACTTTTCCAGTATCCTCTCGGAGAATAATAAATACATTCCATGTTGTTATTAATTACCGGCACCTAACATCAATTTGCCTTTCATAGCTGATTTTACCAACCACGAAGCCAATTTTTCATTGAAAGATTTATCAGGAATAGCATTTAACGCATGAATTAATTTCACATCCGCGAGATGCCTGTGTTGCAGATTGCTGCTTTTATATGCAACATCATGAGCATGACACGCCTTATCAATAGCGTTTATTGGATACTCGCCGGGTTGGGGCAGATTTTGATCATCAAGTCTGATATCTAATCGTGTTCCGGGGCCACAGTAGCTATATCCTGGAAGGTGCTTTTCTCCGGGGTACTTTGCCCATGGGGTTCCAGGGAGCTTTGCCAATTTGGCTGCGATATCACCTCCTCGTTTTTTTTAAAAAGATCTCCGGATTGTAAAATCTTTGATTTTGAAGGAACAAATCTGAACGTTTTTGTACCACACGTCGCACATCTACCAGTAAGTGCTGATCTGTTATTTTTAGTTGTAATCGTCGTCACATCATTTGTGTTAGTACGCGTTTTACACTTCACACAATATAGATCCATAATTTATGTATAGAGATATGAATATAATTGATTTTTCAGCTACCCGACGACGGGAACCTATTAAACACCATGCGATGTTGCCGATTTCAATTAGAATGATTATAATCGGACGATCTGGATCCGGCAAGACACAACTGCTACTTAATTTAATAACGAGATGGATGAAATGGGACAAGTTGTATTTGATAGCTCCTAGTGTAGACGATCAGCGATGTTACAATGTGCTAAAAGATTTTAACGACAGCGCGGTAGAAAAATCCGGCGAGGGTATTATTGAGTTTATAACCGATATCGATGAAGCACCGAGCATTGATGATATTGATGGAGATATTAACAATTTAGTCGTATACGACGATGTGATGTTAGACAATCAAAAGAATCCCGCTAGGATATTTTCCAGAGGCAGGCATAAAAAACACTGACGTGATATGTGTCACTCAACGGTATACACAAATTCCGAAGGTGATCAGAGATAACTGCAATTTATTGTGTGTGTTGAACGGAGTTGATACTCATACTCTTAGAAATATTTGGCAAACTTGGTGCTGCGGTGATATGGATCATAATCGATTTAAAAATTTCTTTAATAAAGCTCAGTCAAACCCGCATGGATTAATAACAATAAATTTAGCAGACCCTCGGAAACGATATCGTATCGGACTCGATCAAATATTTGGTTGAAATCATTTTATTATTTTTGTTAACTTGCAGCAGCAGAGAGGGTGAATGACCACATCGTTGCGACCAAAATTGATTGAAAATCGTAAAGTCTCCGTTTGCTAAATGGAGACTTATTTTTTTTGTTAAAATATGAGATTTCGTAGGAAGGCTCCATTCAATCAAATTTGGTCTACAAAGGGTGGTCTGTTCACCCTCTCTGCTGCTGATTTTCTTTTGGAATGGATACGTTAGATTTACCTATATAAGATCTACTTGAAGCATACCATTGCAATGGCTAATCAAAAATCAAAATTCCCGTTGAAAGATAATTAACAGCGAGTTGTCAAATTATGAAATTATACTCATTCTGGTAATTTTAAAATGACATTTTTTTACCGACATTAGGACCCATTTACCTAGGGACTAAGCTAATTAGATGGAAGGAATAAATATATGTACATTTTACACATGCTTTCTGTAGATTGATTACCATTAAGTTTGAAACACAAACATTCACTGTTAGTACTTAGGAAAGCAGTATTAGTCCAGGAACTATGCAAATATGTATCTCGTACACATCCAGTCTACAGAAGACATGTGTATGAAAGTAAACAAAAAAAAATAATCCCAAAAAATCTGGAAGTATTCTTAATGCCTTACGTTATTCAATGACAAAATAACAATAGTAGTTTGTGTCAGGTATTGTACGTTTGATTTTCAGTACTTTCTCTCCGGAACTGATTTTCTTTCTGAAGTTTGAAAATGTCTCCATTTAGTAAATACATTTAAAACAGGAATCTTGCGGAAAGGAAAATTTCAAAGCATACAAGTCTACGATGACGAAACTTAGTATTATATTTTATCAACCCACATCCAGGATACCACATGCATATAGTACAAAAATATACGAAAACAAGATACACCTGTTTTGATATAATGTGTAAAACTGTTTGGTTTTTTTCTTCTCAATTTCGCCCTAAATGTGAAAACAGAAATAAAAGAAGTAACAATAGTGACGTTGGATATGGTCCGATTGTCCTACGTTCACACAAGATAAAATAACAAAAACACGGTTTCCAGAGAGTCTTTCCTTTTTGGTTGCATTTACATTTTCTTCGGACGAATTTGGATATATTTATTTTGAAAATCGGTCCATCCATAAGTAAAGTAAAACAATGATCTAGTGCAATGAAATACATAAGTACTCTTTGTATGATTATATATTAGAAAAGGAGCTATATCCGAAGTAGGAGAGAAAAGGCTCTCAGGACATTCGTGTAATTTCCTATACGTCTGCATATGTTAAAAATAAAGCATGAGTAACATAGAGTATGAAACTGATAGGATGGGAATAATACATGTTTAACTGAAACGACTAGATGCATCATGAGATGCGACATGATGGCTTGGGACCATTTTAACCCATTTTTCCGTTTTGTCCCCCTCTACCCAAAATGTAATTGACTATTAGCATTAGTGAAATGATAAGACGCAAATATGTTACACATACACTTCTAGTTGCGCTAACGTTGGCTGATCACGCTGATGTTAAAAACTAGTTAAGTTTGCTTTTACACTTTAATACTGCAGAACATGGTTTTGTCTTGTGCTCTTATATATAGATATAAAATCCTGAATATTCACAGCTTATTTGTTACATAATAGTATTTACCAGGCTAAACTCGATAGACGCATACTTTGCAAGAGAGATAAAAACTGTCTTACATATTACACAGTCAGTTGTGTTGGATGATACAATATTTACAAGAAATGTCATCTACGGTTTTGTAGCGCAAACCGTTTGCAAGTGTATAGCATTTTAACTGAACATTATATCACAAAATATGGCGAGGTGTATATATTATAAAACGAAAGTAGTAATCAAACACATGTTGATTTCAAAGTACGTTATATTTGCTTGTGTCATTTGATAATGTCCTGCAAACAACATTAATTTCTCAATACATATTGGTTAAAGGTTCACAATGATAAGCAACCACCATTTAATTACTTAGTGGATAAAAGAGGGATGTTCACTAATTGAGAAGATATATTCGATGATTAAAAGTAGTTAACTGTATGTAAGATTGTTTAAAGGGCTAATCTCAAACAAAGAATCCGTATCCATTACAATGGTTGCACGCTCACTGTCATAAACTCTAAATCTACTGATATATGTTACTTCTTCATTTTACATTAGGATAACGTACTATATTATTGTTAATCATCTGACGGATTCAGGCTGAATTTAAAACATAAACTGAAAAACACTTACAATATGTAACACATGAATAAGCTTTGACAGACACCAGAAGTAAACTGGAAGGAATTAATCTTTAGATTTTTAAATCATAATAACATGCACTGAGTTTGGAAAATGTAATACTTTTCGTTTGATAGCACTAGAGCATCACACTGAGCCAGCAGTTTAAAGGTTAGATAGGTAGATACAGTTGTACAACGGTTTTCCAAGTTTCGTTCCTGCTATACATGGGTTCGTTTCGAAGTCATAGTTAATACCAAATTTCTTGCTGCTATGAATAATATATCTTTTTAAAAATTTAGCGATTCATCTATATATATATATATATATATATATATATATATATATATATATATATATAAATCGTATAGCAGAAAATCTTTAGAACACCTGACATCTTTACGGAATAGGGATACATTTCAAGAAAGGGTTATGGTTATTGTATATTTTACCACATTATTGTAACAACATATGGAGCACCAACCTGTTGCCAATCGGTCTAAGCTTAGTTTCCATTATAGTAATGTGTAGAGGAGGGATGGGTAAAAGGAAGAATAAAATTATTCTATAAATGTTTAAGAAAATTATAAAAAGCTTATTGTGCAAGTCATTTTGTGGATTGTTTGCTAAAGGAAAGTATTAAAATAAAACTACTTTCTGGACATCCGTAGTCATCAATGCTTGGTTGCACAACTCCATTCATATCATAATCTTGACGTTCCTTACAGTTTAAATAGTAACACAATTAATACCAAACAAAATATATAGTGAAACTAAATATACATAAATATTAGTATATTGTGCCAGATACACAAAGTGGTTCAAACTATATAGGTTTCATTACTTCCGTTACATTAGTTTCCTAGAATTCTGTATATGAGAAAATTGACAAGTAAAAAATTATAAGAATGTGTACGTCGTCTTGAGATTATAAATCGAACTTTTTATGCAACATGCCTGTCTCATAAGATATATAAAGCAGTCGTTTGATAAGCAACAACAGGGGACTTGAAAACGTTTTGCAAGTAATAATCCCACACAAATAGAATAACTGTCTTAGTGCAGTTGTCTCATAGGGAATAGACAATGTAGCACAAAAGCCCGAAGAAACTGAACTGGAATGAAAACCAAAAAAACAAAACTTAATAAATCTTTCTAGCATTATCAGTACAAACGTTTCACTTTTTAAAAACGAGAGAAGGTAGATTTGTCAACTGTAGGATGTTTTAATAATTTGAACAATATAATTTTAACGTGTTGTTTGAGTGATATAAATTTAGAGAAATGTAATGTTGAATTCGATAGTATCTTTAACAAAATATTGGAATTACTGGGTCCAGTTTCTGGATACAAACTTTTTATAGTGGTAAAACTAGACAGCTTAATCGCATGTTCAACAATTTCACATAGACAACAATTCAGATATTTTCAGGCCAAGAAAATGTTCTGGGTAAAGGCAAGCAATCGTACAGGCAACGTTGCACATATACCATAATATTTTATGCAAGATTAGGACATATTAATTTATAAAAGTATCATTTATCCAGGAAGAGTTTTTTTCAAATAACAGAAATGGTGGCCTAATGGTGAGAGAATAAGTCCTGGAAGCGATAGGTAGTGGGTTCGATCCCCGACCGAGTCATGCCAAAGTCATTCAAAAATGGGACTAACAGCTGCCTCGCTTGGCGCTCAGCATTAAGAGGTTAGAGTTAGGACTAGTCAACCTGGTGTCAGGATACTGTGACTGGGTGGGACATCATGCTTCTTGTGTCTTGGAAAAGTGTTAAATTTCGTACATTTCGAACAGTTGGTATCCCAGGTCCAAAGTTTTAAACAATTCCACGCTAACCCAAGTTCCTGCCAACCCGGGTTCTTCCTGGGTGTGCTGACAAGGTTGGTCTTGGTTGTTCTAACTTCAAACGTCGCTGACAAGTAGTCTGGTACATGTCTTCCATGGTCCGTTGTAAAAACTGATTTTTGGTGTCACTTTGAGGGCAGCACATGGGACATCCGTGAAATAATCATCCGTTAAACTCGTACACGATTTGAGGGTTTTCTAAGTCCCAGCCATCCACCGAATACGTTCCGATGGTCTTTTCTCCTCCTCAGCAGCAGAGGGGGAGGAATCCGACAAACGTTTTAGGCGTCGACGAGGTTTCCTTCTCGTTAATATTTAATAGAAAGGTCTATTTGACAAATTGAGCCTTCCTAGTAAATATTTAATAGAAAGGTCTATTTGGTTCCTTGTAATGGTCTATTTGGCAAACAAATGACGCCATGTCGTTGTCCCCCCCCCCCCTCTGCTGCTATGGGTTAACAATTCTTTTACGATGAAAGTTCTTTAGGATTTCACAAAAAGACTAATTTGTAGAACCTCACCTCGTAAATCAATTAGATTATTAGACTGGTCAGTGAGTCTGAAATTAATTCTCGTTAGCGAATTATTATGACATCGCATATAGACTGGATTAGTTGGATCCTCAATAATTAGAAATCTTGGAGGAGCTGTTGGTGCAAATTAATATAGAATATATCCCTGCTGAGCTTGATTTGATCGCTCGAGATTTATTTGATAGCTTCCTTCGATAACATCACATACTAAATTCAATGCAATCAATGAGGATATATTCACATTTTGAGGAGCAATATGCCTACCACCGCGGCCTGGGTCATTATTATATTTGAGGATAGTTGGACTCTTGTATTGCTGTCTCCATGCTGTGACTGCTACAGTAAATTTTTCATTGATAAAATCATTAACATATTTTTTTAGTTCGTTTGCGTTATATCCAGGATACTTGAAATTCGGTAGATCATCTTCAGTTAAATTGTATGCAGTTAGAAATTTTCGTTAGGAGTGATCAAAATCGTCATGATCAATTATTACTTGAATTAATCGCTGGTTGATATATTCCATATCGGATGAAAGTTGATTTAATATTTCAATTCGTTTAATGATTTCGTTCCGATTAGACTCATTGGAAACCCGTTGTAGTTGTTGACTGTGTTTTTGATTGATTTCTATAAAGTATTCAACGAGGTCGTTATGTGATATATTTTTGTATGTAGTTACTTCTGGAGTATCTTCAATCTTAATATTCCACACGGCGGAATCTCTGGTGGATAGAAATATAAAATGACTACCCGGCAGTGATGACTTTTTTATATCACTGAGAGTTTCTCGATATGATGTGGTAATTTCGTGGTATGATTTTTTATCCGTGACATAATCTGATTTTGTAGGTGGGGGTGGTGTTTCAGGCCATCCTAGTACGGGTTTTTATAGAACTCTGATAGATGTCTACAGAATACTCGGGTAAGTTTATCTCGATCGCGGATGATAACGTCGGCTCATGAACCGTTATAGAGATTTTCGATTCTTCTGTTCCAGTAATTGATTTTATTCTACGCTGAAATTCGGCATTGATTTGTTCGATTTGGTATGACCCAGATGGTATTGAAACAACATTCCAGTCTGGAGTCCCGTCTTCGCGATTCTTATACGCAAATACTAAGCTGTTATTCGTTTGTTGACCGCCAAATGCTACCGAACTAATATTAGGCCAACTGTGATACACTCGTAGTTTTGCTAGCGCTATCTCCTTCACAGGAATCGGAATAGGGAAATTCACACTGAATTCAGGATTGGTTGATGTTATTGAGATCATGCTGGTTTGTACTGGGTTTGTGTTCTCCACTATTCGTTGAAGTAATTCCTGCGGTGTTGTTATTGTTATTATATTCATGTTGAATTTCTAATTTTGACATCGCGGAATCATAAATATTTACCATCTCTGAGAACTCACTATCTGATATAAATGTATCATCGAGCGACGACGATATTAACGAGGACAATTGCGAGTACGCGGTTGATACAACATGAAATTTAATTATGTAGTCTTGTAGTTTGCGTTGGCTGCATGATGATATTTTTTTTGTTATTATCGAAATTATTCCCGCGATTATTGTTGCCGCTGATATATAAATCGGAACAGTTATCGGAGCAATCATTGTAACCGAGGATAGTATAATTCCGGCTCCGGTGATTACACCACTCACAGAGTACACGGTAACATCAACTGTGGTGATTCTTTGTTGGAATTTTTATATTTTTGTTTGATCCTCCTCAGTAAGTGTTTTGAGTTTAGTCTGAAACTCTCTGGCCTGATCATAGCGATATTGAGATACGGAAGGTACCGTTGATGATGACATTTTATTTCCAAATCAGTTTACGATTTCAATTTAGTTAATTACTGAAATCCGATACGAATTCCACATACCATGTTATTGAAACCCTAATCAAATTCTTATCAGTGGATGCTATCGTGAACTGTTCAATTGTATCCTTGTCGATTATTGTTGATATCGTATTATTGACCCCAGATGAACTCGACGATGATATATTAAATTGAGTCGGTGTTACTAGTGTTAATCGATAAATACCTTTGACGGTTGCAGTGATACTTAGTATATTGCCTGTAGGAGTCCACGCAAATGATTCGTACTGAATCGTGTATACTACGTTGTTGGTTTTCGCATGAGGGATTTTTGTTTTTTCAATGATTGTTATCATCCTCGGAAAATCATCTTTGATTGCTTCTATAAATTTATTCGTCTCATATATGGATTTTTTAATATCAGGAAGTTTTATGCCCAGTTTATCCGGCGTAGTTGTAAAAAATATCTCGATGAGGTTTTTACGAAAAGATGAAAACTTTTCAACGTGGTCTTCATATTTGGCTTGGAGTGTTGCTAGTTCCAACATAGAATGTTTTATCTCTGTGAGCTTCGGTGATTTTACCGCTGGTTCGTCGAAGAAAGAAATAATTGATTTTAATTTGTCATTGACAGTCTTTATATTGTCCATAGAGATTTTTATTAATGATAATTCGGTGATGTTGTCGCTGGATCACCCAAAATTTTTTTATGAATTTAACTCATCCTTGAGAGTTTTTAATTTATCTGTAATCGTCGAAACAAGTACACCCGGTTTGAGTTTACCCTGATCGGAAAATAGCGCAACGGTGTTCTCGGTTGCGTCTCGTTGTTTAACTAAAGCATCATCCAGGGAAAAATTACTTGTTTTCAATTTACCCTGACGATCTTGAAATACAACTATTTCATTAGGATCAACACTTGCTAAGTTCAACGTCTCAGCTATTTCATCTTTGATTATTTTTTTATATCACCGGTTGCAACGCCATCAGGTCCGGATTTCTACAGCGCTGATAAAGATTTCCCCCAAATATCAATCATGTTATTCTATATAATCTCTCTCTAAAATCTCTTTGTTGACGACTTCGTCGTTACCAGCGACTGTTAGTATATTCATTTACGACAACATGTGGTGGTTTTCCAGATGTTGAAATAGCGTCAAGGACATTTAATACGTCGTTGCCGAATATTGGTGGATCATTCATTTGTTGTGTTGGTAGCGTAGAATACCAATGCCTCATGTTGTGAGGAGTTTTTAAGCGGTTTATATAACGCATAAATTCCTTCGGCGGCGCTAATCCATATGAATCGAAATAAACAATTGCTCGTGGATCAATTGCGTATGCAACCCAATGAGTTCCAGGTCCGATGCTGTTATCTAGATTAATGATACCGGTTTCGGCGCTGTTTGTTTGTCCCGGCAACTGATCTTTCATAAAGACACCTCTGAAGCTTTTAATTGCGAGTTTTCGTTTAGCAGCATCGAGTAAATCAAAATTTTATATAGGAGTCAAAGATTCCTCAACTAGTAAACTGTTCCTTAAATTCTCAGACCTTTTCCGCTGTACCATGAATACCGGGTTCCTGGTAGTCTTAGACCCTTTCACTTCTTTTTTTATGTCCTTTTCCAGTTGCTTTCTTTAGTGCCATTCCTTCCGCGGTACCAACGGCTCCTAACCCCGCCGCTTTAGCCACCGCTGGGGCCGCTGCCGCAATCAAAGCCGGAATCGCAGCTAACAATGGAAATATACCGCCGTTTTTTTCATAATGGCAATTGCAGCCGCAGAGAGTTTCATTCGAATTCCTTTTTTTATTATCAAACGCGGCATTAAAACGTTTTGTTTGATTAGGTTTCAGTGATAATTTATTCTCCCCGCCTGTCATCTGATTGGGTTTCAACGTGATTGTAGTTCCACATTTTTTAGTTGCTGATGATTGTAGTTTCTTAATCTGATTAGGAGTTAACGTAATACTAATAACATCATATGGCATTTTATTAATAATAGATTGATCTTATTGTTACTTTTTTTCCACTGGTGCATCTATCACTCTCATTCTTCCACCAACACCTTCAAGAAGCATTGATTTGTCGCTGAGAATAACAGCAACCGCTCTATAATTAGCAATAGCACCACGAAGCACATTAGTTCTAAAATGTATATCAACGACGGATTGTCTTGTTAAATCAAGATGTTCCAACGAAAACTAATAGAACGGATATAAATTCTGAAAATCCAATTGTGATATTTGCAGACCAGTATCGACATTTTGATCGCGTGCCATATATGACAATAACCGATGATACACGCGGGCAATATGATTTTGACTGTAATTAAGTTGTACATCTTCGGATGGTTCCTGCTGGCCGTTTATTCTCAGTGAGACGTCTTTAACACCTAATTGATCAAATATCATATGGCTGAAGAGTTGATTGCCAACTCGTTCATTATCCTGTAACGCAATAAATATATGACGTGGCGCAGCAACACCTTGTTTTGATGCTAGGTTCCACGTAAATAACCCATTCATATTTGATTGTTTAACATCTGTACGTACCGTTAGCCAAGTTAGTAATGATTTTCCTCCTTGGTCCATAAATGATAGTAATCGTTCTTCTGCGGTGACTGATGGAGTCATTACAGGCATCCATAATGATAGTTTTTTTAAAATGACTTTACCAGCATCAGCATCTGGATTTGCAGCATCTGCTGGAATCCTCCAAATTGCGTCATTGTCAGTACCTTTTCGCACGAGTGCTACTGTATGCTTTGCTCCATAGATAACTTTTCGAACATTTCTGCAGAATCCAAATATATGATGCAGTGGAATCGCGCATGAAAATGATTTACGCCGCCGCTCCAACATTGGCATACGTGTCGCAGATCCTAGGTTGAAATTAGGATCAGCATTTATAATCATATTCTCGACATCAACAGCAGCATTACTAGCATTATTATTTGGTCGTTGTACAACAAATTGATTTCCTCCAGCGGTATTATTACCATCCTTTGCAAACATCATAGAAGGACCCGCTGCTCTTGTATAATCATCGGAATATCTTGCTAACCCTATTATTATTATTATTGGGCTACATCAACATCACGTTCTATCGACTCGATTTCTTTTCCATCGATGAGATATCTTGCACACTCAAATAGCGCCATGATACCATTATTGACAAACCCGACTTGAGTACCTACTTGATATGATGCTGGTACAGCAGGAGTATCAGCAGCAGCAGCAGAGAGGGTGAATCGGACAACTTTAAGACAAAAAACGATTTTAACCGTCAAAACGGCAAATAGAGCCTTCTTACGAATTTTCATGTTTTAAACAACAAAAAAAAAAATAAAGTCTCCATTTGCCAAACAGAGCCTTAGTCATTTTTGTCTGAAAACATGATCTTGCAGGGGGTGTGAATACTGGTCTCAAAATGCCTCCATTGGGTCAAAAACACGATGGACAACTCACCCCTATGATTTCAACCAAATATTTTATCAAGTCCGATACGATATCGTGTCCTCGGGTCTGCTAAATTTATCGTCACAAATCCGTGTGGTATTGACTGAGCGTGACTAAAGAAATTTCTAAATTGATTATGATTCACATCACCGCTGCACTAGGTCTGATGAATATTTCTAAGAGTATTAGTATCAACTCCGTTAAATACACACAATAAAGTGCAATTATCGCGAATCACTTTTGGTATTTGTGTGTATCGTTGAGTGACATATATCACATCAGTGCTTTTATGCCTGCCTCTGGAAAATATCCTGGCAGGGTTTTTTTGATTGTCTAACATGATATCGTCATAGACAACTAAATTGTTAATACTTCCATCAATAGCATCAATGCTCGGTGCTTCCTCTATATCGGTTATAAACTCAATAATATCATCATCGATTTGAAATTCTTTTGCTTTCTCGTTAAAATCCCTTAGCACTTCATAGCATCGCTGATCGTCTACACTCGGGGCTATTAAATACAACTTGTTCCATTTCATCCATCTCGTTATCAAATTAAGTAGCAGTTGTGTCTTGCCGCTTCCAGATGGTCCGATTATAATCATTCTAATTGAATTCGGCAACATTTCATGGTGTTTAATAGGTTCCCGTCGTCGGGTAGCTAAATAATCAATTATATTCATGCTGTCATATATAAATTATGGATCTATATTGTGTGAAGTGTAAAAAACGTACTGGCACAGATGACTTGACGACGATTACAACTAAAACTAACCGATCAGCGCTTTCTGGTAAATGCGTACAATGTAATACAAAGAAATTTAGATTTGTTTCCAAGGATTTAAAAAGAAACGAGGGGGTGATATCGCAGCCAAGCTAACTAAACTCCCTGGAACCCCATGGGCAAAGCATCCAGGAGAAAAACACCTTCCAGGGTATAGTTATTGTGGACCGGGAACAAGACTTGATATCAGACTCAATAATCATAACCATCCCAAACCCGGTGAAGAACCAATAAACGCCATTGATAAGGCGTGTCAAATTCATGATGTTGCTTATAAAAGCAGAAATTTGCAGCATAGACATCTAGCAGATGTGAAATTAATTCATGCGTTAAATGCTATTCCTGATAAATCCTTCAAAGAAAAATTGGCTTCCTTTTTGATAAAATCGGCTATGAAAAGTAAATTGATGTTAGGTGCTGGTAATTAATAACAACATGGAATCTATTTATTATTCTCCGAAACGATACTGGAGAGGCAAGGCAGTAATCAATAAAATCGCTAGCGCTGCAAATGTGAAAAAAAACCCACTGCGGCTCATGGGTTATCTAAACAGGCACTAGGGCAAATTTATCTACCACCGCCTAAACAAATTAATTACTCGCATTTTGATGTGACTGTCCCTAATGAAGTTCATCAAGCTGATATACTATTTTTGCCACATGATGGTGGTTACAAATACGCGTTAACTGTAGTTGATGTTGCAAGTCGATACAAAGAAGCAGAACCGCTAAAAAGAAAATCATTACCTGAAGTTGCTTCTGCATTTGAAAGGATTTATCGAAGGGGTCCTCTGCACTGGCCAAATCTATTACAAGTTGATCCTGGCAAGGAATTTCAGGGTGCAGTGTTATCAATAATGAAACATCATAATGTCACCATCAGACGGGGAAATACTGCGCTACATCGTGATCAGGCAATTGTAGAACAATTTAAAAAAAACCTTGCTGAGCGGTTATTTGGATATCAATACGCAAAAGAATTCATCCAAGAAAAAAGATCCCGTGAATGGGTCAAAAGATTACCAGCTGTGATTACCGCACTGAATAACAAGATTACTAGAACAATCAACATGAAACCTATCAACGCTATTAAAAAGAAATCTATACCCATACAACCACAAAAAGATTTCAAAGAACCAATTCTTGGTAGTAATATCACTGTTAGGTATTTATACGAACCAGGAGAGCTTGAAGGTGGCAGAAAAATGTCTACTGATCCTATTTGGAGTGTTACTGCGCACAAGATATCTAGTATAACACGATCTAGTGTTTCTAGACCAGCAATCTATAAACTGGATTCAACTGCCCCTCAACGAGGATTTACTCGACAACAATTACAAGTGATACCCGAGGATACTCAATTACCACCGCTGGGTCTTAACTAGTATGATTTTCAAGGACAACTCTTCGAAGCTGATTTTTTTTTCGTACTCTGGATACTGGAAGATAGACTAAATTTGACCATTCGATGCGATTATCCACTATCCAAACAATTGTATCCGATATAGTCAATCCCTGTGAAGAATGTATCGTCGCTGCGTATCCTAGCGTCCATGGGGATTTATTAGCACGCAATGCATCTTCAACGACATTGATATCAACCACCACAATATCATTTAATACGAGAATTTGTTTTCTTGAGTCTGTCAAGCCTGGAATATCAATTTCGACATTTTGTTTTCGTGTATCGGATGGCCTATAACAAAGGGGTACTGGTAGCGTTGCAAATTTTTTTATGCGTTTCAAATAACTTCATCTGAAGTGTGTCTCTGACTATTTTTCTACTTTCAATTATCAAATCATTTGGTCTCCATGTTTCCCAAAATTCCTCTTTGGGAGTTTCTGAAATTATTTCACGCGCTATTTCACATTCTATCCGGTCGTAATCTGATTAGCGCTTTGAATTCTCGTAATTGTTCATCAAGTGATCTATAATCAGTACTTTTTTCTTCATAATAGTCTACAAAACCCTTTAGCCATTCATGTGGGGATGCACCGACAAATGATGGGGGTTAGCCGTGATCACCGCACATGACGACTTTTGTAGTTTTCAATAACAACCACTCAAGAAATATTTGTAATACATCTAATGATACTGTGCATATTTCATCCCAAATGATGACTTATCTCCTTTCCATCGAAAGAAACTGTGATAAGTACAGGCATTTACCCCTCGCTGTATCATTTCTCTTGCAAGTCTGTGAGTTGGTGTTAGCACAATCATGTTTGGATTGGAAACGCGGAATAATTTAATTGCCCGGGTTGTTTTTCCTGACCCACCACAGCCGTTTAAATAAACTGTTTTATATCGACATATTGGATCAGGACACGGTGGTGCATTAGAAAATTCTGAACACTGATTGCTTTTTAAATAATTATTTTCAATCGTAACATCTGCTAATTCAATATAATCATGAAGCATTTCCCGCTTAATTCTCCATGACCCCCAATTCTCGTTGCCAGTAGCTTTTCTACCGATTATAAAATCAGCCATATCGCATTTTATGTAAAATGAATCAGTGGCGACTCTAGCTGCGGTGTTAGAAAAATTTTTTATCATTGAAAAAAGATTAATAGAAGTATAACCGAGCATAGAAGCTCTCAAATGTGTATACTGCGGATTGTACCCATCGTTGTAAGTAACAATTGTACCCAATTTGGTTCCATCGGACAGAAATGCGTCTTTACGATTGACATATAGGCCTTTATTCGTTAGATCCGCGATTACAAAATCGTATTCAGCTTTGTCTATAATCAATCGTGAAGAATATCTTGTATTGTCATATTTGCCACCCTGAATAAATTTACCGATTATTCTTCGTCCAAGATCTTTTTCTTCGTTGTTTCTGATTTCAAATAGCTGTTTAGACCAATCCATGATTTGTTGTTCATTAAAATCAGGAAACAGTTTTCGCTGTTCGCTAATTATTTTTTCTAGATCAGGTTGTGGTAACCAGACTGATTTCTGTGCTCGATAGGATATAATCGCTTCACTGACAATTAATGATTTTAACATCCCACAATCAATCATATACCGTAACAACACTATTGGCACCCAGTGTTTTTCAGACATGTGTTTACCAATAAAAAGATAACTAGTCGGATGAAGTCCTGTAGCCAATTCAAATGATACTACACGAGCGAATCCGGTTAAATCAAAATCAGGCAGTCGTCCATTAATTGCAACACGAGCCATTTCGTGTGTGGGGTGTCCAAATCGTTTGAAATATTTAGCACATTCTCCATACCCGAGAAAACTCCCTGGATAACACGCAATCATATCAACGGAAATAACGGTTTCAGGGTCATATTTTGTATTCCATAACCCTCCATGACTGTATTCAAGACAGGACAATCTGACATCTGATAAAAACTCACTTCGGGTTGGTTTCCACGCGTTTTTCTTCCTAGCAAAATGTGCTGCAACCGAGGGAAGTGTAAAACAGTTTCTTAATAATTGATCTTCAATACTCTCTGGAGAAAACTCACTAGCTAGTTTTTTCATTTGATTATGCAGCTCTTCAGTACGGTACAATTCTCCGTTGGGCCTTACAAACTGATCAAATCTACATTCATCATCTGCAGCACTATGAAATAGCCACATCGACACAGGATCGTTTTTACTCAAATTGTAAATAGCATCAAATAATTTCTGCTCGGAAAAAAACTCTTCAGGTCCCAACCCTGTTGGGGGATATATTTTACGGTTCTATCCCGTGGGAATATTGTTACTGCAGATGACAACGCGTGTTCGTTATGATCAATAATTTGTATTGGAGCTCCTTTTGATTTATATTTCGATTCGTATAATACTTCACCGGTTATTGTCGTTACTGATATTGGAAATCTCAATGATGTTTCTAATTTGATTATATCCATAATTGTTGCCCCATGCTGTTTCACTGTTAATTCCCTTTCGGTTATTTTTTTTCTTCTTAGATCAGTTAATTTATTTCCCCGGGATGCATTTGTGAAGTGTTCTATTATTCGTTCTGCTACACAATTGAGCCTTGACGAAGTCGATGACGAAGAATATTTCATGGGTGCTTGTTTTGCAATATCAGGTTTGTCATTTAACGGATATACCCCGTAAACAACTGCTGTTACAGGATAAGATCTTTCGTAGTATGGTTTATCAATTCCAGTCAAAATTCCTGGTTTAGAATCTTGATTCACAGTGACAGTTTTTTGGTCCTTAAGAATGGGTTCGTATTTGTCCCTAATGATCCAATTTCCAGTATCATCACGGATAAGGAATTTTATTCGAAAAAAATGCCTTTCTCGCCCAAGATTTGAGATTATCCCTGCTGCTTTTTCATCATTCATGGTAGCGTCAACACGGCCTTGTATTCGAAATGTTGACCAACAATGAGATGCTCCATCACGCTTGAATTCATTAAAACAGTCTCTAATTTTACTAATCATGGTTCTATCACTAATTTTATTCTTTGGTGTATCAGAAACTCTATCGAGATTGAATTTAACACTTTTCCAGGGCGTTATTTTCGATAATCTCTTGAACTCCTTCATACTATAATTAAAACAAGCATTTAAATGAAAGATTTTTGTATAATGAATCATTGCAAATGGCTTATGATTGGATCAGTGACTCCTTGTAACAAATCATGTAGAAATGAATTCTGTGGGTATCATATGCAAAGTTTTCGTCGTGGAAGCCTTGGTCCGTTACCCTGTATTCGTTGTGGGGTTGGGGTCAGGGTAAAATCACAATTGTGTATCAGTTGTGGTGGAAAGCGATACAGGGAGTTGAAGCGTTATTATGACAATAGAGTTAAAAATGGAAAAATCAATCAAAAATTCTGACCCTGACACTGTCAGCGACAAAGTCCCTGACCCTGACAACGTCCCTGACAAAATCAGAGTTAAGGATAAAATCATAAGAACTCCCCAAGACTACATCGAGAGATTTATTATTAAACCAAACATTGAATTAGACAAATAGTATAGTATAGTATACAAATAAACCAAGAATTCAGACCACACCCAGTGATTAAAAATTATGAAGCATCCAGTGATGGTATCGTAAGAAACCGTAGACTGAAGAAACCAGTTGGTGCTGTGAGTAATCAAGGGTATTTGATGTTTAGCGCTGGAAAGAAGAAATATCACAATCATCGTTTCGTGTATGAATGTTTCAATGGATTGATCAAAGATGGTTTTGTTATCGATCACATTGATTCTATTCCAAAGAACAATTCTTTATCAAATCTGCAAGCTATTACACAAAGTGAGAATACCAGACGAGGAAAGACTGGCACTTGCAAAACGGTTGGGAAGAGACCCGTAAAATCTTTTAATACGGCAACTAACGAATAAAAAATATTTCAATCAATGAATGAAGCCAGTGGGTATTTCAATATTTGTCGATCTTCTTTTCAAAAAGTTGCAGAGGGGATTTATCGATCGGCGATTTCAATAAAGATCGGACAAAAGTTTAATTCAGTTATGTCTAATGCGTCATATTTTCATTTAGAAATATGTATAATCATATAATATGAATTCTGAAAAAATGAATAGCATTATAGCTGAAATTTTAAAATTGAAAAGTCAGGATATTAAACTCTCAGATGGCTTAAATCCTGATCAAATTGTGTCAGATTTTCAGGATATAGAATACGGAGTTAACAATAACAAGTATATGCTGCCAAAGAAATATGCGCTCATCAAAAAAATTCAGAATTCTATTCGGGACTCTCTTGCATTTCCATGAAGTAAGTGTGTTCGTCCCGTTATATACTATCATGGAAGGAATACGAAAAGAATTGGGTAACGAATACGAATTTAAAAAAGAAGTTAATTCTAAAATTAGAAACCTGCGAGCGTTAATTCAAGAAAATGAACGATTTTGATTGACCGACCCTCAAAAAGATTTTGTCATTTTTTGATTGTGACCGACCCTTAAAGAGATTTTCATTTTTTTAGCCAACCCTCAAGGGAAATGTCAAAAAATCAGTGAAAATATTTCACACTGAATAAAAAATATTTCACACACACTGAATAAAAAAATATTTCACACTGAATAAAAAATATTTCACAGCAATAAAGATTAATGGACGGTTCAGATTGATCAAAATAGAATGAGGAAAGTCACAGTATTATTTATTTTTATAGCAATTATGTGGCTTTCCTCATCAATGAACGAAGGTGTCTCACGATGAAATAACACTTCCACGGTGATGTTAAAATCAGTGAATAAAAAATATTTCACACACACTGAATAAAAAATATTTCACACACACTGAATAAAAAATATTTCACACATACTGAATAAAAAAATATTTCACACTGAAAAAAAATATTTCACACTGAATAAAAAATATTTCACACACACTGAATAAAAAATATTGATGGACGGTTCAGATTAATCAAAATAGAATGGAGCAAGTGTCAGTATTATATATTTTATAGCAATTATGACACTTGCTCCATCGATGAACGAAGGTGTCTCACAATAAAATAACACTTCCACGATGGTGTTAAAATCAGTGAATAGAAAATATTTCACACTGAATAAGAAAATATTTCACACTGAATAAAAAATATTTCACACTGAATAAAATTATCAAAATGAATTCTAACAGCTTTTCTCTATGAAAAATCCAATGCAAAATCGATTACTTTACCCTACGGAGTTTTTTTTTTATCAAAAATCGATGAAAAATGACCAAAAATTGATAAAATTGATGAAAAATGGCTAAAAATCATTGAAAATCAATCATAACAGCTTTTCTCTATGGAAAATCCAATGCAAAATCGACTACTTGACCCGACTGAAAACCACAAAAATGACACAAAATGACACAAAAAAACACCAAAATGACACAAAAAACCACCAAAATGACAGAAAAAAACCACCAAAATTTCACAAAATCAGTGAATAAAAAATATTTCACATCACAGTAAATAAAAAAAAATATGTCACACACACTGAATAAAAAATATTTCACACACACTGAATAAAAAATATTTCACACACACTGAATAAAAATCGATGGACCGGTAATGGATGGTTCTCTCGATATGATATGTCAGATTGATCAAAATAGAATGAGGAAAGTCACAGTATTATTTATTTTTATAGCAATTATGTGACTTTCCTCATCGATGATAGAAGCTGTTTTATAATGAAATAACACTTCCACGGTGGTGTTAAAAATCATCCGACATGTCAAAAAATGGAGCAAGTGTCAGTATTATATATTTTATAGCAATTATGACACTTTCAACATCAATGAACGAAGGTGTCTCACGATGAAATAACACTTCCACGGTGGTGTTAAAAATCATCCGACATGTCAAAAAGTGGCGAAAGTGTCAGTATTATATATTTTATAGCAATTATGACACTTTCGCCATCGATGATAACGCCCTTAAAATGTCAAAAAAACACTTCCATGATCGTGTTAAAAATCATCCGACATGTCAAAAAATGGAGAAAGTGTCAGTATTATATATTTTATAGCAATTATGACACTTTCAACATCAATGATAATGCCCTTAAAATGTCAAAAAAAGACTTAAACGGTGTATAATAAATCATCCGACATGTCAAAAAATGGAGAAAGTCACAGTATTATATATTTATAGCAATTATGTGACTTTCTCCATCAATGATAACGCCCTTAAAATGTCAAAAAAGACTTCCACGGTGGTGTTAGGTCGGGTTCGGGAAAATTGTTTTGCAATTGAAAAATTGTTTTGCAATTGAAAAATTGTTTTACAATCGAAAAATTGTTTTACAATTGAAATCTACGATTTTTAATAACGGTCAATGAAGCATTAACGACCCGATTGGCTCGTGAACGACTAGATGCAATTAAGAAATTTATACCAATTCGCGACTCTGTAAGGAATAAATTGCAACAACGACAGAGTTTACAAACTGATTTTGCTGAGGGATATGAAGAATTGTTTAAACCAGTAACCACAGCAAAGTACGGGGTAGAGCGTGCTATACGGGGAGATGCGGAAAAATCTCTTATTGGTGAACTTGAAAAAATAACTGAACAAACAAAACAAGCTGTACAAAAAATAGAATCTAAAACACCTGAATCAAAAAGAACAGTAGATGATTTACGCGTGAGATTTAACGAGGAGGGGTTAGCAGCAATTGATGAGACTAAACCACCAGAAATTCCTGCGCTTGTTGTTGCGACTTATGAAAACAGAAAAAAAATGTTGAAACCAGAACATCATAAATATGTTAGAAATATAACCCATAGGGCTGATATATTCTACAAAATCAAAACTAAAACAAGTCAAATTGACACAACAAGTGCATCATACAATGAATATATCAAGATGGTGGGTACAGTGTATAATCAATATGAAGAGTTTAAACAACAAAAAAAACCTCAAAAATTGCTAGGAAAGCGACAGCAACCTGCAAAGAAAATATCCTTCTCGCCTAAAAAACAACAACAACTACCTGATCGAGATGATGATGATGCTTTTGATTATTTACAACCCACGGGTACAGACAAACTGGATGAAGCAACTGGTTATAGCGGGAAGGGATTAAAAGATTCCAGTGGGACCCCAAGTGGGGTATGTCCTGATAGTGTTATCAATGATATATCACGATTAGATGTTCTAATCGGAGGGTTCTGAGCTGGAAATAATTCACCGGAAATAATTAATGAAGCAGCTGATATCTGTAGAGGGTTATTTCAAGGTGGTATCATGGATATCAAAACATATCGTGGTTTCATTAGCGATTTAGTGGAAAATGGGTATCATAGTGACTGAAAACGAATTGAAAAATTGTTTTACAATTGAAAAATTGCTAGCAATTTCAAATAATGATCATACACTACAATCATGATAAACCAGCCAGTGTCTATGTAGTTAATTCACGATTTCCGGTTTATAGAGCATATTACGGAGATGGTTTCGGTAATACCATTGCAGGGTTATTTTCAAGAATGGCCCCAAAAGTGATGCCGTTAGCTAAACAATTAGGAATGAAAGCCATTGATGTTATTCGTGATAAGGGTATCAGTACCGTTGGAGATCTTGCCGGAAAAGCGTTTTCAGCCGCGAAGAATAAAATAACATCACTAGTGAAATCACGGAGAAAGAAACCAGTACCGTTACCATCTATAGCAGAAATGCCTGCAAGTGTTAGTAAAATAATAAATAACGCAGTAGATGAAAAATTAGCGTCGCTGGTGACTCCGAGTGACCAAAAAACATGATAGCAAACATGATAGCGGGAAGTGGCTTTAAAAAAAACACGACGATGAAAAATCTTTTACGATGAAAATCCTACGGTGAAAATCGTTTACGATTTTACGATTTAGACTCTGATAAATAGAATAAAATGTTCAAAAGGTCACCTGATCCAGCATTTGATATGGATGCCCCATTGCGTAAAGATGATTCTGTACGCGATTTTCAGTTTTATTTTTATCACGCAACACAACCAGATCTCCGATCGCGAATTGAACTTCAAGTTCATGATACCAGTAAATACTTTTTGCCTTGTGAGGTGTTTATCGAAATCGAAGGTGAACTCGTAATAAATGTTGCTGCTAATACACCATATGACAATAACCCAGCTATCAAAGTCGGTTTTGTTAATAATGGGATCATGGCGTTATTTGAAAGTGCAAGATATCTCATTGATGGAAAAGAAATTGAATCCATTGACCGTGAAGTTGATGTGGCTACAACAATCATAGGGTTAGCAAGATATTCCGATGATTATACAAGATAAGCGGGTCCATCTATGATGTTTTCTAAGGATATTACTGATCACCCTGAACACGTCCAGTATTCTAGAGTTAAGGCAACACATGCTTCTTCAGTTAATCCAGCACCAGCCGGATATACAAGACCAGCTGGTGATTTTGATGTCATAAATAATATTACTAATTACAACCTAGGATTTGCAACACGTGTAGCAACATTACAAGGACAGCGTCGACAATTTTCATGTGCGATTCCACTGCATCATATATTTGGATTCTGTAGAAACGTCCGAAAAGTCATTTATGGAGCGAAGCATACAGTAGCGTTAGTACGAAAGTGTACTGATAATGATGCAATCTGGCGTGATGTTGGTGTTGCTGATGGTAAGGTCATTTTATCAAAACTAGCACTATGGATGCCAGTATTAACTCCATCAATCACCGAAGAACAGCGACTACTATCATTTATGGATCAAGGAGGAAAGTCGTTGTTGAGATGGTTATCAGTGACTACGGATATTAAACAGGATAATGTTGATGATATATTTACTTGGCATCTGGCATCAAAACAAGGTGTTTCAGCTCCACGTCATATATTTGTAGCGTTACAGAATAATGCGCGAGTTGGTAATCAAGAACGTAGTCATATGATATTTGATCAGTTAGGTGTTAGAGAAGTCTCGCTAAGAATAAACGGCCAACTGGAACCATCTGAGGATATACAACTTGATTACACTCACAACCATATTGCACGTGTATATCATAACCTGTTGTCATTTATGGCACGTGATCAAAATGTTGATACTGGTTTGCAAATATCACAATTGGATTTTAAAAGCCTCTATCCGATTTATTACTTTTCACTTAAACATCTTGATTTAACAAGACAATCTGTCGTCGATATACACTTTAGAGCCCGTGTAACCCGTCCTGCTGGTATTGCTAATTACAGAGCTGTTGCTGTCATTCTCAGTGATAAATCAATGCTACTTGAAGGTGTTGGTGGAAGAATGAGAATCATTGATGCACCAGTAGAAAATATGTAAACGATTTTCTCTTTACAATTACGATTTAGAATCAATCTGTTATGTATAATGTCGTTTAGTGTTATTAGTGTTGCCCTGACTCCCGGTCAGGACAAGAAATTGCAATCGGAATCAGCTAAAAAATGTGGAACCACAATAACGCTGAAACCTAATCAAATGAATAGTGGTGCAAATAAATTATCGCTGACAACTCGTCAAGGAAAACACTTCAATGATGCACTTGTAGCAAGAAAAGGTGTTCAGATTACTATTTCTGCGGCTGCTATCAAAAAATATGATTAAAACAGGCGGTATATTCCCGTTATTTGTTGCGTTACCAGGATTAATTGCAGCGGCTGCACCAGCAGTTGCAAAAGCTGTCGCATTGGGGGCAGCTGGAGGCTTGGGAGCAAAAGCGATACAAGGCATTGCTGAATAATATCAACAGAAGAAAGGACTAGGGTATAAAAAAAGGGAAAGGGTCTAAGACTACCAGGAACCCCGTATTCATGGTACAGCGGAAAGGGTCTAAGACTAGGACCGGTTTACTACCTAGGGAATCTTTGATTGAAGAGTCTTTGACTCCAATGTCCAATTTTGGTTTAATTAATGCCGCTAAAAAACTAGCGATTAAAAATTTCAGAGGTGTCTTTATGAAAGATCATTCTCCGGCACAACCCAATGATGTTGAAACCGGTATTATTAATTTAGGTAACAGCACCGGACCTGGAACTCACTGGGTTGCATACGCTATTGATCCACGTGCAGTTGTTTATTTCGATTCATATGGATTAGCACCGCCTAAAGAATTTACGCGTTATATAAATCGCTTAAAGACTTTTCCAATCAATACTTGGTATTCTACTCTACCAACACAACAAATGAATGACCCACCAATATGTGGCAGCGAAGTATTAAATGTCCTTGACGCTATTTCATCATCTGGAAAACCACCTCATGTTGTCGTAAATGAATACACTAGTAATCGCTTTTTAGAGAGAGATGTATAAAATAAAATGATTGACATTTGGGGGAGATCTATATCAAGCCTGAAAAAACCCGGTGCCGATGGCACTGCAGGAAAATCTGCAACCGGTGATATAAAAAAAAATTGAAGATGAAATAGCTGAGACGTTGAACTTAACAAGTGTTTATCCTAATGAAATAGTTGTATTTCAAGATCGTCAGGGTAAATTGAAAACTAGTAATGTGTCGCTGGATGATATATTGGTTAAACAACGAAACGCAATAGAGGATACTATCGTGTTATTTTCCGATCAGGGTAAACTCAAACCGGGTGTACGTTTTTCGACGATTACAGATAGATTAAAACTCTCAACGATTCTGCGTTGGAACTAGCAACACTTCAATCTAGAATTGATGAACACGGAAAACAGTTTTCAAATTTTCGTAGAAACATCGTGGATAAATTTATTGGAACCCCGTTGGATAAATTTATTGGAACCCCGTTGGATAAAATTGAAATAAAACTCCCGGATATTAAAAAATCCATCGATGAGACGAAAAACTTCATCGAAGCAATCACAAATGATTTTTTGAGGATGATAACAATCATTGAAAAAACAAAAATCCCTCATGAGAAAACCAACAACGTAGTATACACGATCCAACACGGATCATTTGCGTGGACACCTACAAACAACAAATTAGATATCACTGCAACCGTTAAAGATATTTATCGATTAACGCTAGTGACAACGACTCAATTTAATATTTCATCGTCGAGTTCATCTGGGGTCAATAATACGATTTCAACGATCATCGACAAGGATACAAATGAAAAGTTCACGACAACATCTACTGATAAAAATTTGGTTAGGGTTTTAACAACGTGGTTTTTGGAATTTGTAGCGGATTTAATTAAATAACGGTTTCAATTAAAATCGTAAACTGATTTAAAAATAAAATGACTTCATCATCGCAATATTGCTATGATCAGGTCAGAGAATTTCAAAATAGACTCAAAACCCTCATTGAGGAGTATCAAATAAAAAAAAAAAATACCGACGAAGAATTACCGCAATTGATGTTACCGTGTACGCTGTGAGTGGTGTAATCACCGGAGCTGGTATTATACTGTCTTCAGTGACAATGATTACCCCGATAGCTGTTCCAATTTGCATTTCTGAGGCAACAACAATCGCGGGAATAATTTCTATAGTAACAAAAAAAATATCATCATGCAGCCAACGCAAACTACAAGACTACATAATTCCATTTCATGTTGTATCCACTGCATACTCGCAATTATCCTCGTTGATATCGTCATCGCTCAATGATACAATTATATCAGATAGTGAGTTCTCAGCAATGGTCAGTATTTATGATTCCGCGATATCAAAATTAGAGCGACATCAACAGTATAATAACGATGACAACACCGCAGGAATTACTTCAACGAATAGTGGAGAACACAAACCCAGTACAAACAAGCATGATCTCAATAACATCAACGAATCCAGAATTCAGTGTGAATTTCCCTATCCCAGTCCCCGTGAAGGAAATCGCGCTAGCAAAATTACGAGTGTATCACAGTTGGCCTAATATCAGATCAAAATTATTTGGTGGTCAACAACCCAATAATTCACTGGTATTTGCTAGTAAGAATAAAGACGACGGTACCCCAGACTGGAACGTTGTTTCCATACCAACTGGGTCGTACCAAATTGAACAAATCAATGCTGAATTGCAACGTAGAATAAAATCGATTACTGGAGCAGAATCAAAAATCGCTATAACGGTTCATGAGCCAACACTATCATCTGCCATTGAAATAAGCACAGAAGGATACGTCGTAGATATCTATCAGAGTTCTATTAGAACCGTACTAGGATGACCTGAATTACCACCCGGGGGGAAAACAGTTAATTTACCAGAACCACAAAAAACTGATTATATCACCGACAGGATAAAATCTGATAATCCAGTAAAAAGCTATAGCGATTACATCAGACAGAATTTTTGGGATAGCCGATTCCTTATCAACAGGGAGAGAGATAGGCTGGCAGGAGGGGAGTATTATTTTGTTAACGAACTCAAAATCATTGGAAATTTCACAGCAATTAATAATGATTTTTCACTGTTGTTAATATCTCTTAAATCCGGCTCTCTCACCCGAGATGAATTTATCAGCGTCGTAGAAACATGCAATAAAATTATCGACGATATGGAAACCTTTCATTCACAAATTATTCAGGATATATTAAATGATAATAATCCCCTATCGACATCAAGATTTGCAATAGTCTATAAAATCCGCGTTGAAGATATTCCAGCATTCAAACTACAAGGATATAACGTACCAGAACTAAAAAAACTTCTCAGTGACACCATCGATATTGGTTTTAGAATAATTCATGATGCGTGGAAAAAAAAAACAAAACCAAAAACAACTATCCTGACACATAATAATGACCCAGATGGTGGCGGCAGGCATATTGCCCTCAAAATGTGAATATTTCATCGGTGATTGCGCTCAATTCAGTATGCGATGTTATCGAAGGAAGCTATCAAATAAATCTCGAACGATCAAATCAAGCTCAGCAAGGATATATTTTGTATTCATTTGCACCAACAGCTCCTCCAGGATTTCTAATAATCGAGGATCCAACTAATCCAGTCTATATGCTATGTCATAATAATTCATTAACCAGAATCAATTTTAAACTCACTGACCAGTCTAATAATCTGATTGATTTACAAGGCGAGGTTTTAGAAATTAGCCTGTTTGTGAAATCCTAAGACCCGAGGACACGATATCGTATCGGACTTGATAAAATATTTGGTTGAAATCATAAGGGTGAGTTGTCCATCGTGTTTTTTGACCCAATGGAGGCATTTTGAGAGCTGGATTCACACCCCCTGCAAGATCATGTTTTCAGACAAAAAATGACTAAGGCTCTGTTTGGCAAATGGAGACTTTATTTTTTTTTTAAAACATGAAAATTCGTAGGAAGGCTCTATTTGCCGTTTTGACGGTTAAAATCGTTTTTTGTCTAAAAGTTGTCCGATTCACCCTCTCTGCTGCTGCAGCTGTTACAAGTTCTCCTTCTACTTCGATAAACTCTTCACAAGGCAAAAAGTATTTACTAATATCATGAACTTGAAGTTCAATTCTTGATCGACTATTTGGTTCTATTGCATGATAGGCATAGTATTGATAATCGCGTACAGAATCATCCTTGCGCATTGGGGCGTCCATATCAAACGCTGGATCCGGTGACCGTTTGAACATTTTATTATAATATTCGTTGATCTAAATCATCGTCGTGATCGTTGACGACCTCGCCGTGGTTTTTTTAAGCCACTTCCTGCAATCATATTTGCGATGTTGCTTTGGTCGTTGGTGTATGACGGAGTCATCAGCGACGCTAGTTTCTGATCCACTGCGTTATTTATTATTTTAATAACACTCGCGGACATCTCCACTGTAGATGGTAATGGTCCCGGTTTCCTTCGCCGCCGAACTAGCGCTATTAGTTTATCCTTCGCGGCTGAAAACGCTTTCCCGGCAGCATCTCCAACAGCGCTAATACCCTTATCACGAATAACATCAATGGCTTTCATTGATAATTGTTTTTGCTAGCGGCGCCACTTTTGGAGCAATTCTTGCAAATAACCCTGCAATTGTATCACCGAGACCATCACCATAGTAAGCGTTATAAGCTGGAAACCTTGAGTTTACCACATAGACGCTGGTTGGTTTGTCATGTTGTAGTATATGATCATATTTTTTAAATGATATTTATCTAATGAAAAATCCAAAGTATTTTCGACTTCGTCATCAGATCAGTCACTGTGATAATCCGTAGGATTTTCAACTAACTCATCAATGAAATCTCGATATAGACCAATATCCATAACACCGCCTTGAAATAACCGCTTGCAGATATCAGCTGCTTCATTAATTACTTCCGTTGAGTTATTTCCAGCTCGTTTTCCTCCAAAGAGAACCTCTAATCGTGCTATATCACCAAAAATATTACCAGGACAACTAACTAGACCACTACCTGAAATTCCATTGGAATCTCTTCGAGATTTAGAAAATCCTTTCCCGCTACTATAATCAGTTGATGTATCCAGTTTTTTTAAATCTGTTTTTTGTAAATAACTAAAATAATCTTCATCATCTTCATCTCGATAAGAGGATATATTCAATGGCCCAAGCGAAGCTTGGGGTGGTAGTAGTTGTTGAGGTTCTTCTTATTTTTTAGGTGAGAAAGATATTTTCTTTGAAGGTTTTTGTCGCTTTCTTTGCAATTTTTGCGGTTTTTGTTGTTGTTTTAGTTCTTCATATTGTTTATACACGGTACCCACCGCATTGATATATCCTATGTATGATACATCTTTATCCTTATAAATTTGACTTTTTTTAGTTTTGATTTTGTGGAATACATCAGCTCAATGAGTTATACTTCTAATATACTTATGATGTTCTGGTTTCAACATTTTGTTTCTGTTTTCATAAGTCGTAACAACAAGCGCAGGAATTTCTGCTGGATCAGTCTTATCAATTGCTGCTAACCCTTCCTCGTTAAATCTCGCGCGTAAATCATCTACTGTTCTTTTTTATTCAGGTGGTTCACTAACATCAATATCACCTTGAAGTTTTTGTACAGCTTGTTTTGTTTGTTCAGTTTCCGCTGCTATTTTTTCAAGTTCACCAATACGAGCTTTTTCTTTTCTTTTTCCCCGTCTCGGGGATATCCCCCATATAGCACGCTCAGTAGCAGATATTACCCCCTTCGTTGCTGTGGTTATTGGTTTAAATAACTCTTCAGATCTCGCAGCAAAATCCGTTTGTAAACTCTGTCTAGCTTGTAGTTTATTCCTGACAGAGTCGCGGATTGGAATAAATCTCTTAATTGCATCTAATCTTTCACGAGCCGATCTAGTTGTTAAAGCTTCGTTGACCATGTAACAGAATTGTTACCGAGAGGATGGTGGATTAAATGAACAACACAAACACAATATGTAAAAGAAAATATAAATTTATGAAATAATTATTAATGAAAAATAATGATGTATCAACACAATAACTCATGCGTTCAACCCACAATTACACTCACAACCATTCACAATACATGAATAAATTCAATATTAATACAAAATAAAACACAGATACAAAGGAATCTCTTGGACTATACACAGAGCCAAGGAACCTTTACAAAAGTTATATTAACGCAAGTATAAATTACGATAATAAACACAAACATCAAACTATACTATCGCACGTATGGATTGCGACAACTAGCACGAACATATAAATGTATTTAATCAAGTTGCTAACTTTTATTGAGATTCATGCAATCCCATGAAATACTATTGTGATTTGAAGTAACTATGTAAATACAACAATGTATTCAATTGTACTACAATTGCAACACACACATGTGTCTCGACCCTGTATAACCGTTCGATTCATCAACAGATGAATCACCGCCCAGTTTCTCCGAAAACCTAGGGTTGACTCAATATTTTTATCGGTCACTTGCCCTTCACGGATCCACCATAGTTATACGTACAGACAGCATACAACATCTACTAGAACTAACGTTCCTCAATACCCTAGATGCCACTCCGGATGTTTACAACTCTAGACAGCTCCGACACTCGGACTTCTAGATTTCCGGATATTTAAACGTCACGACAGATGTAGACGGACAGACAATCCGACAAACAGAGATGCTCCGCTACAATATCAGCTACAATTTCAGCTACGATATCAGAGATGTTATCAGAGATGTTCCGCAACAAATCATCTACAATTTCAGCTACGATCTCAAAGACGTTATCAGCTACAATAAAGAAAACCAGACTAATAATAGTTGTCTCAAAAAATAATCTAAACCGTAGATTACGCTATTGCATTTAAAGTCTAATAGTGACTAGTAATTCCAAATATTCCAAGTTTAAAATCTGCATTGTAATAAAGGCATCATTATATGAAATGATAAACTGAATAAAATTCACAATAAAACGAAATATAAATTTAACATTCACCCCTTTCGCTGGAGATTGAATGACGAGCTATCTTTCCTGTGATAAGATACTTTTGATCCCGTAATATTTATCAGAAATATTCTGCCTTATATACTCTCAAAAAGGTGAGCAGAATTCACGGCAAAATTACCGTGTACCCCGTGATTCTAATGTTCCGGACTTCATGTAATTCGAAGTCAGGCACATGCAAATCGTTACACGCCGCTTACCTTGAAGAAAACCACTTATTCACCCCAGGTAACGCATTTACGACGAAACAAAAAAAATGGTGAAATTAGCATGTAATTCAAGAAGAAATAAATTCTATTTTCGCCTAATTCTGTGACAATACCTCTTCCCTAAGAATAAAAATGTACACATTTTTGAAACTAACACAAAATAGAAGAAAAATAACTACTGATGATATCTTACAACGTTTACACTGGTTATACTACAATCTGGATTTTATTACTGGGCAAATTCATACAACTTTCCCATCATGCCCTACTCAAGTAGTCTGCGCCTATATTTTCAACTCCCCTTATTGCTTCTACACGGAAGCGATAAGGTTGTAGTGTTAGCGCCCAACGCATCAACCGAGCGTTGGCGACCTTGGCCTTGTTTAAATACAGTAGGGGTTGGTGATCAGTCTCGAGAACGAAATCTCTCCTAAATAGATATGCGTGATACTTCCCAATTCCCCATACTACGGACAAACATTCCTTTTCTATAACGGAATAATTCTTCTCCCTGGGTAGCAATTTCCTACTCGAGTAAGCTACGGGTAACGTACTGTCGTCTTGCTCTTGGAGTAAAACTGCCCCCATCCCAGTTTCAGAAGCATCTGTTCTTAGAATGAAAGGTTTACTGACATCTGGCAATTTTAATATAGGTGCACTAACCAGTTTCTCTTTCAGAGCACAAAATGCTTTATCTTGTGGCAGTCCCCATTCAACTTTGTTTAGTTGCCCCTTCTTGGTCAAATCAGACAGTGGGCTAGCAATGGCTGTAAAGTTCGGTATAAACTTTCTATAAAAACCTACTAGACCTAGAAATGATCTTACCTGCGTTTTGTTGGTTGGCTTTGGTGCGTCTCTAATTGCTTCAACTTGCTTGGGATGAGGTTTTATTTGACCCATACCGCTGACCCTATGATCCAAACAATCTAAATCTGTATAACCAATACTGCATTTAGTGGGTCTCACTGTGAGGTTCGCTCTGCGGAGTCTATTGAAGAGCTCGCTCAGGACGGACACGTGCTCACTACAAGTATTCGTGTACACGAATATGTCGTCTACAAAGCTATCAACGTTTGCTAAACCTTTAAGCAACTTTCGCATCAAACGACAACAGGTGGCACTGGTTCCAACTAACCCGAGTGGCATCACTTTGAATTGATACAATCCTTTCTGGGTCGCAAATGCTGTCAAAGTTGGGGACTCTGGGACAATGGGAACCTGCCAATATCCCTTGTACAGATCCAATTTGGAAATCCATCGGTTTCCCGACAGCTTTGCAAATAGACCCTCCATAGCTGGAATTTAATCTGCATCGAACACAGTGATTTTATTCAACTGCCGAAAATCGATACAGAATCGGTTCGTCCCGTCCTTTTTCCTGACTAGCACTACTGGAGAAGAATATGTCGAGTTGGAGGGTTCAATCACCCCCAGTTCCAACATTTTACCCACCTCTTCGTCCACAGCTTCATGTGCGTTGTATGGCACCGGATAGCCCTTGATTCGAATAGGGTCAGACGTATTCAGCTTAATTTTGAGGTCCAACAAAGTTGTACAACCTGGTCTGTCTGTGAATACATAAGAGTGTTTAGCCAAGAGCGCATAAATCTGTTGACGCTGGTCTTTCGTCAACTCCGCACTCACATCCACTTTATCTATCCCTTCCCCCGCAACTCCCAAGGGACATTCAAGGGAACTCTCGATTTATATTCGAATCTGCTTCATCATCGTCTACGACTGCCGTACAAACGACATTTAAGACCCCCTTTTCAACATTGTCGCTCTGTCTCTTGATATACAACTTGAGCATGTTAGCATGGAATGTCTTTAAATTACCGTCCATGTCAATTTTATAGTCCATGTCACCTTTTACCTCTTTAACTTCATAGGGACCTTTCCACTGGACTAATAACTTATTTGAGCTCTATGGAATAAGCAATAGAACCTGATCTCCCACAAGAAATTTCCTATTTCGCGTTCAGCGGTTGTAATACTTGGCATATCTGCGCCCCGATTTAATGAATTCGTCACGTGCCATCTGGCATGTACTCTCAAGTTTATTTCGCAGATCTAACACGTACTGGTAAGTTGTTTTTATTTCCTCGTTGGCGACATCACCAGTCCATAGTTCGCGTAGTATCCGCATCGGGCCTCGAACTGTTCTACCGTACAACAGTTCGAAGGGTGAAAACCCTAAACTTTCCTGCGGTACTTCACGGTACGCGAACAAAACAGCGTTTAAATAACGGTCCCAGTCTTGCGGACGTTCCGCGCACATCTTTCGTAGCATGCTTTTCAGGGTACCATTAAACTTCTCTACCAGTTCATTGCATATCGGATGGTATGGGGTAGTGTTTAGCTGTTTGATGGATAACAGCCTACTTATTTCACCCATGAGGTCAGAGGTGAATTGGGCACCACAATCAGTGAGGATTTCTTCTGGAACCCCTACCCTACTGAAGATATCAACTAATGCTTCAGCTACCCTTTCCGTTTCAATAGTTGGTAACGCTACGGCTTCGGTGTATCCGGTCGCGTAATCAACCAGAGTAAGAATATACCGATTCTTTCTTTCGGTAACTGGGTGTATTGGTCCTACAATATCTACTGCCACTCTTTTAAACGGTGTATCTATTAATGGCATCTGTCCTAAGGGCACCCTTGTGACCCTTCCCTTACATACGGCTTTTTGACATACGTCGCACGACCTACAGAACCGTGTGACATCGCCATTAACACCGGACCAGTAGAATTCAGCGACTACCCTACTAGTGGTCTTAGCCTTACCTAGGTGTCCTGCCATGCTTGACTCATGCGCCACCCTAAGAACTTGAGATCTATATCTCTGGGGTACGACCACTTGCCAATAATTCTTACCCTCCCGAGCACTAAACTCCCTATGAATTAATCCGTTCTTTCGTACGAATCTCGAGCTACCCCCACCCTTGCAGTGTTTATTCGTGCCGGACGCGATTTTCTCGACAATTGTTTTGACGGATTCATAATGTTCTTGCTCTTGTTTGAACTCATCTCGCGAAATTCCTGAGATCGATTCAGGGACTATTAATTTATTAAACGCGGTTTTCTCTCGCCATGTTTGCGCTCGCGTTTCGACTGCCTGGGCCAAAGGTGTTTTAAAATCGGCCATAGTTGGAAGACGGGAACCTTCAACATTACCGATCGTCAGATCGTAAATAGGATTTTCCATACAAAGGGCATCAACAGTTCCCGTTAGGAAAGGTGTTTTTACCGTGATCCTTGCTACGGGAATGCGACCGATCGTCTGATCAAGTAACATACATGGGGACTCCCACCAGAGCATTTGGTTATCCTGCAATAGACTACGTTTGATCACTACGCCCGTGCAACCAGTGTCACGTAATGCTACTACTTCTCGACCGTTGACAAACCCTCTCGCTGTTGGTACACGCGCTTCGGGAAATAGACACGTGCCAAGCGAATGAATACAATGTTTTACCTGTACGATATTATCAGATATACCTTTACTTTGTATAGCCACTGCTACCTTATGTACAAGTCCCTTTCTTTTAGGACAGTCTTTATGAACATGACCCCATGCATTACACAAGTAACATTGCAGACGCTGAATACCTGGATTCCTGACTGACCTATTTACCTCAGCTGATTTCACAAGCTCCCTAGGCATCGGTCTTGCAGACTGGTTTCCAGACTTAAAATCTTTTGAAACCACGTTCTGGGTTCCCCCATGAGCTTCGGCAAAGAAATCAGCTTGCTTAGCCATATCTTTTACGTTTGTGAAGACTTTCTCTTTCAGAAATTGATCTAATTCTCGCCCAACTGTATTAAATAATTGATCTCTGAGCAAGAAATCAGTCAACCCTTCAAAAGTTTTCACCGCTTTGCCGCATTCAATCCACCGCTCAAAATAGTTCGCAATTCTAACGGTGAACTGACTAAAGGTTTCTCCCTTATCGGGCTTGCTATACCTGAACGTTTTACGAAAACCCTGTTCAGTGAGCTCGTACCTTTTAAGAAGTGCTTCCTTTAGGACGTCGTACTTAAACACATCGTGTCTTGGAAGTAGTGAGTATTCATCCAGTGCTTTACCTTTTCATAGAGCACTAAGATGCAGTGCCCAGTCATTTTGTCTCCACTTGTAATTTTCGGCATACCGCTCAAACCGATGAAGATAACTATCCATGTTATCTTTTTCATCGTCAAAGGGAGGTAATTTGGGGCCCCTTAATTTGTTAAAGGCAGAATCGTGTTCTCTTCCAGATGTTGCTAATTCTACTTTACGCTCATGATCCCGTTGCTTTGCAGTTTCTTTTAACTGTAACATTTCTACTTTTGCTCGTTTTTCTAACCCTAACATGTCTACTTTTGTTAGTTTTTCTAACTCTATTCGCCTTTCCTCCGCTTCCATTTCCCATCCTATCCTGTCCTTTTCGGCCTGTTTCTCTAATTCTATCTTTTCCTTCTCTAATCCTATCTTTTCCTTCTCAAATTCTATCTTTTCCCTTTCAAAGACCCATTTCTTTTCTTCGGCCTCCCCCTTTTCCTTTTCTTATTCCCTTTCTAATTCCCTTGCCCTTACCCTTTCTTCCCTTTCCCGGGTTTGTTCTTCCTGAATAAATTTCCTTAGACTTTCTCCTTCATATCCAAATTCTTTGCCTAAGGCAACCAAGTCCATAAGGGATGACATGATTATGACAATTGTAATATGAATATAGATGTATAAAACAGGCTGACTTTATCTTCCTGATGAAGGTAACCAATCCAATGTTTTAAATACGTTTATTCTGGATACACCGACCTAGATAAACTAAACAAAAATAAACCCCAACTTAAGTATTATCTTGTCAAGAAGGTCACGCTGAAATATAAACATTAAATGTATACTTTCACAAAAATGATTGACAGTTCACTTAATCCAGCGATCCCACTTCTGACACCATTGTAACAGAATTGTTACCGAGAGGATGATGGATTAAATGAACAACACAAACACAATATGTGAAGGAAAATATAAATTTATGAAATAAATTATTAATGAAAAATAATGATGTATCAACACAAAAACACATGCGTTCAACCCACAATTACACTCACAACCATTCACAATACATGAATAAATTAAATATTAATACAAAATCAAAGACAGATACAAAGGAATCTCTTGGACTATACACAGAGCCAAGGAACCTTTACAAAAGTTATATTAACGCAAGTATAAATTACGATAATAAACACAAACATCTAACTATACTATCGCACGTATGGATTGCGACAACTAGCACGAACATATACATGTATTTAATCAAGTTGCTAACTTTTATTGAGATTCATGCAATCCCTTGAAATACTATTGTGATTTGAAGTAACTAAGTAAATACAACAATGTATTCAATTGTACTACAATTGCAACACACACATGTGTCTCGACCCTGTATAACCGTACGATTCACCAACAGTTGAATCGCCGCCCACTTTCTCCGAAAACCTAGATGCCACCCCAGATGTTTACAACTCTAGACAGCTCCGACACTCGGACTTCTAGATTTCCGTATATTTACACGCCACGACAGATGTAGACTGACAGATAATCCGACAAACAGAGATGCTCCGCTACAATATCAGCTACAATTTCAGCTATGATATCAGAGATGTTCCGCAACAAATCATCTACAATTTCAGCTACGATCTCAAAGACGTTATCAGAGATGTTATCAGAGATGTTCCGCAACAAATCATCTACAATTTTAGCTACGATCTCAAAGACGTTATCAGAGATGTTATCAGAGATGTTCCGCAACAAATCATCTACAATTTCAGCTACGATCTCAAAGACGTTATCAGCTACAATAAAGAAACCAGACTAATAATAGTTGTCTCAAAAAATAATCTAAACCTTAGATTACGCTATTGCATTTAAAGTGTAATAGTGACTAGTAGTTCCAAATATTCCACGTTTAAAATCAGCATTGTAATAAAGGCATCATTATATGAAATGATAAACTGAATGAAATTCACAATAAAACGAAATATAAATTTAACACTCACCCCTTTGGCTGGAGATTGAATGACGAGCTATCTTTCCTGTGATAAGATACTTTTGGTCCCGTAATATTTATCAGAAATATTCTGCCTTATATACCCTCAAATAGGTGAGCAGAATTCACGGCAAAATTACCGTGCACCCCGTGATTCTAATGTTCCGGACTTCATGTAATTCGAAGTCAGGCACATGCAAATCGTTACACGCCGCTTACCTTGGAGAAAACCACTTATTCACCCCAGGTAACGCATGTACGACGAAACAAAAAAAAAATGGTGAAATTAGTTTGTAATTCAATTAGAAAATAAATTAAATTTTCGCCGTATTCTGTGACAGACCATTATTGAAACAGTAAAGCAATTTCCAATTTGAATCTCAGAGATTTTCATGTACGATGTAGTGATTTTGCTGCTGTAGTGATTTTGTCATCAGATAGACAAGTAACAAAAAAAAACACTCACTAAAATATTTTTCAGTTAATTTAATTCCTTCTAACGCGCTATACTGTCAAATCGTGAGTTGTATCCAGCGGTTTTTTTTCATTTTCTTGAATTAACGCCCGTATATTTCTAATCTTCGAATTAACCTCTTTTTTCAATTCATAATCCCGGCCTAATTCTTTTCGTATTCCTTGCACGATATTAAATAATTGGACAAACACACTTATGTCACTACAAAATGCAAGAGAGTCCAAAATAGAATTTTGAATTTTTGTATCCGCTCATACTTCTCTGGCAGCATATATTTGTTAGTAATAATACCGTATTCTATATCTTGAAAGTCAGACATAATTTGGTCAGGATTTAAATTATCAGATAGTTTAATCTCTGCTTTTCAATTTTGAAATTTCAGCTATGATCCTATTCATATTTTTAGAATTCATATATGATAATACATATTTCTAATACAAAAAAAAATTGGGGGTCTATTTTGACCCGTTTTTTAGACAGCATAATGCCATTACTACGGTTTTGGGTAGTTTCTAGGCTACATGTTAAGGACAGCACAATGCCATTACTACGGTTTTGGGTAGTTTCTAGGCATGCATGTTAAGGACAGCACAATGCCATTACGGTTTTGGGTAGTTTCTAGTCATACATAAAGGATGGATATATACAATGAATGATGTCAATGAATGATTATACAATTCCATTCGAGTGTTTTGGCAATTGTATAGGACAGTACAAACATGTTAAGGACAGCACAATGCCATTACTACGGTTTTGGGTAGTTTCTAGGCATAAATAAAGCATGGATATATACAATGAATGATGTCAATGAATGATTATACAATTCCATTCGAGTGTTTTGGCAATTGTATAGGGACAGCACAATGCCGTTACTACGGTTTTAGGGTTGTTTCTAGGCATACATAAAGGATGGATATATACAATAAATTGGATGGATATATGCAATGAAAGAATTGGATGGATATATACAATGAATTGCATGGATATATACACAATGAATGAATGGATGGATATATACAATGAATGAATGATCAGGAACAGCACAGGGGACAATACGACATATAACAATGAATGAATGGACGGCTTGGTGTGGCTGGTATATACGGTTGCAATTTGAATTTCGGAGGTACCCCACCCTCCAATTAAAACCATCTGTCGGCCACCGTTAGCAATAATGCCTGTTACGGGTTTGGAACCATGACCGTCAGTATGGCACCGCGACACGTTACCGATTGAGCTAATGGTTCTTATATACAGGTATACGTTTTGAATATAATATATAGGTAAGCTAATACAATCAATAGCGAACAGGTGTGATGACGTCAATGGATCGATCACAAAGCCAAGAAGGAATCTCTATACCTTTTGTGTATGTGTATGTATGTTTTTTAAAAGCTGGACTGGATTAGTGAGTTTATTTTACAGGTTTTCCATGAAACAAAACCGAATACTTGAAAGAAAAACTAAAAATATAATTATTTGTAAAACACTAAATATTTGATTCGTTTTCTTACAAAAAAATTGTATTCCCACTGAGCTAACGGTTCTTATAATATACAGGTAAGCTAATATAATCAATAGCGAACAGGTGATTATGACGTCAATGGATCGGTCACAAACCAAAACTGACTGAATGAACGAATCCATATACCTTTGTGTATGAAACAAAACCGAATACTTAAAAGAAAAACTAAAAATATAATTATTTGTAAAACACTATATATTTGATTCGTTTTGTTACAAAATATATTATATTTCCACTGAGCTAACGGTTCTTATAATATACAGGTAAGCTAATGCAATCAATAGCGAACAGGTGTGATGCATGATGTCAATCACAAAGCCACGAACGAATCCATATACCTTTGTGTATGAAACAAAACCGAATACTTAAAAAAAAAAATACAATTATTTTTAAAACACTACATATTTTATTCGTTTTCTTACAAAATATATTATATTTCCACTGAGCTAACAGTTCTTATAGTATAGAAGTTAATACAAATGCACGGAAGTCAAACACGAACAGATGTGATGTACGTCAAACGCATGTGAATTATAGATGCCACAATCGTATTATTTTTAATCTATATACTATTTACTGACAATATTAAAGCAGAGCCGAGCGTTTATAAACACTGTATATTTTATTCGTTTTCAGATAATTACACTAACTGTTTTACAGGTATAATGTGTAAATCAATAACATGTGTTACGCGCGCTGGTAGCTGTAGACAACCGATCAATACTAGCTCAGGCTGGCTGCACGGATAACGAATGACGTGATGTATAGGACATGAATTGTTATATTTAATGACAATATTAAAGCAGAACCGAATAATTGAGAAAAAAAAAAGAATACAATTGTTTGTAAACACTGCGTATTTAATTCGTTTCCTCACAAAATAGATTATCGTGGTAGTTAAAAATAATCAACCAATCAGAAATCAGATGACACAGCGATTGAGATCCGTAACTACTCATGAGCCGTAATATACCTGGACGAGTTATCTCCGCTGGTATTATATACACAAAGTGCAAAATGAAATTCAAGCATATGTGAACTTAAAGCTATTCTTAAAACACTTTGAAAAAGCCGAATTTTGTACTCGTTCTGCTACTCTTCGTACTGAGGGAATACAAATATCAAAATATCTACCGGCTTTATTCATTTATTGGAATATTTTTTCTTCGTTAGTTACTGTATTGAAAGATTTTACGGGTATTTTTCCAATTGATTTATAAGTACCAGTTCCTCCTCGTTTGGTATTCTCACTCTGTGTAATAACTTGAACGTTACTCAAAGAATTATCAGTCTTAATACCATTTAAGTGATCAATAACAAAACCATCCTCGATCAATCCATGAAAACACTCGTATATTATTCTGTGATAAAGATAAGTTTTCCCTCCAGCGCAAAACTTCAAATACCCACAACCATTGTCAGAACCGACTTGCTTCTTTAGTCTACGGTTTCTGATAATACCATCACGGGACTCTTCATAATCCCTAATCACTTTTGTGTTCGGAATTCTTGGTTCATTTATATACTATACTATTGTCTGTCTAATTCATTATTTGGTTGAATTATTACTTTGGAATCTTTAAATGTAGTCTTGAGGTGTTCTTATGATTTTGTCGTTGACGCTGCCAGAGGTAGAGTCATTGATGGATTTTTTAATTGGTTTATCATAGTAGCGCTTCAACTCTCTGTATCTCTTACCACCACAACCGAGACACAATTGTGATATTCCTCTCACTCCTACCCCACATCGTATGCAGGGTAAAGGCCCATAACTCCCGTTGCGAACGCTTTGCATATGATACCCACAGAATTCCTTTCTGCATGATTTGTTACACGGGATTACTGATCCAATCATAAGCCATTTGCAATGATTCATTTTAATATATTTTCTATTTAAATACTTGTTTTAATTATAATATGAAAGAGGTTCGAGATATTATCGAAAATTACACCTTAGAAAAATGCTAAATTCAATCTCGATAGTCTCTGATACACTAAAGGGTAAAATTCGTGATAGAACCATGATAAGTAAATTCGTGATTGTTTCAATGAATTCAAGCGTGATGGAGCATCTCACTGTTGGTCAACATTTTGAATTCATGGTAGTGTTGATGCTACCATGAATGATAAAAACGCAGCAGTGATAATCTCACATCTTACGCGGAAAAGGTATTTTTTTAGAATAAAATTCATTATCCGTTCAGACACTGGAGATTGGATTATTCGGGATAAATTTGAACCCATCTTGAAGGATAAAAAAAACTGTCACTGTGAGTCAAGATTCCAATCCAGGAATTCTGACTGGAATTGATAAACCGTATTACGAGAGATCTTATCCTGTAACAGCAGTTGTTTATGGAATATATCCGTTAAATGATAAACCGAGTATTGAAAAACTAAAACCCATGAAACTGTCATTGTTGACTTCGTCAAGAATGAATTGTATAGCAGAACGAATAATAGAACACTTCACAAATGCGTTGCGTGGAAACAAATTGCCTGATCTAAGACGTAAAAAGAAAACGAGTGGGGTTTCACAGTGAAACAGCGAGGGGCAACAATTCAAGATATAACTAAATTAGAAACATCATTAAGATTCCCAATATCGGTAATGACAATAACCGGTGAAGGATTATACGAATCAAAATATAAATCAAATGGAGCTCCAATCAAAATTATTGATCATAACGAAGACGCATGGACATCTGCAGTAACAATATTTCCGCGGGATAGAACCATAAAATATATAACCGTGGAATTTTCCGGAGAAGAGAAACTATTTGATTTTATTCACCAGTTGAGTAAAAACGATCCTGTGTCAGTGTGGTTACTTCATAGTTTTGAAGACGAAGAAGGTAGATTTGATCAATTTGTAAGACTCAATGGAGAATTATACCACACCGAAGCCCTCCAACAGGCAATGAAAAAACTAGCTAGTAGTTTCTCGGAGAGTTTCGACGACGAGCAATTACTAACAAACTGTTTTACAATTCCGTCGGTTGCAGCTCATTTTGCGAGAAAGAAAAACACATGGAAACCAACGCGAGGCGAGTTTCTCACAGACATCAAATCAAGATGTATAGAATACAACTACGGCGGATTATGGAATACAAAATATGACCGTGAAATTATTATTTCAGTTGATATAGTCGCGTGTTATCCGACGAGTTTTTTCGGGTACGGAGAATGCCCTGAATGCTTTAAACGATTTGGACATCCAACACACGAGATGGCCCGTGTTGCTATTAATGGACCACTACCCGATTTTGATTTAACCGGATTCACTCGTGTGGTATAATTTGAATTGGCTACAGGACTTCATCCGTGCTGTTATGTTTGGCTTGGTAGACATATATCTGAAAAACACTGGATGCCAATAGTGCTGTTACGGTATATGATTGATTGTAGAATGTTAAAATCGCTAATTGTCTGTGAAGCGATTATATCCTATCGAGCTCAGATTTAAGTCTGGTTACCACAACCCAATCTAGATAGTATAATCAGCGAACAACGAAAACAGTTTCCCGATCTTGACGAAGAAAATATCGTGAAATGGTCCAAACAGTAATTTGAAGTTAGAAATAAATACGCAAAGGATCTCGGTAGAAGAATAATTGGTAAATCTACTCAGGGTGGAAAATACGACAATACAAGATATTCTTCACGGATGATTATAGATAGTGTTGAGTACGATTTTATAATCGCGGATATAACATCTAAGGGTATATATGTCGATCGTAAAGATGCTTTCTTGTCCGATGGAATAAAATTTGGTACAATTGTTACTTACAACGATGGGTATAGTCTTCAGTATACACATATGAGGGCGTCTATGCTAGCTTATGCTTCTATCAATTTATTTTCAATGATAAATAGATTTCCTGACACCGCAGTTGGAGTAGCCACTGATTCGTTTTATATAGACTCGAAACACAGCGAAGCAGTGGCTGAATTCACTAATTCTGACGAGAGTTGGGGATCATGGAGAATTAAGCGGGAAATACTGCGTGATTATATCGAATCAGCAGATGTTACGATTAAAGATAATTACTTGAAAGGTGATAAAATATCAGAACTATTAAATGCACCGCATATATCTGATCAAATATGCAGATATAAGACCAGCTACCTAAACGGCTGTGGCGGGTCAGGAAAGACGACTCGTGCGATTGAGTTATTTCATGGGAAATCAAACATGATTGTGCTAACACCAACCCAGACTTGCCAGAGAGATGAAAGAGCGAGGGGTAAATACTTGCACTTATCACAGTTTCTTTCGATGGAAAGGTGATGAATGGACTCCTGAACGAATGGGTGAGAAATTTATTCCTGAAGTCATTATTTGGGATGAAATATGCACGGTGTCATTAGATGTATTACAAAAATTTCTCTTTTGGTTATTGCACGGGAACACAAAAGTAATAATGTGCGGCGATCATGGCCAACCACCACCATTTGTCGGTTTATCCCCACATGATTGGCTAAAGAATTTTGTAGACTATTATGAAGAAATTAATACTGATCATAGAACACTTGATGAACAATTAAGCGAGTTTAAGAAACTAATTAGATTACAACCGGATAGAATCCAATGTGAAATAGCGCGTAAAATAATTTCAAAAACTCCATTAACAGATTTTTGGGAAGCGTGGAGACCAAACGATTTGATAGTGGCGAGTAGAAAAATAGTCAGAGATACACTTCAGATGAAGTTATTTGAATTGCATAAAGAAAAATTTACAACACTTCCAGTACCGTTGTGTTATAGGCCTTCGGATACACGAACACAGAATATTGAAGTTGATATTCCAGGCTTGACAGAGTCAAGAAAGCAGAATTTAGTGTTAAATGATATTGTGCTGGTTGATATTAGCGTCGTCGAAGATGCATTGCGTGCTGATAAATCCCCATGGACGCTAGGTTACGCAGCGACGATACATTCTTCACAGGGATTGACTAAATCAGATACGATTGTTTGGATGGTGGATAATCACATCGAGTGGTCGAATTTAGTTTATCTCGCAGTATCTAGAGTACGAAGAATAAATCAACTTCGAAGAGATATTTTAGATGATAACGACACTACAATAAGTGATATTGTCAGCGTGGATATAATCAGAAAAAAACTTTCTGGTTATAAACAGCAGGATAAAAAAATAATAGAGAATTTGATATTGATGCTGAATTAATAATTACTCTAAAGCAACAGCAGAATAATCACTGCGCCAGTTGCAATTGTATAATGCGTTGGTGTTGGTCGGATAAAGATCCTCGACAATTTACCGTAGACAGAAAAGATAGCAGCTTAGCTCATACCAAGGATAATGTGATGCTGACTTGTCTTGAGTGCAACAGACGAAGAGGTGCTAGTTAAGACCACGCGGCGGTAATTGAGTATCCTCGGGTATCACTTGCAGTTGTTCACGAGTAAATCCTCGCTGAGGAGCGGTCAAATCCAATCTATAGATTGCTGGTCTACCCGTAGATCGTGTTATACTATATATTTTATGCGCGGTGACACTCCAAATAGGATCAGTAGCTCTTTTTGTGCCACCTTCGAGCTCTCCTGGTTCGTATAAATATCTTACAGTGACATTGCCGAGAATTGGTTGTTTTGAAAAATCCTTTTGTGGCGTTTCAGGTATAGACTTTTTCTTAATCGCGTTGTTAGGTTTCATATTAATTGTTCAAGTAATCTCATTATTTAGCGCGCTAATTACGCCTGGTAATCTCTTGACCCATTCACGAGATCGTTTATCCTGAATAAATTTCTTAGCATATTGATATCCAAATAACCGCTCAGCAAGTGTACGATTAAATCGTTCCACAATTGCCTGATCGCGATGTAGTGCAGTATGACCTCGTCTGATGGTGACATAATGATGCTTCATTGTTGATAACACTACACCTTGAAATTCGTTGCCAGGATCAACTTGTAATAGATTTGGCCAGCTCATAGGAACCCGCCGATAAATCGTTTCAAACGCAGAAGCCACTTCAGTTGATGATTTTGTTTTTAACGGTTCTGCTTGTTTGTATCGACTCGCAATATCAACTACGGTTAACGCGTATTTGTAACCACCATCATGTGGCAGAAATATTATATCAGCTTGATGAACTTCATTAGGAACGGTCACATCAAAATGCGAGTAGTAAATTTGTTTAGGCGGTGGTAGATAAATGTGTCATATAGCCTGTTTAGATAACCAATCCGCTGCAGTGATATATTTCACCTTCGCGGCGTTAGCGAGTTTACCAATTACTGCTTTACCCATCCAGTATCCTTTTGGAGAATAAAAAATAGATTCCATGTTGTTATTAATTACTGGCACCTAACATCAATTTACCTTTCATTGCCGATTTTACTAACCATGAAGCCAATTTTTCTTTGAAGGATTTATCAGTGATAGAATTCAACGCGTGAATCAATTTCACATCTGCGATATGTCTGTGTTGCAGATTGCTGCTTTTATAAGCAACATCATGAGCATGACACGCTTTATCAATGATGTTTATTGGATCTTCACCGGGTTTAGGTTGGTTTTGATTATCGAGTCTGATATCGAGTCTAGTCCAGGGTCCACAATAACTATACCCTGGAAGATGTTTTTCTCCTGGATACTTCTCCCATGGTGTTCATGGGAGTTTAGTGAGCTTGGCTGCAATATCACCTCCTCGTGTTTTTAAATTATCCGCAGATCTCATAGAAACAAATCTAAATTTCTTTGTACTGCATTGTACTCATTTACCAGAAAGTTCTGATCGGCTATTTGTAGTTGTAATCGTCGTTAAGTCGTTTGTGCCAGTACGCTTCTTACATTTCACACAATTTAGATCCATAATTTATTTATAATAACATGAATGTAATTGATTATTCAGCTACCCGACGACGGGAACCTATTAAACACCATGCGATGTTGCCGAATTCAATTAGAATGATTATAATCGGACCATCTGGAAGTGGCAAGACACAATTGTTACTTAATTTAATAACGAGATGGATGAAATGGGACAAGTTGTATTTGATAGCTCCAAGTCGAGATGATGAACGATGTTACAATGTGTTAAAAGATTTTAACGACAAAGCAGTAGAATAATCCGGCGAGGGTATTATTGAGTTTATAATGGATATCGATGAAGCACCGAGCATTGATGATATTGATGGAGATATTAACAATTTAGTCGTATATGATGATATCATGTTAGACAATCAAAAGAATCCCGGTAGCATATTTTCCAGAGGGAGGCATAAAAAACTGACGTGATATATGTCACTCAACGATACACACAAATACCAAAAGTGATCAGAGATAACTGTAATATTCTTGCCGTATACAACGGAGTTGATACACATACTCTTAGAAATATTTGGCAAACTTGGTGCAGCGGTGATATGGATCATAATGTCTTTAGAAATTTCTTTAGTCACGCTGAGTCAATTCCACACGGATTTGTGATAATAAATTTATCAGACCCTCGAACGCGATATCGTGTCGGACTTGATAAAATATTCGGTTAAAATCGTTTACTGAATCTCGTAAAAGAATTGTTAACCCATAGCAGCATACGGGGGGAGGGGGGGGACCAACGACATGGCGTCTTTTTTTGCCAGATAGACCCTTACAAGGAACCAAATAGACCTTTCTATTAAATATTTACTAGGAAGCCTCAATTTGTCAAATAGACCTTTCTATTAAATATTAACGAGAAGGAAACCTCGTCGACGCCTAAAACGTTTGTCGGATTTCCCCCTCTGCTGCTTCCTCCGTTGCGGGCGTGTTGTATCCATTGGTCTTCCTTGTCGAGTAATGTAGCCAGCGTAGGGCTTTGACCGAGTTTTGACGTTTTGCAAAGTTCGTCGTTTGAGGACTGATGACAGCTAGGGTATTTTCGGGCATGAATCGTTTTCGGTACGGTAAGGAACACGCTTTGGCGATGGTACAAGCTTCTTTCAAGGGATCAATCCCTTCCTGCTCCATGAACAATTCTCAAAATTTTCCACAGCAACGTCGTATAATGTCCACGTCAGATCGCAATACTTTAACATTTCTTCTTGAAAGTCGAAGGTGACCGAAGCGTGAGTCTGGTAGTGAGCCTCAGGCAAATGGGGTAGAACAGCATGTTGATTGGCTTCGGTATTGAAAAAGTGTCGAAAATAAATTTTGGCCGTTTCTGTCATTCCAAACTTTTTAGGCATGCAACTCAAAAGCATGGTCAAGTAATTTATTGAATCTTTAAACTGTACTTGTCCTACTTGCATAAAAATGATTTTGGCTCCGTTTAAAGTCACTTTAAGACGTCTGGTACTTTGTTCCGTATAGGATCTGAGCAGAAATTGCCCATCGTATCCGGAGAAATTGTGAGCCATTACCGTGGCATGACAATGACAATCTCCTTAAAGTTTGATGTCTTCTTGACTCCACGTTTCGTCGATGGGGTCTAAGACCCATTTGGCAAAATTGGCTAGCGTGTTCGATCTCCTAAAGATTTTTTCACGTCCACCAGAAATCCTGCTTCAGTGAGGGCAATGACTAAAGATGGGTTCTTGGATGCACTGCTCGCACGCACGGTGAGCCACGCAGAAATTGGGAATGTGAATAGCGGTCTCTTGCATGCATTCGAAATCAAGAATGATAAAATTCCCTTTCTTCTTGGTATCTTCTTGTTGGAGTTGGTATTTTTGAATGAAGCATTCGTGTTGGCGACAAATGTGACATCGTTTCTTACCTCGGCAAACGTGAAACTTGGAATTACTGGTACGTATGCCTTGTTCACAATGCCTGTGTTGTTCTCGATTGTTATAACCATAGTAACATTTTTCACAGTAGTAACTGTATCCCAAGAATCCACTGATACTGCAAATAATATCAAAATAGTCATCGTGATGACAGACGTGAATGTATTTTCCGTCTTTGAAATCGTTGCCTCGAAACAAAAGAGGTCCACGCACTCTTTAAGGGTGTACTTTCAATGTGTGATGTGGAGCCAAGATGTCTTGCAATTTTTGCATTTCTGGAATGACACACTGGGTGCCTTTGGATATCCTCGCTTCCTGTAACAAGACTTCTGCTTCTCTTCGTTGTTTGGCTCGGTCCGATTGGTAAATTGTTTTCCAGGCTCTTTTCCATTCTACCGTGTCATTCTTGTTGGTATACGTTTGTCCCACGACGATGCCACGGGCTAAACACATTTGGTCTTGAGGATTGTTAATTCGGACGAGACTTAGTTTGGTGTTGATAAAGGTTGTCGACCAATAATACTTTTTTCCGTCCTGTCCCCTGTGGAAGAGACACTTGGGTCATAAACAGTGTGGCTTTTCCGTCGGCGATGTGAAATGTGTCGTTGGATTGTTGCACATGTTGAATCTTGTCGATGACATTGGAAGGTGAGAATTCTGCTGAACAGCTAAACTCGATCCAAACTTGGAGACTTCAAATTATCGTGATGAATCGAAAGTCTCAAGCGATCGTCTTCTTTCGCTTGACATTGCTGTTTCAGTGTTGTTAACACAGAATTCTACACCTCTTTAGTGAACCATTCTGTATTCTCCAAAAGTACATTGAACTTGAAATCTTTAAACTCCACGGCGTACGTGTAAGCCGTAGTTCTAAATTTTCGAGAGGAACGCTTTTCCGTCTCTCGAACGTGATAGTACTTTTCAGGTTTTACTAAGGGTGGTGAACATTGTCTGGAAGTCGCTTTTCTGGGTCTGTATTTGGGCTCACTCATGTCATCTTCAAAATTACTGGCATGAATTTGAGTCAAAATTTCAGCTACTGTGTTAAACGATACATTTCTGTCTCTTACTTCTGCTCTTTTCTCGACAACATGATATGATCTTTTAATCTTGTCTTCAAAAAGTCAAATGACTACATTTTCAAGACCATTACCCCTATATTCATGTCCGATTGATGTATATATAAAGGATCAGTGTCTAACCTTCCAGTATTCATTTCACGCTCACTTTGACCAGAACGACGGAAGAGCTTACACAAGTTGAACTTCTGATCAGAGCTTTGCGTGGTGTCATACGAAAGTTTTCTTCAGACAAGCGTACGGACTACTCTCCCTCCTTTCGAGATAAAAGTCAAGATACTTGCTATATCTGTAAGAAGAAAGGACATTGGGCTACAGAATGTCCAGATCGTGAAAAAAACATAAAAGGTACCAGAAGAGACAAAAGTCAAGATTCCTGTTATCATTGTAAAGAAAAAGGACATTGGTCTCCAAACTGACCTAAGAAACAACAGGAGCAGGAGGAGGAGGGGTAGAGGAATTCTGAACAGGATGAGGAGGAAGAGATACCCTCCCTAAAGGAAGAAGCTCAACACGTTCACAAAGACAAGAAAAGTAGACGAAACGAAAGTGAGGAGGATAGAAAAAGAAAAACATGTGACAGCAAAGAAATTGAGAAATACAGAAAGAGTGAATAGAAGAAGCATACGAACTTTTTAAAGTGGTATTGTGATATGTTATGTTGTGAAATTGGATTGTAACATTTGTACAAAAATACACCAGACGGAAAAAAACGTAAGTGTCTCTTGGTTTTGATTTTATAGAATAAGAGCCTACACTCACACACTCATTCACTCACGTGTTCATCATGGGTATAAAAAAATAACTTTTGAGTTTTCATTGAATTAGGCAATTGACATAGTATTTCTTTTCTAAAGATTTGAGAGGCTCTGAAAAGGACCGTTCGGTATCTGTTTGTCTAAAACAAAACAAACTCAGAAACGGGACGAAATAATCTTTAGCTATGTTAAGCCTTTGCCACGGCCAAGGCCTACATCGGGACTGGTGGTTCCTGTCAATGATTTGGTAGAAATCACTAAAGGTGATATGGCATACGTAGACAAAGTTACATTCGGTTAAGCTCGAGAAGGTCTTTTTATCTTCGGTATTAATAACGATGTCTGATACATTTGTTTCAGACTCCTTAACTCTGCTAAAATATCTAAAAGTACCGTGACCGTTTGATTTTCACTATTCTCTTTCTGTCCTTGGTCTTCTTTCTTCTCCGCTGCTGCTACTGTTTCTTCCTGGTGTTTCCTTCTTGCTTTTTCTTCTTCTTCTTTCCGCTGTTGAAGGAGAAAAGCTTCTTCTTCATTTAGTTGTTGTAAAAATCGCTCCTATTCTTCTTTCTTTCTCTGCTTAAAATCATCGACGTGTAAAAATAGAAGGAGAAGATGATGAAGGTTCCGGAACAAATTCTTGGGAAGTTAGAATATCCACAATATCCCAGTTGAAATCAAATTCTTCGGGATGTAGATTTGTATTCACTTTGGTTGCACTGCTATACCATTACTTATTGTTACCACTACAGGTTCACTCCAATCATCGTCTTCTTAGTTTACGACATGATTGACAACTCTGTCGCATCGATTGACTGCGCACAGAAGCTAGTACCTCTATATATAGAATGTGACGTCACAGACTTCTCTTTTCCGGTTGGACGACTGTGACAAACTTTTGTAACGCGTGTTTGGATTGGTGAATAAACTCCGCTCTTCCCCTATAAATAACCGCAGTACACGGCATTCGCTTCACATGTTCTCACCACAAGATGTGGACCAAGGTAGAATCCTCTACCCTTGTTTCATCCATCCTCTTTCACCCGGACTACGCTATGTATGTCAGATCATCATGGGCTATCACTCATATGACTGATACAGTCCTTTGGAGAAGAAGAATATATGTGGAGAGGCAAGGTTGATTAAACGTAGTTCTCCTCTATGGCCCAGAAATGAGGAGAACTTTAAGGAAACGAAGAAGGTCCGTGAGATGCCGTCTGTGTTAAAAATATAATGTTAGCATTACACTTAACAGCCCTTTTCAGGGTTACTCATATACCTCGAAAAGATATTTGCTTTCTTTGCCTCAATTTCTCTTGTCGCTAGATAGTCCCAAATAATATTCCCCAAGTTAAATTCCCCTTGACGCTATATAGGCCCACCAGTTAAATTTCCCTTGACGCTAGATTGGCCCACCATGTTAAATTACCCTTTACTCTAGATAGGCCCAAATAGTTCCCATGTTAAATTCCATTTAACGCTAGATAGGCCCACCATATTCAATTCACCTTGACGCTAGATTAGCCCAAGCCCTTTTTGACTGGATTTTCTTGACGCTAGAGTGCCCCAAATTACTACTGATAAGCATTTTGTTTAGAAATCCTAGTTACTGAATTACACAATGTATATAGCATTTAGTGAATTATATATATATTTCGTTTGAGTGACGTCTCTAACTTTCATGGCTTTGACCGTTTTCAGATGCATCCATGACGCTTACAGATTATAGGACAAACATGTGTATAAAAAGAAAAGGAAAAATGATCTTGAAACGCATACATTGTAATTCTTTGAAATTCTAATTACTGAATTACTAAATATTTATTGTAACGAGTAATATGTTGATGCTTCTTTCGTGTGGCATCGCCCACTTTCATGGCGGATTAACCGTTGTCAAAAACCCTTCTGTCAAATAATCTATTATTAGTCCAGGCTTTACCCACTGGTTACTTTATATAGCTCTTCCTGGTTTGTTATCTCCCTTAGTCCTTTGTTATCCACTTTGTTACTTTAAATAGCTTTGGGCTGCTTATGTAGTTCTGTACTTCCGTATTTGTTTAACTGCAATGTCCGTCTAGGAAGAACGTTTCTTTAATATGTTTAACATCTCAAGTTTCTACGGTATTTAAACATACAACTTCAGTTAAGTTGGTAAGTACACTTTGCTTATTTCTTCTTCATTCTGTCTGCAGCTTCAAAACACGAGGCGACTTTATCTTGAAAGTAGCAGAAAAACACCAATCTTGGATAACTGACACGTTGCTGAGAAAACATAGTTTGTATTCAAGATACTGATATGTCCTATGCACAAACGCAGTTGGGGAGAAAGAACATTTTTTCTTGAAATCATAGTTACTGAATTTCTATATGTATCTTATAACGAGTACACTGTTGATGCTTCGTTTGAGTGGCATCTCTAATTTTCATGACTACTTGACCATGTACAGAAACAATGATGTCATAAGAAATATAAATTGCATGTTGATACAGTTGGTTGTGTTTGCAGATATGAACATGACAGGCATAAGGAAATAAGCAGCACAATGATTGTCCTAACAATGTTTATATTTAGAACTGTTTCGCGAACTATGCAACAGCTATATAGTCCTAAAACTTAACGTTATAGGCTGAGAAGTTATCTTTGTGTTCTATGTTTAGATGATGTAACGCCATTTTTCAGTACAGGATAGGCTATACATGGCGGCCAGTATCAATGGCGGAGGAAAAACCCGGAAAAGCCCGGAAAGACCCACCGACCCACGAGACGCTACTGGCAAGCTTTTTCACATACTTACATTGGCCGAATCCGAGACTAAGATAGTTTTCGAAGGGTATTTTGTGTTTTAGTTTTGTATGCCCTCTCTCCCGACATGTTCTGTTTTTTTTAATTTAAAAACAAATTTCCGTTAACCAGTATGTTAATCGATTATAAAGAAACACTTCATTCCGCCGATTATGATTGTATATAAGTGTGGCTGTATGACAAGTAGGAGAGAAAAGGCACTAAAAATATTCAAATAATTTCTAATACCTCTGTTATACATATAGCGGTTGTTACATACAATACGAAAATGGTCGTGATGTATTAACACAACTTTAATTGAAAATATTAGTCACAGGACATACCTAACTACAATTGGCGGTAAAAAAGAAAGACATGGAAACGTTAGATCCTGATATTTAAGTATATTAGTCGATTAATGAAGAAAATAAAATAAAACTTGTTTTTTTTTTCCTCATGGAAGGCAGTCGTCTACAAGTTATCATAAATACATATATAGTCCTCCTGGCACCCTAACAATATTTCTCCCTACAACTGTAACTTTGATATAGACGTGCATTTTGTAAATATTTATCTTCTAATAACACACACACATGTATTTGAAAAACTGTCGAACATAATCTTGTTATTAGCGAAGGAATTGGCCACGTGTTGCCTAAAATAGTTTCTTTTGTCTTGTCTCCCTGTTTCAATTCATTCACAACATCCTGCATTGTTGTGAATGCTCCTAGTATTTACAAACCGTTAGGAATACCTATTATCTAGTATCATCAACTGCCTGATTTGTTTTGAACCGAGTATTGTTACCTGATATACAGGTTTCATAGTCTAGCAAAACAACTGGGTTTTGTTGTTGTTATTGTTGTAGGGTTTAACGCCATTTTCAGCACACAATAGACTATACATGGTGGCCAGTATTAATGATGGAGGAAGAACTCAGGAAAACACCCGGAAAGAACTACCCACCCACGAGAAGCTACCGGCAAGCTTTCAAACATAACCACATGAGCCGAATGTGAGACTCGAACCCACGCAGACAGAGGTGAGATGGCAGTAATCCGTAACGGAGAACGCTTTAGACCACTCGGCCACTCGGGGCCCCAAATGGGTTTTGTGTCTTTTAAACTAAGCAGGTCATACATGCTAACAGGAACTAAATCAAGCTTTTTTGCGCGGGTTTATCAACATTTATGTACCCAAGGTTGATATTTCCACAGTTGGGTAGATTAGGTACAGCGCATTAACTGAACATTAACAAAGCATATTTTAGTCTACATTGATTCCCACAACCACCATACGAGAAAAGCTGTAATGAGACTCTATTTGGTTTAGACTTTCAAACATGTATGCCAATCGATTACAAAGTAATTTGTACAAGGCTATCCATGTCGAAAGAACAGGAAATTATTATTAGAGGTGGAATTACCCAGGTGTTACTATAAATAATTTATCTTTGCCTGTCACCTATGCAGGACACTTTCAGTGCATGGCATTAATTGCACATTGCAAAAGAATACCATAATTTTGTCATTTGTACGTCTCCCGTCTCCTTGTGTTAATGCGTGCTGACTGGGAGTGTACGTTTCGGAGCGTCTGTTTAATATCGTTTTCTTGTCTGGTATTCTCGGTATGGACTCATGCAGTTCAAACCTTTGTAAAGTACACTAATCCGGTATTCTCGGTATGTTGTTGTTGTTTTAGGGTTTAACGCCATTTTTCAGCACACGATATGTTATACATGACGGCCAGTATTACTGGTGGAGGAAGAACCCGCGAAAACCCCTTAAAAGAACCACCGTCCCACGAGAAGCTACTGGCAAGCTTTGTCACATAACCAACCACACTGGCCGAATCTGACCCACACCCAATCAGACAGAGGTGAGATGGCAGTGATCCGTAACGGACAGCGCTTTAGACACTTAGCCACTCGGTGCCTCTGGTTTTCTCGGTATGGACTCATGCAGTGAGAAAAATCTTTGTAACGTAGAGTAATCCTGTATTGTCGTTATGAACTCATGAGGTGAAAAAACTTTTGTAAAGTACACGATAAATTGTTCGTCTCTATATGCTTTCCTGCTTCAAAATCTTGAGCGTACAGGTTCCTAAAAATACCAACATAGGTACATAGGTAACTGTCCAAATTAATTAATTTAGGTGCCGGTACCACACAGTGTCTATAACTGTTACATAAATGCCCTACGTCCAAACGCATCTGGCGGGGGAGAAAGTACCTTTTGGCGAGGGGCGTGGTGGGTGTGAATCCTTTCTTTACAGAATTACTAAACTATAGTTGTATCCTTTACGACTCATAAGTAATTTACATACGTTTTCAAATAAAATGAGCACCTACGAAATATAATCTTGGAAGTCATTTCTAAAGATATAATGTATTGATTGCCAATACGTGCGTATCAGGTATAAGCAAACAACAAATCACAATAAACTATCTCTGCGTGGGTTCGATTCTAAGATTCGGCTAATGTAATTATGTGAGAAAGCTTGTCATTAGCTTCTCGTGGGTCGGTGGTTCTTTCCGGGGGTGTTCCGCGTTCTTCCTCCACCATTATTACTGGCCGCCATGTATAGCCTAAATTGTGCTTAAAAATGGCGTTAAACCATAAATAACAAACAAACAAACAAACAAACAAACAATAATCTATCGATGGAAAGGAGGTGCATAAGCGTGACAATTGTTCTTATTATTTTTGCTTAATTCACGCACATGACTTGACTTGTATTACCTTATGCACGTTTCATTCCGAAAGGTAATAGGTGTAAACCACAAGGGATATTTTTATAAATATTTAAAGTCATGCTGTGTTCGTCAACATTTGATAAAATATTGACTGCGATATGTTTCTAAATATGAAATGCAAAAATGTATTATTTTATATGTGTATTATACTATATTACAATGTGCTATTTGTCTTTCTTACCCGATTTTATAAATACACACTTAAACAACTACTGTATAAAATGTAGTTCATTATCGTCTATCCTCTAATATCGCTCTGGCGTTATATGGCCATACATCACAATTAATTTTACTATATGTTCTCTACATATATTTCTCAGCACTGACCTTTCCACAGTGTGACAATCAATACAAATCATATGAAAATCTAAAATACCCCCAAAGATGACTTCACGGTGAAATTCTTGTCAGGGGTTGACGGGCATTTGTTTGAGTGGATGCACTGTAAACAGAGCAGCATGTACACAGAACAATGATTTCACTTGCGGATCATCACTTAGGCCTAATTTCACAGTGTGCACTGTCGCCAAAATACATACAGACATCCACTCTCAGAGCTCCTATTCTCAAGAATAAACAATTAACTTTAAATCCATACCAAAGATGCATCAATATAACTCTTCTATCACCACCAAAAGGAGAGAGGAACAAATGTTCTAAAAATAGACTAAAACTACATTCGTGGGGTACTGAACTGGAAGTATTAATTGTGATGTGATTCCTTTCAGATAGCTACTCATCCAGTTTGAAAAGCAGTTTTAGTCTAGTATATCGTAATGTAGGATTGGTTCACAAACGTTTATTCATGCAGAAGTCCAAAATATGATACAAACATGCTTACAGTAACGGCAAACAAAGCTGCTGATGTGTTTTAACAACAGCGGTCTGCTTAGTACAAATGGTAGCTCCATCATCCCATTGGGGCCCCGAGTCGCCGAGTGGTCTAAAGCGTTTTCCTTTACGGATCACTTCCATCTCACCGCTTGGGTTCGAGTCTAAGATTCGGCTAATGTAGGTATGTAAGAAAGCTTGCCAGTAGCTTCTCGTGGGAGGGTGATTCTTTCCGGGGGTTTTCACGGGTTCTTCCTCCACCAATAATACTGGCCGCCATGTATAGCCAGCCTATCGTGTGCTGAACATGGCGTTAAACTCTACAACAACAAGAACAACAAGCATCATCACATTACAGATCTAGCATGCTACATAATGCGTTATTAAAACAGTACTTAAACTAATAGGCTCATTCCCTAATCTTTAAATACATTTTGGCGTCCATTTGTTTTGATTACTTTCATTTCATCTTTCCGTGTCTGAGTTTCTTATTTTTTTGTTTGTTTATAAATATAGCCGTCAATGACAGGATCGCTCATTATGTCTCTTTTAACGTGTGTATATGATGATAGTTTGAAGTGGTGATATAATTTCTTATTTTCTTTTTCTTAAAATTCCAGATCCAGGAGAATGACACATTTCTCGTATTGGATTTTCAGTACGTTGGTACTGTTGATGGAAGAATCATCGACTGTCTGTGCGTGTTTTTACATTCATTTTAATTTATTTTCATACATCTTTACTTATCTAGTCTTTCATTATTGGGATTATATGATTCCACTAACGCGGCTTGACAGTACTTATGTTTTAAAGTGGAAACAATGCACCGCCACCAAGTAAAACTTAACTTGGCAGTATGCCAATATCAATCGGCATAAAATATGACCTTTCATTCAAGTGAATGATGCACAAATGTTAACATTTATTTTCATTGATATGTGTAGTTTGTTTGTCGCAGTACAAATAATTCCTTCTTCAATATAATACTAAAAAGCTGGCAATTGCTCACATTTAAATTCTCATCATCAGGAATAACTTTGTTATTGTTATTATCATTATCATTATTATTTATATTGTTATTATTATTATTATCATTATTATTATTATTACTATCATTATTATTATTATTATTATTATTAGTGTTATTATTATTATTATTACTATCATCATTATTATTAGTGTTGTTATTATTATTATTGATAATTTTTAGTATTGTTATTATTATTATTATTATATTGTTATTATTAATATTATTATTATTATCATATTGTCATTATTATTATTATTATTATTATTATTATTAGTAGTAGTAGTAGTAGTAGTAGTAGTATTAGTAGTGGTAATAGTAGTATTACATACATACACTATTATATATATATATATATATATATATATATATATATATATATATATATATATATATATATATATATATATATATATATATATATATATATTGCTTGTTGATTGGGGTGATGGTGAGATCGGTCTGTGTATCTTTCTTTACAGGTGCAGAAAACGATTCCAAATATGTGTGCAGTGGGGACTTCATTCAGCTTTTTCGTAACATTAGCATCAATAGTATTGACATGGTTGTGGATCTTGACATAAAAGCATCGACAAATCGACGTATTGCCATGTGGGCCTGGGAGGATGCTAAAATAACTGATGGATACTCGAGGAAGGTGTTTCTTGACAAATATGGTGACATTTGGATTCGCAATGTATCATTGTCAGACGAAGCACAGTACATCCTTCAGGTCCGAAACGGAAGTAGTCTTGTTACATATACGGTGGATTTAGGTGTACTTAGTAAGTAATCATATTTAGAGCAAACTAGAGATGAGGGAAATCCAATAAACTTCCGTATTACCATTTTCTTTAGTATTTTCGAAGACGGATTAATATAAGTTATTAAATATAAAACCAGAACGGGAAGACATTTCAGTTCGTTTTGCCCTATCTAATTATGAATGCGGACTTCGATTAGTATACATTAATTCTCATTTCTACTATATGAATCTCTTACATAATGTAATGAACGGACTCTGCCCTGAATCATACGTTCAATATGTATTTCTTATTCTTAAAACAATCTTGATTAGAAGCATAATAAATACATTTACATGGAATGCTCTGTCCCCAATAAATTATATATTTAGAAACATAATAAATATATTTACATGGAATGCTCTGTCCCAAATAAATTATATATATATATATATATATATATATATATATATATATATATATATATATATATATATATATATATATATATATATATATACTAATTTGCAAATTGCAGCTTATTAAACATAAACTTTACGAAACATGGGACATAAAATAAGTGCAAAAGTATAAAATAACAAGCTTATGACATGCAATAAGAATCGGGATATAGGCGATTTTTGTTTCTCATTTTCAGTACTGTGTCAAGTTAATACAATTTGGAAATAAGTTGTACTAAAAATGCTTACTTACTTGTACAGTGTGAAGTTATGTATTTATCCATATATACCACCAATACTATATGCCTTTTTATGTTAACTTGAGACGATAGAGATTTAAACAGTAACCACCGGGTATAAAAGGGCTGCGTGCTATTATTTAACATTTATTACAATGCACTGTCACCATTTGGGTACTCTTTGTTTTTACTAATATCAGTTTCAGACTCGGTTCTTTGGTGGGATAGTCTATTCATTTGAATGGGATGGTACGAAATATTTTTTCTTAACGTCCTATAGACATGCTAGTAAAATACAATCCTAACCATATAGCAATCATGATGATATTTTGTTTTGGATTGCAATTCTTAATCTATTATTTAAGAGCAATCAAACTATCAAATTGATCGCTATAACAACATCTATTATCTTTGTTCACCTTATAAACGTTGCACACATTTTCTCTTAAAATATGTATATTATCTTTCTACGTTTGTTCTTTGGGCAATGTGGACTTACGGCTGAAATAATCACAACGCTGAATGTCCCTGGAAAAGAGGGCGTATAGAAAAAATGCTTCTTTTTATAACTCATACAAGGTTTTCTAAGTAAACCGTGTAATTCTTCTTCTAAATTTCAAGTTCTATTTTATGTTTAAAAGCATAAACAGGTCGTGTTTCTTAAAATATGAATCTGAATGATACAAATGAAAATGTCCGGTGTGTATCTAATTTCTCTTTAATATTTAATACATCATTAAGAACTCGCGTCACCAAATAAGTAAAAGACCTTTGCATTGATTTTGAGAATGTAGCGCGTAGACTTGATAGTAAATAGGAAAAATCACTTACTAGTTGCCAACAATATTCTAGATACTCAAGTCGTCAGACATGTGTGAAACGCAGTTAAGAATTACATATTTTACTTTGCATGTAATAAAATAATTACTTTGACCAAAAATAAGTATGTGTCTTTCAGCTGCCCCGACCTTGAATTGCAAACCAACGATACGACACATAGCAGACGTTTTGGTTGCTTCCTTAGAAGATAAAGAGTGTGGAGACCCTCCTGCATATGTAGATTGGCTGAATTACCTTGGTAACCATTCTGAAGTAGGTACATTAGTTATCTACTTTCTATATATTCAAGAGTATTTGGTACGTTTTACATCATCTTGTGATTTTCTCAAATAGTTAAGTATCAAATCACTGTCTTTAAATTTACCAATTGATCTTTACCTCTTGGTTACTTGCAGCATCTACTGCGATGAAGCAAATCTATGGCAGCACACACTATTGTGATATGATAAAATTTTAAACGGATTTTGCATCTTTACAACAGAAACAACTATTACAAAATAAGATGATATCACATTACACATCACGAATTGAATTTATACTCAAAATTTATGAAGAGAATTTTGACCTTTAACCACGTGAAATTACGGTGTATGCTATCAACCAATAAATATAATAATCCACGTCAGAGTAAATGATGGGAAATGACCAAAATTTGTCATTTAATTTTATTTTAATTGAAATAAAGCTTGGCAGAAGTATCATGGAAACATCACGCATGGTTACTACGGCATCGACTGAACATTAGTCTCTTATCTTTTGTGAAATACACAAACCGCGCACGTCTTCTTCTTCGTCTTTTTTTTCTTCTCATTATCACTTAGATATGTGTGAATATTATCAAATTAATTAATGTCTAATACGATTTAAATTATTTTCCTTTCGCAACTCATTGATTGCGAAGATTAATATGTTAACAGTGTCGTGGTTGGATCTCATCGTCACAGACGGATATGATCCAACAATTTTAAGAGATTAAAATCTCTAAAGAAGATGTTATGGATTGTGAGTTAACTTTTACACTTTATCTTTTTCGATTTATTAGTTAGTTTTTAGTCCATTTTGTGTGCAAACCGCAATCTTTATAGTAGCGAGTGCATACTCTGTCAACATGTTCTCGAGCAGAGGAAGACAAGTTGTGCAATCTCATCGACGGTGTACGCAAATTCATCTCTGGAGTCCACATTCTGATGCACACAGGCGGTCGCAAGTGGGGTATGGGACATTGATGGTTGTGGGTGACTGCGACACTGCTCAGTAAAGTCACCGAACTGCAGCAATATGCTGGCAGCGGTCAGTCTCGAAGGTGGAACTGGCTTTTCTGGTCAAGGTCTGTCACTGACTTCAATCGTAGGTAGCGCGCTCGCGCTTGTGGGATTGAATTCTGCCAATTTCATGTGCGTCTTGAGATTGTCTTTGTACTTCTTGCGAGGGCAGACATGGATTCGGCTGCCCTGGGCTAGCTCGCCAACGAACGACTGCTTTTGGATTCTGTTTCGATCCATGCGGATGACATGGACAGTTTAACGAAATTGGGCCTGGATTGGATAGGCTTCAATGCTTGTCATGTTGGCTCTATCAAGGACGTTATGGTTGATGATTCAGTCATGCCACTTAATCCGCATGACAGATATTTGGGAGCACTGGTGGAAATGTTCCAACCTACTGTTATGCCTTCGGTATACAGTCCACGTTTCACAGCTATACAATTGCAATGTGAGGACAACTGCATTGTACACCATCTTTTAGACAAGCGTATTACCTTTTGCTGCAAGAACTTGGTGCTGTGTCGTCTGAGTGCATGACTGATTTTTCGGATCCTCATGGTGAACGCGTTGTCCAGGGAGCCATAACTGGATATTGTTTCCGCCAAAGGATTTGAAACAGCCCACATTCTTCAACTGCGTGTCGCCAGTGGTGATGTAGTGTTGTAAATGGACAGTGTTTATTGCTGCCTTGGAAAAGGACACCTCTCTTTCATAGTCCAAAAACATTGAATACTTCGGAGAACCTGTCCACGATTGCGTGTAGGCGAGTCTCTTTATGGGCTATGAGGGCACATTCATAAACGAAGAGTGCTTCAGTGATGTGTGTTTCTAGGGTCTTTGTTTATGCAGCTAGGAGAATGAGATCACACATTGATTCATATAGGTGATATCTAGGTCAAGGTCAAGGTCACGAATGACATGGAGAAGTAGATGTGTGAAGAAGAGGTCGACTAGTACCGGAGCAAGTGCACATCACTGTTTGACACCATTATATATGGTGAATATATCAGAGGGTTCACCATCCGTAAGAATCTCTCTTGGAATATCATCGTGAAATATTCAGATGAGGCTGGTAAACATATGTCGGTGGAAACAAATCCTCTTGAGTACTAACCACATTGCGTCTCTGTTGACTGTATCGTAGGCCTTTGTTAGGTCCACGAAGATGGCATACATATTCATGTTCTGCTTAAGGCACTTCAGTTGGACTTGTCTCACTGCGAATATCATGTCAACGATGTTGCGGTCTTGGCGAACACCACACTGAGACGCGAGGAGGTTATGTACCGACACGGCCGTAATATGCCTGTTTTGTATTATCGAGCACGTATTTTGCAAGCTATGGAGAGCCAGGAGATCCTTTTGTAATTACTGCAGTCCACATGTGTGCCTTTATTCTTGTAGGTGTCACATCTGATGCATCTCGGAGGTCGTCTGGCAATTCCTCTTCCGTCCAGATACTGCTTAGCACATTGTTGAATATCTCCAGAGTACGTGCACTGAGAGCCTTGTACTTCTCCGCTAGGATGCTATCTTTCACAGGTGCCCCGTTACAGTTGATTTGTTTATTGACTGTCATCAAATCTTCTAACGTTGGTGGAACATCAGTGGATAGTGCGTTGGCTGTTGAGGTATTTGGTCAAGAACATTTTTGCAGACCAATGAAAGCAAAAATTTTCTTTTTAATTTTTTACTTGATCATTAAGAGAAATATCTTAATGAAATTAAATATTCGCATAAGATTAGATTTTCTGTAAATAATATTGTAAATAATATTAAGTCATGTTGAAGATGGTGTCTACATAATTTGTAACTCATTTTTGTGGAGGACTATTTAAACTGCACACGCATGCACGCAAACGCGCATTCACACACACACACACACACACACACTCATATACATACATACAAACCTACTAACATACTAACCTTCATACATAGGAACATACATTCGTACATACATGCATGCATGCATGCATGCATGCATGCATGCATGCATACATACATACATACATACATACATACATACATACATACATACATACATACTAGATATTACATATATTTCTCTTACAGGGAAAAGATTCGGTTATGCTACCTCGAGAGAATCGTGCTGGTACATATTACGCATGCATCGGGGGACCTGCGTTGATGTGTGCAAGAACGTCAAAAGTTTCAGACTACTGCACAGCTTTTCAAATAGAGAGCGAGCATGGCAGTCAGGAAAGTAAGCATTTTACGTTCCCAGTAATTGTGCTGGTTTTCACCCCTCAATGTTATGCCTGAATAAAAAAATAAACTACATTTGCTTAAGGTTTTATACAGCTGTAGTAGTGACATGGTATCTACGACCAACATACATGACATTTGTCTAAGTAACAGCGTTTATCGTAGACCATGTGCATCGTTGATAAGTTGGTAATGGCGGGCCTTTGGCAGTCATGACACCAAAGTAAGAGGTGGGTAACTATTACTTACGCATTAATCATGCCCAGCTATCCAGGAACGGAATAAATTTAATGACCTGCTTCAATGTTTAGATGGCACAGCAGTCACTCGCCGCACACGAAAACGCTGTGTGGATGGTCCCAAAATCGATCGGGTTGGGACCCAATGAAAGTTTAGGAGGGTCTTAAGCAGGCTTCATAGCACAGCTCATCCTTTATACAGGTAACATAAAGTGGCATGTATCGTTATTAAAAAGAACTGAAGCAAGTATAATTACTCGTCTAACCCGTTACAATCGTACTTTCACGTTTAGAAGTATGCTAAGTACCATAGCATTAATCGAGTTTTTTCAGTGAGGGGTAACCTCTGTCAGCAGCTAAGAATGACAACATTTCAATTACAAACATGTTCTGCATCATAAAAGTTATAGTTTCTATACAAGCTGACGATCAACGTCCTAACAAGGAAGATAAATATAACAAGCAGTGAATACGGTGATATGCTGGAGACAGTTCTGACTGTCATAAGATGGCAAAGTCAACCTCAAGAAAAACATGCAATGTCCAACGTCAGACCCAAGTTGGCAAATGTCATCACCGGTTCCAAGTTAGCCACCCACTCCGGCTCCTAAGCAGTCAACGCCTAAACCGAGTCCAAAACAATCACATAAGTCTGCACTTACGCAATGACCATTACGGCCCTGGGTCCAACCAAAGTAGTTAAACGCGCGTCACCCGGAGAAATGCCACATAAACAAATGATCTTTCATCTCCAGTCCCTGCTAGACGATTCCCTTTGCCTACTGTAATACAATAAGGAGGTCGTTTTCGCAAAGATAATCGTTGTCGACTAGCAAGCCGTGATACCACGAGACTATCTTCTTGCCATGGACCTCTCCAGGCTGCTCACAGTCTTGAACACTAGATTGATAAACACCCTGACAGAGAATGTCAAACAGAGAGAGATCATGTTTAACCTTGGCGTTAAGGAGCATTAAAAATAGAGCCATATTAGAAAATAAAGCTAACTTCATGCCAGGCTACTTACCAGCCACCCTAGGAAAAGTGGCTATGTTATCGAATAAATATCGGTTTCGAGGAAAATAAAGACAGAACGCTCGACATTGTAATAAATAAACTATTACAGCCCTTTACCAGTCCGTTGACCACACCAATACTGTATTTGGGACGCAAACTGTGACAAGCTTGATTTGATACGAAAGGCTTTGGCATCACGAGGTTTGAGACTCACTACGTTTGAGAATCATTGCCATGCTATAGCCGTCGGTGTCTTTGACTCTGACCTCCCTATTTAGTTCATGCTTTTTCCAATAAAACTATGGATAACATCTTAAGCATGCTACGGCAGTTGGAAGATGACAATGAACACTACTTAAGAATAAGCATTCTTTCCTGAATGGTGTATACAAGTAACAAGCATGTACCGGGCCTTTCGAAATATTGGATGCATATATATTGCTATAACAACACCATGTTGGGATATGTCGTTAATGTTCTACAACACCTGCACCTAGATTCTGGTGGCGGAGACGAAATACATTAAAAACGATATCGTAGAGGACGCCTACCTCTACAATACTAGTGGAATTATGAAAGTTCCCCATTGAACTCTGATAAAATGGTAGTAGAGTATTTTAAGAACGAAGATATGGGACTCCATATTACTGGGTTTACAGTCCTATGCCCAAAAGTTACTATATGCTGCATGTAGACCATAATCTCAAAGAGTTCGATGTTGTAGCGAGATACACAGTCAGGGCCAGATATGCACCATATGCTTATCATCGAGTGTCATATGCAGGAACGTGAGCTTGGACGCAGCAACGCAGCCATCCGTAGCACAAGACACAGGCAGGGGTATACAGCCTGGCAAACTCTCTCCCCGCTGAACAAAAATCAATGGGTTAATCATGTTGCAAAAACACACAAATCTATTGCCATATTCAAACACATGTCGATGCCGACACTGTTTCAAAGTTGGAAGAAGTGTTTTCTCCGACTTCATTCTGCAAATGAGAATCCATCGGAACTGCAACACGCAGGCAAGGCATCTCTCTTCGTCAAGCCTCGTTCCTAGATACAACTTAGCAGATTAATCTCAAGGAGTTAGTCCCACTTGTATTTCCACGTCGTTGCAGCTGAAATGTTTTCAGTTTTCTTGATCAATCCATGTACTGATCGTGCAACCAAGGGACCACCGGCTTAGACATTACCTCGTGGATGAGGTACTGTCTGCGTCTTCAGTTCACAAATGCAGTCTATGGGCACAGCTTGTGTAGCAAGAGGGGTTGGATCATACGGATGCCGTCTTTTAGCGGGGAGTGTACGCCCACCCTCCCACTCCCGCTTTGAGCCTTCTAATTTTCTCGTCGACTCTGCCAAATTACTTGACCCACCAAAACCTAGCATCAACAGCCTGTGCTACTAATTAACATAATAGCCAAGGAGAGGAATTCATCATACGCATTTACATGAGCGTCCGCAACAAACATGATTAACATATTTAGGGGTACATTGTTCATGAGCTCTCCAAGATATGTGATCGTGGTTCATACTGTACATATTGTATAAATTGCGGTGACAAGACTGTTCACATCTTCCAAGCCATCATCACCAACAATGGCTATGGTTGGTATTCTCGTCCGGCGGTCTAAATATTGTGAGTACTCTGTCTAACATTTAACTGTTATATTTTGCACAGTCTCTGAAACACTTATGAAGTCTGCATGCGCGACGGGTGCACTGCTGACTGACGCACTGTTACCCACTGATCAATCTGTTTGGAAAACCAGTTGTGGACATATGAATCATGCCAGTATATACATTCAAGAGTTCTCAGAAATTGTAGGCGGTATTAGGTTTGTCCGCGGACCTCGCATATTGGCTCTAAAGAATATAGGTCGAGTCGGTGGATGCCAAAAATATGCCCCCCCCCCCCCTTCGATTCACAGTGTGGGCCACCTCATTCAATCTGAAACTGTCCCAGAAAGATATTTTAGACAAGACGCAAATGCACAATTTTACAAACAATGTACACCGACGGTAAAAACGCAGAGAACACTCCACACTCGGATGCAAAGACATATTGATGTGGTTGGTAAACATCTCAATTATGCCATGATCTCGTGTCTGGACGAAAATTATATCGGGAAATACATAATCGCATGTCCATGCGGTTAGTAGACTATACGTACGAACTCAAACTTAAAGATGAGCAAATCAAGGATATCCACAGCTGACGACAAAATCACTTGCCCTTGGATATATTTCAAAATAAAATTACCTTCATATCAGACACACTGTCCTTACATGAAGCATAAATAAAACGTTAATATGTGCCTACTACCGACAATGAGGTTTGCGAGAATTTATCTGTACCAACACGGGGTTCTCTAATTATGATAGTGAATAATTGTTTATATTCAATAAATAAAGAAAATGTTTGTCCCCACCCCCAACTCCCCAAACAAATACGGTATGGCTTGTGATGCGCGTACCTAAGCCATTTAAACTTGTTTCTGCGAGGTTAGCTAGAACTGGTGATACCTTGTCAGCTCCCCTGAACAAGTACGACGACAGATCGTGAATTAAGTGATGCTATCGGTATGAAAGATGCAGCTAACAATGCGTTGACCAAATTGTTAACTCAGCCTCGTCGGGTAATAAAACATTAAAAAAATAAGGACAAAATAAAATAGTGGGCATGGGAGTCCCAGGCTTATAAGTGGTACAAGCCTCCTACTGACTAGATCAACTACGATTTAAGATATATATAGTTATCATATATATATATATATATATATATATATATATATATATATATATATATATATATATATATATAGTATATATATATATATATAGTTTCCAAGTGTGAATTAATAACACAACAGCCCTCCAGATGAGATCATCGATATCCAGGTTCATCTCAGAGACTAGATCGACCATCCTTGTTCGCCTCTGCAAATTATTATTACGTATTCGACGGTTTGGCGGTTTCGTAGAACACCATATGTCGCGGTTGGGTCAGTCTGACAAATGTGTTGATTTTTCATAACGTTAGGTGCGGATGCAACCTAAGTTGCATCACTGATCCTCCATTTATGTAGCGTAGACTCGAATCTCCTTATTCCGAGCTCGTAGCCTGAATATATTAGCTGCATCTGGCGAGGTCAAAGGATCTTTGCACATTTCCGTTTGGTTAAGGTATTCAAACTGATCTACATGGTTTAAGCATTTGTTTTCAGAAAAGCGAATCGCAGGGTCTAAAATACATTTTCTGATCTTTGACTTTGCGAAATCTCATCTATAGTGGTATTAAAATTTGATTACACGCTAATACAGTTTATGTTTGACACAAGCCTTTTTGAGCCTACCAGTATATATATATATATATATATATATATATATATATATATATATATATATATATATATATATATATATATATACTGAAAAATGAAATTAACTTTCTGAAATCGGGTATTCCAAACATTCGCTCAGCTTCTGTTGTTTTCGGAATATCATCAGCTCTCAAGACAGTGAATGGACTATTAGATAACGTTGAAATATTCACAGACATTGCAGATAGCAAATCGCTCCAGTGAATCTAGTGGGGAATGAAATCGTAGAAGGATTTATGAGCCGATTGCTTATGTTATAAATAAACTTCATACATTTCGTCTAAATTATATAAATACCCACTGCTGTGGTAATGGTAACTGGAAATAGCAAAACCAGCTTACCAACGTTCGTTGTGAATCAAAAAGACAGTTACACCATTAGCGGGATATTAGATGTAAATACAAAAGAAAGGTGATGGTGACAATAAGCTACTATCGAGAACTTACTCCTTAGAAGAAGGCAAACACTAATTGATAAAACAGGGCACGGTAACAAAGGTGACAATCCGTGTATCCAACACTCATCAAACGCCGTGTCTTGCAAGGTGTCAATCGTAACGACCAAAAATAACACGAAATGCTTCACATAAAACTCTAAACGCAACAAAAGATTCGCCAACCCTATTAGCTGCCCCATATATCCACACAAATTCACCAGCGCCGAAATGGACAGATCCGGATATCTGGATAAACTATTATAATGGCGTGTAGTGTTAGGTCTTAATACATGTATGCAAACAAATCATTTATGTCTCAATGTTACTTCTTATTCTGAAAATAGCATACAGATGTATATGCTAATTTTATTCCTTTATCAATGTTATTCGTGTTCAAAGTCTCTGCATTTTCTGGAGTTAAACCTCGAATTTACTTAGATACTTATACTCACAGGTAATATTAACACCTGCTTGTACATAAAAAACGAACCCCTCCGGTGGCGTAGTGGTTAGAGCGTCCTCCGCGAGAGCGGGAGGTTATGGGTTCTATCCCCGGCCACGTCATACCAAAGACTTAAAAAAATGGTACTAACAGCTGCCTGGCTTGGCTCTCAGCATTAAGAAGTATGTGTCAGGACTGGTCGGCCTGGTGTCAGGATAATGTGACTGGGTGGGACATCATGCTACATGTCTGCGGCATGATGCCCCAGTACTAGACATCACTTTAAAGTGCCTCACTGCAGACATGGTAGCGATATGACTGAAAAATTGTTAAAAAGCTACGTTAGCAATCCTATTCATCAAAAACGCGTGCCCACCGGTAATAGTCATCGCTTATTTCCATTTTTAATCAATTCAATCAATCAAACATTTGTGATTATTGAATGACATCATTATTCTGGTTATTACCGTTGGATTTAATAAAACTTGCAGTATCATAGAAATTATGGATCAATGACATTGCAATAGTGATATAACACCAACATTGTATTTTTATGGGTATATACATTAAGACCAGTGAAGGTGAGGCATGCAGTACTAGATATGCCAATGATACTTAGCCCTGCCTTAATATGACACTGTTAACGATGTGTCATGCACGATATTGACTTTCAGTTAATGTTAGCTGTTGAGGTCAAAGAAATTGAACGTAAAACCTTTTCAACTGTGGTTCAGTATTTGCACTCCCTTTAGGGTTCGTTATTCTTACTTAATATTACAATACCTAATATGAAATGGTATTTGTTTTCAGTTAGCACTGTGCCAGGAAGAGAATGTACTACGTCAACATTTCATTGCGCGATGCTGATTGGTATTATTGGTATTATTGTTCTGCAGTTGACCTTGTTGGTATTGTTTCTGAGGAAATTCACGAATGCCTGGTCATGCTACGACACGAAGCGTGAGTTTATTTTACTTTTTAACCTAATAGTTACTTTTAAATGGATTAATAAACCACCATGGAAACAAATTCTTTTTTTAACAAGACTTATGCTAATAATGCATTAATAAGTTCAAAGTATAATTCTTTCAAATAGACAAGTTAAAAAAAATAATAAACAACACGCAACATTTGAAAGTGCGAAATACTTTAAACTAAATTATATACTTTGAATGATAATGTCCCTCTTCGACGTATTATGCTAACCAAATACCTGTCCTTGAGACTTCTGCGCATACACAAAAAGTAACATATTAATAGCTTTTTTGCTTTCATATAATTTAGCATAATTTTGCTTCTTCGTACAGCGACCTCAAAAGGGGAGAAGAGTTCTTATTCGGCAGTTTCTACAGACACAAAAGCATCAGGTAAACGTGTTTTTGTTATGCCGTATAGATTTTGGAAAGCATCAAAGAGATTGCTCAGAAATATATTGCTCAAAACCACTATTAAATATAATTCATAGCAATGTATGATCACAAGCATATTCAATAAGGTTTATTAGAGTCTTTTAAAAACTATTTGATACATATATGTTATCCTATGAAAATAGTTTTAATGTAAAGGTAAATAAGGTTTTAACACGTATAAATTAGCCGAGAAACTGCAAATTATACGAATTTGTCAACATGTTAATCAACTCCCATAGGTTCGAAACCAAAAAGGCATTAGTTTTGATGTAATAAAATATATCCATTATTATTGTTCGATCGTTACATTTTGAAAGCAATTAATAATTCCATTATAGCGTATAACATACTATGGCATCAAGGTAACTTATGAGTCTGAACAGTATATAAAAGAACCTGGTAATTTAAAATATACCATAAACTGCGAGCATTTTACACAATATTTCATTGGGTGGTGCGCATATACACATAAACAGATAAGTACGTACAATTTTTGAAACCTAATGTGATCACTGTGTACCTAAAATAATGTTTTGGAAGGTGAAAATAAATTCGCCATGATCTCGCACAACCGTAGAATTTCAGATTTCACTAACCGCAGTGCACCTGAAAACCATGAAAAGGACAAAGGCTGAGATGGAAGCTTAAATGTTTCGATTATATCAACTGTAATTGTGAGATGCCGTCATTGCTAAAACAAGCGATGTCGAATCTGATGAATCATTCGTGCATGGATTGATATTTGTATATGAAATTTCAGCATTTGTGTAAATTGTTAGGGCAAATATTGGAGAATAAATTAATAATCGCTAAGTTATTTACGCATTTTCACACACAAGAAAAAAATCTTGTTTCTCTTTTACATTCATTTGTCTGAGTTTCATATTTTCTATTTCGTATGACTTCTTACTGAACTTTAATTGGAATGAATTGTGCTAAATGCATTAAAGGTCAATGCATGTGCGCTGTTATAACATTGTACAATAATGAAGCTTTCAAATTACTTTTAATATATGCATTATCTGCTTAGTAATCAATAAGAAATAATTAATAAATGAAAAGTATTAAATGATTCAAAGCAATAAACATGCCTTTGCATCTGCTTTGTGATGCTATAAAAACTACTTTGAATTTACAATTTTTTTTCGTAATCTGGTGACACAAATTAATATCTTTGACATTTTATAAATTTCGATAAATAAATTATACTGGCACTTTCTAAGATAAATCAGAGACTATGTTAAAAGAACAGTCATATGATTTTTGGATATGACCCTTTTAACAAAGCGTTGACAGATTTTTGGACAAATCGACTTTTCTATAATCCTTTCAATTAATACGCAACAAAATGATGACACTTATTATTGGAATGTAAATACACATAAACTAAAGACTCTATCTATCATTTGGAACATTTGGAAGATAGGCTCTATAATCACACTAAATTGAAGTTTTGACAAACATTTTTCCTTAGAAAATCAATACCAAAAACAATAAAGATACAATTTCTCTGTTGTTTTGTTCTTTGTTTTCGGAATGAAATTCACATACCTGCTTACAAATATAAATTTATGCCGTAGTGTATACATATATATATATATATATATATATATATATATATATATATAATATATATATATATATATACATATATATATATATATATATATATATATATATATATATATATATATATATATATATATATATATATATAGATATATATATATTCTAGTTTTCAATAACTTTTCATGCATTATGTCATTCTTAATTAATGTATTTAATACATATCTTCTCCGGCGACTTCGTTTATATGTATGAACACTATACAAGCACTAATATTAAATAATACTATTTCATATACTATTGCATGTTCGTTATTACTAAGACTATTAGTAACCGGCTATCGCCATATCATTTATGCTGAAATTTGATGCAAAATAAGCTCTCACATTACAGAGTCTTTCTTTTATAAATTAATGTGTGGAGGAAAACGAATTTTTGGTGGAAGAAGAAACGGGATTTACTGTGGGTCATTCTACAACATATATCATGTTTATAATATATACATTAATTTGAAAATATTTACAAACACGTAGTGATATAGTCTAGTCTATGCAGTATTTATTGTCTACGAGAAAGTCTTTGATAATATAGAGACTCTTACTGTACCAAAAGCCAGTTATTGAACAATTGGGGGCGGGGGGATGTTAAGAATCATTAAGGCAATACATAATGATGTCAAGGGAGTTAAGTTCAATAATCTTATTACCGATGTGTTTAATTGCCCTTTGGTCGACGGCCAAGTTTGTGTTGTTTGCGTTTACTCGGTTCTATTTTTGCTTGAATAATTTGAGACTCTTTTAATCTGAACAAGAGAGGAGTGTCTGTAGAAAGCTGAGAAATATTTTTACTTTTGTATACATATGATTTATTTGTCTTTGTTGACAATGCTAAAACGTTTTTTAAAAAGAAATATGCTGAATAAGTTTCATACTTATATTCTAAAGTGGAAATCAAATGTGAATATGGATAAAGATTGAGCGGTTGTATTGCGCAGAGATGGCAAACTCAGAAGTTACGAAAAGATGTACTCTGGCGAAACAGTACTAAAATTTGAATCATTCGGCCACCCGATGCCGAAAACAAAATAAATAAATAAATGAATAAATAAATAAATATATAAATAAATAAATAAATTATAATAATAATAATAATCATCATCAGCATCATCATCATCATCAAGGTTGAGGCAGTGTGCTGCTGAACATCAGATCAGTTACCTTCCCATGTCTCGATCATGTGCTAATGCCTTTTCTCCGCAAAACGTTTCCTGGTCCATTCTGTGATATTGTCAGTCCACCTTTTCTCTGTCTATCTCTCCTTCTGTCACCCTGGACAGTACTGTTGTGGAAAGACTGTTGTCAGTCTGTTCAAGACGATCTAAAGCATCACCTTACTAGCATGGCTGATCAAACTGATAATTTTGTAATTTTTGGCACAGGTGGAGATTAACTATTTTGGAGAGTGTTATAATCAGTGACTGGGTACACTGTGTTGGACATAAACCTGTCTGCCAGATTTTGTTGCAGATTTTGGTTAGTAGCACTATCAATGATTACCCTCCCCTCCCCCCGCATTTTTGATACGTTCAGCTAGAATGTTGTCTACTCCAGCTGCCGTCCCATTTTTCAGTGCTCTTTTTGATTACTCCATCTCTTCTTTTAAATAGAATGAAACTTCAAACACCTCTTGGTCTCCCATGGACGGATAGTTGTAGAGTTCTTTACAATACTTAGTCCATGTTTCTGAAATCTCACTTGCTTCTGTAAGGCATTTTCCATTTTCGTCATGAATGGTACTAACTCTTAGTTGCTTCTGTCGGGTGAAGTCTTTTACAAATCGCAATGTCGTTTTGTTGTTACTATTTATCAGACTGCTCTCTATTTTGGTGCATTTTGGTCCAATCCAATCTTTTGTTTACTTTCTTTAAGTTTTTTAAAATTATATTCCTGTCTATTTCGCGGTACTCCATTGCCGCTGTTGTGTGTATGGTGTTTTTAAATTCTCTTCGGGCATCACACAGATTCAGAATCTTTTCTGTAACCCAGGCTTTTTACTTTAGGCGATGCTGCCAAATGATGTCCTTGCCAGCTGTTGTCATGACTTCGTTGAATGTGTCTGTAGTCACTTTAACATCAACATCCATGACAAGGAGTGAGCAAGTTTTCCTCTAATTGTGGCTTGGAATGACTTGCCGATATTAGGGTCCTTCAGTAGTGCAAGGTTGAATGTGAGCCTGATTTTCGTTGGCTTGTTAATTTTCTTCAGCCTCACTCGGAAGTTCATAATGACGAGGTCGTGATAACTGTCAACATCGGCACCTGGAAACGTTCTTGTGTTTGCTCTATTGATGCCACATCAGTAACGGTGTTGAACCAGTATGTAGTCGATCTGGTTATGATGTGTTCGTTTGGTGCGTGCTTTGTCAATCAGCATCGTGAAGGTTTATATTGGCTCAGGGTGTTTGCTAGTACCAAGATTAAGCTTGCGAATTCGAGCGGCCGTCTCCATCTTTCATTGGTAAGCTCATTGCAAGAAGGCCTACAATGATTATCTCAGTCCTTTAGAGCATCTTTGCCAGCTTTGGCATTCCAGTCTTTTTTATATGATGTCTTGGTTACTTCCCATGTTTAGAATACCCTGGAGTTGTAACATTTCTATATTTCTTCATCATCAGGATCAGTAGTTGGAGCATATATTTTGGATAATTGTGATCGTAAAGGGAGATGCTTTTAGACAAATGGAGATGATGCAGCTAGATATGGGGTGATATTCAAGCACAGATCCCTTGAAAGCGTTGTTTGCAAGAAGCCTACTTCATTTATGGAGTTGTCTAACTCTCCACTGTAGTATAATATATGCCCATTTCCAGTTGGCTGTTATCCTAGAGCTTTCCATCTGACTTCACAGAGTCTCAGAATGTGCTATGTGTAGTCTTCCATCTCATGTGTCATCTCATGGGATATTCCGATTTGCGCCAGAGTTCTAATGTTCCAGGTGGCGATAGCGATGCTGTCTCTCGCTCTGATTTTATGCAAAGTACAAGTAGCACACTTGTCACCTCCACCCTGGTGGATAACGGTAGTAGGCGCGTTCCTTGTTGACCAGGGTGATGACCAATCCGGTATGATAACTTAAGATTTATCCAGCATTATCAGTGTGTCTTGGACAAAAGCCCATCACTCTCCAAACCAAGGAACTGCCAGATGGGGATGTAGTAAATCGTCCAACTGCCTTAGGGCCTCCACTTCAGAGTTTCCTTTAGGGTTTACTCCCTTAGCCTTTGGCTTACCAAAGCCGACCTGCAAGGCAGCATAAGATTCGTGTATGAGCGTGTACATCCATTTTCTCTAGCACATTAATCATCTGCCACTGCCCCTATAATAATAATAATAATAATATTAAAACTAATATCATCATCATCTTCATCATCATCATCATTAATTGTATATATCGATGTAGTCACATTCGTCATACTTATTACAAATTTAGTTTCCATCTAGAACGGCATTAAATCTATCAATAGTAAAAGTTTAAAATTGTGATTGCATATTTTATAAATGTTTCGAATACTCAGTTAAGAAGATATATATATATATATATATATATATATATATATATATATATATATATATATATATATATATATATATATATATATATATATATATATATATATATATATACACCTTATTAACTGAGCATTCAATACCTTTTTATTTAGTGTGTGTGTGTATGTGTGTGCGTGTGTGTTAGTGAAGAAGTGTAGTGTATGGTTGGATAAGCTATTTTCTCCTCCTCAAAATGTAAATGTACACTTATATATATACAACGGGCATGCGGGCGGCAGAAAATATAGCCCTATAATCGAATAATGTTTTCCCAAATACTGGAATCAATAATTCAATAAAAACAAACATTTCTGGTTTGTACATTTTAGAAAGAAATCAGTAGTTTCAGAAACAATACATTTTTGTGTATACCAGTTGGAGGTGACTGTTTTTTTGGGACCTGCCTTTACATAATATAATGGTGTCTTAAATGTATCACAATTGTTTTGATTAATGTAGATCACAGTGATCACCCAAGTCGTTCTAAACCATGCTACGGATTATGAAGTTAGAATCATGTTGGAGCAGATCAACTAGATTAGTCATTCTGAACACCTAATTAACATTCAGAAGAAGAAAAAAAATCAATGTTTAAACCATTAAACCGTTATTAAAACCATTTGTTTGTGATACTAAATCTATTCACAAACTAAATACTGTCTTCATTACATAGTAAATCACTGTGGAGGAAATAGATTGTATTAAATATTATTAACCAGACATGTGGACACTTTCAATGCTTTTATGACGGAGGTGGTCAAAACAGTATTCTAAACGTAAGATTTAATCAATTGCTGTTTCCAAGAGGAAACAAGATTACATACCTGTAATCAAGTTTTCGAAATTGTCTTTTAACTTGACTCGCATATCATAATGTCATAATGCCAATTACGCTTTAGAAGTTTGAAATATCCTGACAGACTGAACTAGCATTACAGGATGCATGTACTTTGATCAAAGTATTTGAATGGAAGACACAACTACACTGTTTTAATTGGACTGTTTTATTGATCTTCTTGAAAACTGTCTTCTTAGATGATGAAGCGCTATCTTCGAAGCAGTCCTTCCGTAACCAATGTTCCGCACTCAGAAGTCTGTGTATGGCAGGATTATTCTCATCAATCCAATATATAGTTTACATGTGGTTGTTCCAAGCATTTTTGACGCAGTGGAGTACACAGACTATCTGACTAACGGTGGTCTATAAGTAGTTAATACAAAATGCCAAAGCATTAATTCAATTACTCGGCGAGTCCCAGACAGGTTTGCATCATGACATTTTAATACGATGAATCACATGTGTTAATAACAGAAACGTTTCTACGTCACGATGCTGCAGATATAACGTGCAAAGTTATGAAACTTATTATTGTGATTAGGATTATTTTTTAAATTATTTTTATTATCATTATTATTATTATTATTATTATTATTATTATTATTATTACTATTTTAAGATGTATACATTTTATAGCATCTGGTCCAGAATGTTGAATCGGTTGATATGCCCGCAACAGCGTTTCTAGCCGTCCATGTACGGGTATGATTGGTCAGTCAATAAGGTTATGTAGGAGATGAGTTTGGAATACACAAACTGAGTGGACTCTGGATGTCCAGTGTTTCTTAATAGATAATAAATGTGTATTGTATTAGTACAACATTGCAAGGCATTACATATATTTGCATGCTATTAAAAATGTATATTAAACGTGTTAGGCGACAATCTTGATTAAAGTATTATTACGTAACATAAACCATTAATTATAATACTTTTCTAATTTCAGGTAAGCATTTGAGACCTAGGATGATGGATAAAAAAAAAAGGATTACCGTAGAAACATTTGAGAACATCTAAAGGAGTAACACTAAATGGCTCAGCATATTCATTATAATCATTATATCCAAGCAGTTATGTCTCATAATGCGAAGATAGCGAGTGCTAAACACAATATCAACCTTCATTGTCTACACGATGTATGCACTATTGCAAGGAACTGTGGTCTATCATATCATCAGCATATCATATCGATAGCGAGTGCTAAACACAGCATCAAACTTCATTGTCTACACGGATGTATGCCCTATTGCAAAGAACCGTGGTCAATCATATCATCAGCATATCATATCGATAGCGAATGCTAAACACAGCATCAAGCTTCATTGTCTACACGGATGTATGCCCTATTGCAAAGAACCGTGGAATATCATATTATCAGCATATCATATCGATAGCGAGTGCTAAACACAGCATCAAGTTTCATTGTCTACACTATGTATGCCTTATTGCAAAGAACCGTGGTATATCATATTATCAGCATATCATATCGATAGCGAGTGCTAAACACAGCATCAAGCTTCATTGTCTACACTATGTATGCCTTATTGCAAAGAACCGTGGTATATCATATCATCAGCATATCATATCATATCATCAGTACCATATCATCAACAGTATAATACTAGAAGCAGTAATTACAACTAAATTGTGCCAATAATAAAAAGTGGTGTCTAAAGTGGTTTGATATTTCATTAAAAAAGAATCGGAATGACTTACAATATAATAATACAAATATTACTAACAGTAACAATTTTAAAACCGGATTAGACCCTCATATTATTGATTTCAGGCAATCGTCAGTTTTCGAATAATTACTGGCAACATGTATTTTACTGCGATTTACATTTTATTCCATTCTCCTCATAGGTTATTTTTATCTTAAATCTCATTATAAAGTCCGATATCAAACGTAAATGTTAACAACCCATCTCGATGAAAAGTTTAGAAACAACCCTGAGAACATTGTTATTGCTTTATGAATATCTTCAAAGACTGATCAACCTTAGTTTGCTTTTAGCAAGTACAAATTGGTTCTTTCATATAACATATAGATTATTTCATTAAATTATTTAAGTTCATTACATGCAACTAATAATAATTTGTGAAGTTTTTGATGTTATTCTGTGCGTTTCATGGATCGTTTCACTCTAATGGCAAACAATGTTGATTCTTGCGAGGTCTTATACGTCCATTATTCTCTGTGTGAAGAAATTGAGGATCCATTGGTTATTCCAGCATGAACTTTATTGTATTAATATTAAATTTTTCAAATATGACTTGCATTTGTGTTCGTAATGTCTGGTTATATACTCGTATTGAGCCTTAAATCCAATGGGTATCTCTGTTCCTAACTGTCGCGAACAATTGTTATGTATCAGCAAACTATAAAACGTCGAAAGAATACTTTTGGGGGGCAAGTTAAACGGATAGTATAGGATGATATGTATTTTTTCTGTTAGTGTCTGTTTCTTCAGTCCGAGGGATAAACATCAGTCAGGAAGATACATTTTTTTGTGACCGAGATTTTTTCTTCTGTCTTCTTAAATCACGTGGTAGTTTAAACACATTCTACTTTTTAAATTTCTTATTAGAAATTAAAACATATATAAATAACGTAACGGTATAAAACGAAAAAGAACCGTTTATAATGTAGAAATTAGTGCAACAGGGTAAAATAGAAACGTATTTATAATTAGTAAAGGAATATCGTTCACCTACGCAAACCAAGTCTACGCTTCCTTGATTGACACCAATGGTTTCTAAAAGGATTCTTTAGCGTAGCTAATGACATATTTAAATTGCCCGAACAATGGTGTGTTTGTGATAAACTTTACAAATATCGGAAATAACTTAAATTACTATTATCCTAAATTTGTTACAAGTAGCAAGCAGCAATATGTGGTACAAGTAGCAATATGTAGCACCCTGGTGCATAAGGGGGGAGTATTACATTAGGTTTACATGGAAATGGGACTCTCTGACATAAGAGAAATTTAACTTGCATAGACAATTTGGGGCATAAGCGAATTTGTTATAGGATTGATAGATGACCTAACAGGTTTTAACAGGGGAACTGCCATTACATCTTAGAAGGCAAGAACTCATCTTAAAATATACAGCCCGACTGTAGATCCATTAAAAAACGCACCCCACGTACCTGGCTAACATCAAATGCAATATCCCCTTTAGAAAAACTCTCAAAAACACCACCTCTATGGGAAAACTAGTTCATGACTTAAAAACTAAACTTCCAATAGACATATTCCAAGTAGGAAACAACGTAACGTACGACAAAGAACCTATGAGCAATGTACGAACGAAAGTAAATATCTCCCTATCAGATAAAGGAAACAAGGAAAACCAACAAAATTATATAAAAACATTAGCATTAGAAATAATAAATAGCCAATACCAAAATTTTACAAACATTTACACGGAAACAGCTGCTGCAATGGTCATACCAGAATATAATATTTGAATGGGCAGACGTCTACCCGACCACTGCTCCATTTATACAGTTGAAGTTTGGGCCATTCTAGAAGTATTAAAGTGGATTGAGGAAAATAAACCGAATAAGACTGATTATTAGCGACTCGCTAAGCGTCCTAACCTCAATCCAAAATAACACCACAAAATCTAGAGAAAATTTCTTAAAACAAATTAACCTAATACTGAAAATCCTAAATTCAAATAAAATAGTAATAGAATTTATATGGATTCCATCCCACACTGACATCAAAGGTAATGAGTTAGCAGACCAACTTTCTAAAAACAAACTCGACAAACCTAACTACATGCCACTTAAAGATGGCCAAACTGAACTATATAGTTTAATTAACACAATGATTAATCAAACATGGCAAACCGATTGGAACATAAATAAACAAGGGAGAATATTACACAACATCATTGAGGAAGTTAGTAGAGTAATACAATCAGCCAGGTGCACAGGTTATGAACACTCTAAAATAAACAGTATAATAACATGAAAAAACAAACTGGCAAACAGCTTTGGAAAATACATAGGAAACATCCCACATAACATTAATTGGCACAATTGTAACACCCCAGAAGATTTACACCATATCTTCAACAATTGTACAAAAAACAAAAAGGAAAGGGACAAATTTTGATCCAAACAACTAAACATAGCCGCACCAAGTACATACCCAGAAGTAATCCAATTAATTAACACCAACACTCAAGTAACATTCCAAAATATGATTAAACTGCTTAAAACAACAGGGCTAATTGAAAAAATATAAAAACATTGCCTAAACACCTAAATAAATAAAAAATTCCAACATGTATAACAACCTTAAAGAGCAATATGTAGCCCCACAATGAGGTCACATGGATTCATTGACCAATCATTTGCCTGGCTACTAAAACATCTAAATAAAAAAACTAATTCTGAAATGTATAACAACCTTAAGAAGTAAATTGTAGCCCTACAATGAGGTCACATTGTTTCATTGACCAATCATTTGACCTGCTACTAAAACACCTAAATAACATACTAATTCTGAAATTTATAACAACCTTAAGAAGTAAATTGTAGCCCGACAATGAGGTCACATGGGTTCATTGACCAATCATTTGACGGGCTACACACTTAAACATCCAAGCAGAATTAGATGAAGCATCAGGAATAACCAAATATATAGAAATAAACATTGAAGCATTTAAGAGAGTAACATCATGTACAAAAACAAAAGGGTGGACTATGGATACCATCATCTAGGAATTAACACTCCTCTCTATCTATTTCTAAATTTTTTCCATATACATAAAACACCAAGACCATCAGACCCAGCGGCACAATGCTGCATCCAAATACCAATTAGTCAGTATTCGCCTAAAAACTAAATCGGAAATACAAGTTGGTATCAAACTTCGAACCATAAGGAGTGTGGGACAATTTTAGATCTAGATACCCAGAAGAGAGGTGGACACCGGTGCTGACAATCAAGATAAAGGAAGGTCCAAGGTACAAGAAATGACAGGAGGACACTGGAGCAAACGAACCAGAGTGAGGGAAGAGTAGTTACCATTACGTAACACTCCATCAAAAAGCTTTTCTAAGGGCTACTGCCATTTAGCCATTACAGAACTCTCATTTGGTACGAAAGCTCTATTTTACAAGCTCTTTTGAGAAACCTTATTTGATCAATTTCGAACACCGCCAATCAAAATTCTCAGTCGATATAACCTAACAGTTACTAAACTACATATGTCGCACAGACATTCTAGAATTAAAATTGTTAGGGACTTACAATACCTACGCTGGCTACTCGAAACATTGGTATGTTAGGAGTTAGAAAATATCTTCAACTAATCAAAATTTGATTTAATTACTCAGATGGCTTACACATTATTGGTATATTTTCCGTTCTTTAGTGAAACTGGACCTGATTTGAAATAAGTATGGCTTGGGCACTTCATGGCTGTCGACATACATGGGCTGGCTTATCGCATATTTTCCTCCTTTATCGCGAACAGAAACCCTCAACATGACGAGACATGAAAACCATTTTTCACCAGTCATTATTTGGTACCATTTCACCTCTAGTACACTCCTTCCAATTGGTTGATAGGGTTGATTGCGTGTTTGATCCATTCCCACTCAACCAGGTCGATAGTTCAAAATAGGTGCGCGACATGACGACCAATAATAACACACTATGTGTCCATAAACACCCGTGGGGATGTAACACCATTCCTTACCCAACGGGAAAAATTAAATAACTTTTTTTTTGAAAGAGAAAACAGTGAATAATGACCCTTCGTAGCCTGTTCACTTTAATTTTAACATTCATTCATATGACCTAACTGCCCAAGAAACTTAGGGCCAGATACGACATTCCGTAATGTCGGGGAAAATGTAATATTTTAATTGTTATGTCCAATCCAATACAACATATACTATCCAGCAATCACTAGTTTTCTTTGTTTTTTAATTAATATCCAAGTACATACCGTATAATACAGCACCCTCTTTTTTATATTAAAATCCAAATACACCCTACCATTCAAGGGACAAAACAGAAATAGTTTTACATGATATATTTGTTGTAAACAACATACATGTACACAAATATATACACAAACTACATAAACAAAATTTGAATTTGACAGCTTTGATTAGGGTCTCTTTGTCTAAAAACCTAAGAAAACCTGAAAAGAGCCGTTGAGAATTAGCATTCTTTCAGCTGCGATGATTAAGCCCGGGCGCGGGACAGTAGGATGCACGACTTAACTGCTAATTCTTATCACCATTTCTTCATGTTGTGTTTGTGGAGACGATGTACATAAAACTAAGTTCGTCGGCCTCCTTCCACAAGTCATCATTCTCCTTATTATTCTTTGCATCCTTCTCATGGAGCATGCATTCGGGATGGCCCAACTGTCAACACATGTCTCGCATCTATCTTCTTTCAGTTGACATGGATTCATCAAATTCTCTTTCTCTTTGCCATGTGTTCTGTTCCTTCTCTTTCCCACGTGGGAGTGTTTATAGTCACTATACATATAAATATATATAAAGAAACAATAATTACAGAAAACAGTGTACATCAGCGAATATTTAATTTTAAGAAAGGAAGCGTTCTGTAGTTTGTATGTGTGGCATAACAAAGATACATACAATATATGCACATTATACTTCGAGAAGTTTTGTTGACGAGTCTATTGCATTTCTAGCGACCTAGTTGGCACTGAAAAGCAGGATATCTATATGTTGCCATAGGATTAAATGTAGGACAGTTCTGGCTGTTTCTAAAGAAGAAAGATAACTTAAACGTATGCGTTCTATATTCCTGTCCTCTAAAATGATGTTGTATGTGTTACCCTTGTTGTTGTTGCTGCTGTTTGTCGTCTTTTCTGGTTCTCCTCCCAGTCTTACGTTTATCTAATACTGTTCTCTCGGAGGATGTCTTCTACGATATTTTGCGCTATGTTGAAGTGTAATGTCATCGTCATTATCATCTGTATTAGGCGTGCCTTTCCTTATACATCTGTACCTTAGCTTTAGCCAATCTGCTAAGTGTAAAAGTCAGTTTAGTGGTCTATAAATTAGTGATGCACAATCTTGTATGCGTATATGCATAGACCTGAAGGAGAATATCTATGTGATTCGGGAATCCCACATCATGTTTCTAACCATCAACGTTTATAATGAAAAAGATCTTCTCCAACTCAAGACAACGCTGACATTCAGGTATATGAATCTGTCATTTAGATAAAAAAAAAATTTAGTTAACTCATTCATTTCAAATCGACGGGTGTCGACGTTGTCAAATACAACGCAGAATGAATCTCAACCTATTAGGATTCTCGTATTTATATTGTCATCGGTGGCAGGAAGACTTCATTTTATATTGGAACACTCGCAGTAATCTCAATGCATCATTTAAGTATTGAGTTTCATTAATGATTAAAAATAAGTTAAAATTCCTTTTCTTCTTTCTTTTTTTATTTTATGATTTTCAAAGTGAGTTCAACATTTTTCTCAGCATTGTAGCGGAGAGGAAGAGCCATAGCCTTGTGTTTAGTGTGAATTGAATGTATATTGGTGTGCACCACGTCTAAAAGGAGTTTTCCTGTTTACAGCAACACGTTTCTTGCTCTCATGAAATCTTCTGTTGGAATTCGTTGCTGGTGATGCTATGAAAAAAAAATTTACTTACGTCAAAACGGCATCTTTTAGTGTATGCTTGAGAATTGTTTTCGAAATTATTGTGGTTAAACAGTGACATGATTCATTTCTTACAATACCGTTTTACTAGGTGAAATATATCAAATAAACCTTATTAGCATTACAACGTAAAGATAAGCATACCCAGTATTCAGCTTAATTCGATCTGTTCATTACAACGTAAAGATGAGCATACCCAGTATTCAGCTTGATTCGATCTGTTCATTACGTAAAGATAAGCATACCCAGTATTCAGCTTGATTCGATCTGTTCATTACGTAAAGATAAGCATACCCAGTATTCAGCTTGAATCGATCTGTTCATTACGTAAAGATAAGCATACCCAGTATTGAGCTTGATTCAATCTGTTCATTACAACGTAAAGATAAGCATACCCAGTATTCAGCTTGATTCGATCTGTTCATTACAACGTAAAGATAAGCATACCCAGTATTCAGCTTGATTCGATCTGTTCATTACAACGTGAAGATAAGCATACCCAGTATTCAGCTCGATTCGATCTGTTCATTACAACGTAAAGATAAGCATACCCAGTATTCAGCTTGATCTCATCTGTTCATTACAACGTGAAGATAAGCATACCCAGTATTCAGCTTGATTCGATCTGTTCATTACAACGTAATGATAAGCATACCCAGTATTCAGCTTGATTCGATCTGTTCAGGAAATGTTTTGTGCCATGAAGTAATCTGTATGTTTTCATCATACTTGATTGCTTGTAGAAAATGAAAATAACTTATGCTTGTTTTAGGATATTGTTTGGCTAAATTCGAACCTAATGTAAGCAATATTATTTCGATTTGAACTAACGAACCGAATCTCATTATAATGTTACAAAAGGAAGAAAATACGTACAAAGTTTACTCATTATAGTAATAATATACCTGTTGTAAAGATACAAGTGTCCAGGTTGAGATTTGCATGTTTCCTGCACGCTAATATATCTCATTACTCAGTTGATATTATTCAATTAAAAATCAGATATCGAATCCTTGTAAATCCATGTCCAGAAGACTTATTCCCTTTGAGAAATGATTATTACTAGCTTTCTCAAGAATACATTCCAATGTAGCTAATAGGAAATACTATACCATGTATATAGGGTTGATCTCTTTTTGCAACATATAGTTTATATCCTTAATGGATATGACTAATGTTGGGGCAAGAGAGTTGAAAATTGAAAAGTAAAAATTACGGAACAATTTTTTAAGTTTACGAGCAATATAGCATATGCCGTTAACAGTTATTCAAAATGTATGCTTCCAAAATAATAACCTTTCGAATTTATAGCAACAATGTATTATGTTAATAAACTATATACAGTATAAATATAAGGTGGTGGTGGGGGGGAACGCCTCATCTAACAACATTTGGTAATTTGTGACATGATTTACATGATTGCGTTCGCAATTGGCCATTTTATTTACAGTATTCGACATCTGTAAAAGTCCTTAAAACGCCAGGGTTGCTATTGAACTGTAAAATCAAGTATTATTCCTATATAGACATTTTATATATGGAACAGATGCTAAAACTACATCCTGTTGCATCATTCAAATAAGCACAGCAATGCGGATAAGACAGCAGCTACAACAATGCTCAAATCTAAATCGTCCTTAATTTCCACAGTAGTGAAGAAAAGTACAAAGCCCAAAAGTCGTGAATGCTTCTGGTAAATTCTTTATTACACACACACATAGCACATCAAATATGCTTATTGAGGATAGTGCATCTGAATTCATGGCATCAACTGGTACATTTCTTGCACTGCAAACATGAATCTTCTACTAAAGGATTATCACAACCTCCATATTAAAATTCGCAGTTTCCACAAATGTCGTCTTTATTATATGTTGTCTGTTGGCAAGGCAAGATCATGTTTGGCAAAACTGATTTCGGATCTGAAGACTTCTTTTTCATTTTCATGGTCCTCTATACTAATTGTCTGCATAGTCTTAGATGGTCTTCTGCCTATCTTTTTGTCCTATGTACATTGCTGCTTTTGTTTCGTCTGCATTTCTTTATTTTTTGAAACTTTGGTTTCATTCAGTTGGCTCCTACTTGCCTGTACAGTCATATCACATTTGCCTTTTGTATTTGTTATCGTATTTTTTGCTTGGCAATACGTGTCGTTTAATACAGTGATGATGTGAAGTGCATGGCTGATTCTGCCTTTTGCTTTCTTGTGCGCTGACTGGATATTCTAGGATTTGTTGAACGTTTAGGCAATATGTTCATAAATGCTGAATCGTCTGCACTTTTGCATTCATTATGAGTTGCCCCTAAGGTAGCACTTTCCGTTCTTCCAGCAATAATAGCTTCGTCAAAAATTTTCCGATTGCCTGTCTTCTCGACGGTGATGACAGAGCGATATGTTTGTTGATTATCAGGTGACTGAGTATAAATTGTTTGGTCTGTCTCTGTATTACCCTACCCATCCATAGTTGCTGTAGAACTACCACTGCACAGAAATTGAACCGTTTTGCTTGGTTAAGTCAATGTTGTTGCATTGCCAGTAATAATCATAACGTTATTAATCAATTAGTCATCAACTGACATATTTCTCTGATTCGATGTTTCAGTATCGCCTGTCCCACCTGCAATAACTATAGGAATACTAATGATTGTGTGTCATTTGTCTTGTCCTATGAACACATGTTTCTGCATCACCAAACCCCTCTGGTATGTCTATGCAGCCAGTAACCGACATGCGATCAGTTGTCTTATTTGATTCAATCAGTAGTGATGACACAGGTAGTTGTTGACACGCATTTGGTCTATCTGATACTGGCTGAGCTTCATCAGTTACCATAGAAGGAGAACAACATTATCTAAGAATTTATTGGGATTGAAAGACCAAAGTCCATAGGTTTCAAAACGAGCGATAGCTTGTTTCTGTAAACTGGCAGATCGGTTATATGCTGCAGTTTTATTTTTACAGCAACTTTCAAGACACTTATTCGTCTTCTGGCTTGCGTGTCATCCAGTTACCAGACTCATAACTGAAAGCACTTTTTAGTGCTTTATTACATGTGACATCAAGAGGATGCAGCCGATATGTGCAATGGGGATAAAAGGTTATAAACACAGTCAATTTCTCGCGTAAAAGAGCACAGCTTCCAACGTTTTATGGATATGGTGCCTATCACGAAGTTGAATGTTATGAAGAGTCTTTCGTGGATTTCATAGTAGTGCAATCTTCAAGCCAGTGCAAGAAATTATGACTGTCAACCTACGTGGGCTACATCAGTGATGGAACCATTCGATTACGAGGGTAGATAAATGCTGGTGGTGGAAAGGTACGGCCGCGATCGTGGCACATATTACAGTAATTGTTTTGACCACGTTAGCCACTTCTAACTTTATCAATTGATCTAACACCATTAGATGTAATGATGTTTGCCCGCTCATCCATATTTCATATGCTGAGACCAGTAGCAAGTGTTGCATCAAGAGACTCCTTACATATTTGGCAAAATTTAATACATGTGACCGGTTAAATCCCACGGCTCTGCTGATATTGGTTGCCTTTGAAGCCAATTAATACTTGCTGCATCTTGAAATGGGTGGGTTTTAATAATCAGATGAACCGCTAAGTCGTATTCCAAATGCCGTACGTCAATTGTTGTAAGTCCAAATAATGACTTTTGCATCAACTAGATGATCTCAACTAGAAATAACTCATAATCAGGCTTGAAAACAGTAGTCTTACTTCCCAAATTTGACACTCTAGTTTGAGAAACCTTAAAATTTCTATGTCTACGCAGAGTTTTCGCTAGATTTCTATAATTCCTTGCAGCACCTTTCAGTGAAATTCTAGAATGAATTGCTTCAAGAGCCGCTTTTAGAGCTAGTGTCCCATAATTTCATCGATCAGTTTTCCTTCTATACGTTCGCACCATCTGAAAAGAGGTATATAATAATTTTAGGCATATCAACGTTTAGATGAAAACTGTACAATATTTAAACAGCTATGGGGCAAAACGATCCCTGAGGGAGGGGGAGGGCATTTTACCCCCATCGTACCCCTAATGCCAATATTACAATAGGCGGAATTAACAACAGCTGCGAATCATGAAATATTATACATAATGCATCTCTGTAATATGTTGTTTCCAAACATACATTCCTGTTTTCTTAAGGTAGTTTCAGTACAAAATACTGCAAACAAATGGATCGAATATTTTACAGGAAGATGCCAAAAAATAATATTCTTGCTTAAACACCATGCGTGCGGCTGCATCCAACAATGGCCGCTATTTACAAGGACTGTGTAACCCGGGTAATCTCGCTGTATAAAAGCAGGTCATTTTCTAGCGCAGAGGCGACATGATGGCATGGGGGCGGCTAACCCCACGGTTCGTTTTGTCTCCCTCTACCCAAAATTTAAATGATTTTTAGAATTAGTGAAATGATAAGACGCAAATATGTTGCACGTACACTTCTTGTTACGCGAACGTTGGCTGATCATGCTAATGTTAAAACTGGTTAAGTTTGCTTTTACACTTTAAAACTACAGAACATGATTTTGTCTTGTGTAAAATCCTGAATATTCACAGCATATTTGTTACATAATAGTATTTACCAGGCTAAATTCGATAGACGCATACTTTGCAAGAGAGATAAAAACAGGCTTACATATTACACAGTCAGTTGTGTTGGATGATACAATATTTACAAGAAATGTCATCTACGGTTTTGTAGCGCAAACCGTTTGCAAATGTAGAGCATTTTAACTGAAAACTATATCACTAAATATGGCGAGGTGTATATAATATAAAACGAAAGTAGTTATCAAACACATATTGATTTCAAAGTACGTTATATTTGCTTGTGTCATTTGATAATGTCCTGCAAACATTAATTTCTCAACACATATTGGTTAGAGGTTCACAAAGAGAAGCAACCACCATTAAATTACTTAGTGGATAAAAGAAGGATGTTCACAAATTGAGCAGATATATTCGATGATTAAAAGTAGTTAACTGTATGTAAGATTGTTTAAAGAGCTAATCTCAAGCAAAGAATCCATATGCAATAAAATGGTTGCACGCTTACTGACACAAACTCTAAATCTACTGATATATGTTACTTCTTCATTTTACATTAGGATAACGTATTATGGCATTGTTATTCTTTTGACGGATTCAGGCTGAATTTAAAACATAAACTGAAAAATAGTTACAATATGTAACACATGAATAAGCTTTGACACACACCATAAGTAACCTGGAAGGAATTAAACTTTAGATTTTTAAGTTATAATATCATGAACTGAGTTTGGAAAATGTAACACTTCTCGTTTGATAGCACTAGAGCATCACATGGAGCCAGCAATTTAAAGGTTGGATAGGTAGATACACTTGTACAATGGTTCCTGCTATACATGGGTTCGTTTCAAAGTCATAGTTAATACCAAATTTCTTGTTGCTTTGAATAAAATATCTTTTTATAAATTTAGCCATTTATATCTATCTATCTATCTATCTATCTATCTATCTATCTATCTATCTATCTATCTATCTATCTATCTATCTATATATCTATCTATCTATCTATATATCTATCTATCTATCTATCTATCTATCTATCTATATATATGCATTCTCTCTCCAATTCTCTTCTCACTGGCCATTGACTGGATCATGCGCCGCACCACAGAGGGCAAGAGGCATGGAATACAATGGACGTTGACCTCAATGCTGGATAACCTGGACTATGCCGACGACATCTGGTTGCTGGCAAGCAGACACCAGGATATTCAACAGAAGACACAACAGTTGGTACAGACAGCAAATACCATAGGTCTTCGAGTCAACATAGGGAAGACAAAAGTCTTGAGGAAGAATACTAGAGATGGCAACCCAATCACCATCAACAACCAGCCTCTGCAAGAACTAGACGATTTCACTTACCTAGGTAGTAAGGTCGCCACGGATGGAGATAGCACAAGGGAAGTCGTCACAAGAATCGGCAAGGCCAACCAGACCTTCGCAATGCTGAAGCCCATATGGAGGACAAGAAACCTCAGTGTCCACACGAAAATCCGTATCTTCAAGAGCAACGTGTTGAGCGTCCTTTTGTACGGCTCAGAGTGTTGGAAGTCCACTGCGAACATAGAACACAAGCTCGAAGTGTTTCAAACCAAATGCCTGCGACGCATCATGAGGATCTTCTGGCCAAACACGATCTCAAATGAGGAACTTCGGCACATAGCGGGTGTAAGCACCATCTCTGAGATCATTTCAACTCGGCGATGGAGATGGCTCGGCCAAGTCTGCAGAATGCCTCCTGACTCACTACCAAGGGTGGCACTGAGATGGACCCCACAGGGGAAAAGAAACCGTGGCAGACCCAAAGAGACCTGGCGACGAACAGTGGAGAGAGACCTTAAGACCAGAGGCCTCACCTATCAGACCGCCCCTGCAATAGCTGCCGACAGACGGAAATGGTGCTCCCTTGCAGTTGCCTCAAGCACCAGACGGCGCAGAGAGGATTGATTGATTTAATTGATTGATATATATATATATACATATATATATATATATATATATATATATATATATATATATATATATATATATATATATATATATATATATATATATATAATCGTATAGCAGAAAATCGTTGGAACACCTGACATCTTTCCTGAATAGGGATATATTTCAAGAAAGGGTTATGGTTATTGTATATTTTACCACATTATTGTTAGGAACAAATGGAACAACAACCTGTTGCCAATTGGTCTAAGCTTAGTTTTCCTTGTATCAATGTGTAGAGAAGGGATGGGTAAACGGAAGAAGAAAATTATTCTATAAATGTTTAAGAAAATAACTAATAGCTTTATTGTGCAGGTCATTTCGTTGATTGCTTGCTAAAGGAACACATTAAAATAAAACTACTTTCACGACATCCGTAGCCATCAATGCTTGGTTGCACAACGCCATTCATATCATAATCTTGACGTTCCTTACAGTTTAAATAGTAACACAATTAATACCAAAAAAAATATATAGTGATACTGAATATATGCATAAATATTAAGATATTGTGCCAGATACACAAAGTGGTTCGAACTATATAGGTTTCATTACATCCGTTACATTACTTTCCTAGAATTCTTTATATGAGAGGTTGACATGTAAAAAATTATAAGAATGTGTACGTCGTCTTGAGATTATAAATCGACCTTTTTATTAAACATGCCTGTCTCATAAGATATATAAATCAGTCCTTTGATAAGCAACAACAGGGGACATGAAAACGTTTTGCAAGTAATAATTGCACACAAATTGAACAACTGTTTTAGTGCAATTGTCTCATAGGGAATAGACAATGTAGCACAAAAGCCCGAAGAAACTGAACTGGAATGAAAACAAGAAAAAACTTAATAAATCTTTTTAGCATTATTAGTACAAAAGTTTCACTTTTTGAAAACGAGAGAAGGTAGATTTGTCAACTGTAGGATGTTTTAATAATTTGAACAATATAATTTTAACGTGTTGTTTGAATGATATAAATTTAGATAAATGTAATGTCGAGTCCGATAGTGCTTTTAACAAAATATTGGAATTACTGGGTTCAGTTTCCAAATACAAACTTGTTATAGTGGTAAAGCTAGATAGCTTAATCGCAGGTTAAACAATTTCACGTAGACCACAATTCAGATATTTTTAGGTCCAAAACACCTTGTGGGTAAAGGCAGGAAATCGTACAAGCAACGATGCACATATGCCATAATATTTTATGCAATATTAGGACATATTAAGTTATAAAAGTATCATTTATCCAGGAAGAGTTTTTTTTTCCTTCAAATAACAGAAACGGTGACCTAATGGTGAGAGAATCCGTCGCGGTAGCGATAGGTCGTGGGTTTGATCCACGACCGAGTCATGCCAAAGTCATTCAGAAATGAGACTAACAGCTGCCTCGCTTGACGCTCAGCATTAATAGGTTAGTGTTATGACTGGTCAATCTGGTGTCAGGATACTGTGACTGGGTGGGACATCATGCTACATGTCTGCGGCATGTTGCCCCGGTGCAAGACATCACTATAAATAGTATCACTGCAGTCATCGTAGCGATATGACCGAAACAGTGTTAAAGCTACGTTAAAAGTGCTAATTACACCCACACACACATTTGTACATGCAGAGCAACAAACGAGGTACCACGCACAGTGTAATTCATTGCGTAGTTTTAGGAATTAGGAGATGTATTACGCTCAGTTCTGTTAACGTGCATTCGTTGTTAAATTATAGCCTATAATATGTAGTGTGGACGTCATAATATTAAATATTATTTTCCTGTCTGGTCATGTATCACACACATATATATTTATTGATTTTTAATTTCAGGAGCCGGACAAAAGCTTGACACATGTCATATAAACTATTAGATTAAGTTAAAGGCAGAAATATAAACTGTTCTGTTTGCAAATGATGGAAGTTTACAAAAAATGTGGGATAAAAGTTAATGGTTCAATTAAGCTAAATATATGGAAAAGCCGCACAGCGTGGAAATAGCTACAGCTGGAATTGGGCATTTTCTCAGATGAACCAGTCATTTAGCAGGTTTACTAATTAGGAAATCTATTAAGCTTAGTTCTGTTCACGTTCATTCGTTGTTAAATTCTAGCCTATAATATGTAGTGTGTACGTCATAGGATTAAACAATATTTTCCTGTCTGGGCATGTATCACACACACATATCTTTATTTATTTTTAATTTCTGAAGCCGGACAAAAGTATCACATTATCAAATTGATAACGTGCTTGGCACATGTTACATAAAATATTGGATTAAGTTTAAGGCAAACATCAACTGTTCTGTTAGCGAATGTTGGAAGTTTACAAAAAATGTGGGATAAAAGTTAATAGTTCACTGAAGCTAAATATTTGGAAAAGCCGCACAGCGTGGAAATAGCTACAGTTGGAATTGAAAATTTTCTCAGATGATCCAAAGCATTGAGCTATCAGGGAGTCCTTTTACATCATTATATTAAATTATATAGTTCAGGAAACTGCCAAACTGAAACTGTCAATTCGAAATTTGATATCTTAAACTAAAAGTGAAGTTTTATGATAAATCATATGCATATGTTTACGTATGTTATGCCGTGAATATCGTACGTACAAGGCGATATTGAAATCGGAGTGCTAAATGTTTCTAAAACAAAGCGATGATGTTTTAAGTAATACAATTAATGAAGACATTAACATAAATGATCTCTTTCATATCTATTGATCCAAAACGTCTGACGTTGCCATATATGTTTTTTATAGATATTGTATGGTTTCACGTAATTTGTATTCTATTATGTGTCAACAATAATACATCGGGTACTGCCTAGTGGTTTGTGGATTCAATTGTACCAGTGATACCCATTTTAAAACATATTGACGTAACATGCATACTAAATTTAATCTGTGAGTTTAATCGTATTCTTGAAATACCAATTGTGATGATTTTGAAGAGTTGCATTCTTGACATGCGCCATTTCGGTTACATCTTGCCCAGCAAGTTCTATTTCCAGTATGCAGTAAGCGCATCTTTACGATTTCGATCTTCAAGATGTTTATGTTATACTATGGTGGAGTCTGGATTTCTGAGATTGCGATTTGAAAGATATATTGGTTTGTTGCATAGGACATGAACGATAGTGTGGTGTTCTACATTTACATTTCGTGTACTGTGAGACAAAGCTTTACAAAAGCACAATAAAGAAAATACTTTAAAAAAATATTTTATCTTGATGCCAATAGTTTCCAATTCAACCAATGGTTCATTTTTCATGCATATTATTTATCAAACAGTGTGCATTGTAACGTAGTTTTTTTTTTAATCAAATATTTATGCTAGTCTGTAAGACAAGAAAAACATCTTGCAAATACATTACTTCAAGTAATGTTGGTTTAATTTGGTGTGTAACACCATTATTGTCAGATTTTCATTTCCAACGTGATTTTACTTTACATATTTGTAGGTGCTGGAATTGCGTTCTCTCTTTCACTTACAATTGATTTTTAACGTAGTTCTCTTCCTATCGTTATATACCAGTTCCAGTATACAATACTCGTATTTGGAAATATTAAATTATTTTTTAGTTGTATTGTAACCATACTGTATTTCAATCCGCTATTGTACAGTTGCATAAACTGTTTTTTGGTGAACTCTTGTGGAATGTATCAAGTATTCCACGGCATTAAAATAACAGCTTGTTAACTGGTGTTTTATATTTTTTCTCCACTACAAGTCTTTTGTTTTCAACACAATCTCTGAAACACACATGTGTAAGAATCTGAGAATCTGCGTTCTCTCTTTCACTTACAATTGATTTTTAACGTAGTTCTCTTCCTATCGTTATATACCAGTTCCAGTATACAATACTCGTATTTGGAAATATTAAATTATTTTTTAGTTGTATTGTAACCATACTGTATTTCAATCCGCTATTGTACAGAATTAATAGCCATTATAGGGTACAGAGCAGTGGTGAGGTGTCTTCTGATTGAGGTACTCAAAAGACGATTCGAACAGTTGTGTTGTGAACTGTTTGGAGTTTCTTTAGTAGATATTGTGAGTAACCACATATAATTGAAATAAAATAGTAAATCGGTGACCCAGGACTTGTTCCAGCTGAGAGGGGCAATCAGAATCATCTGACAGTTCTGACCCCTGGATGATTTTCGGTATCAAGACTGTGGGAGGGTAGGCGTACACCCACAATCCCTCCCAGCTGATAGACAGAGCGTCCACGGCCTCTGGGTCTAGGACCCGGGAGACGAAGGTGGGAAACTTGCGATTCCACCTTGTCGCAAAAAGATCGATCATCGGACGCCCCCAAAGTGTGCAAATCCGAAGAAAGACTGAATGATGGAGTGACCATTCCGTATGAATGACTTGACCTTTGTTGGATAAAGTATCGGCCAAGACAATGAGTCTGCCGGGAATGTGTCTGATTTGTACGTTGATGTGGAGGTTTGTACACCAACGGAGAAACTGCTAGATCAGAACGCACAAGTCTGGTGATTTGGTGCTCCCTTGTTTGAGGAGTTAAGACACCCCCACAGAGTTGTCTGACATAATGAGGACAGTTTTGCCTAAGAGTTGATCCTTCCAGAAATGAAATGAAATGCATTGATGACAGCCTTCATTTCTAGAAGGTTGATGTGGAGAGGTCTCTCCCCTGGTTTCCACGAGCCTCTGACTGTAACGAAGTCCGGTAACAGGTGTGCACCCCAGCCGGAGGTACTAGCATCGGTACATACCGTTATCTCCGCTTTAGGCATTTCCAGAGGAATCCCCTTGGACAGCCAACTGGGGTTGTGCCACTGACGCAGGAATGATCGTATCTCGGGCGTGATCTGTATTGCTTGATTGAGGGAACTTTAAAAGGGGCGCCAAAGTGATAGTAACGTCATTTGTAAGGGGCGCATAAAAAGATGGCCGATCGGGATTAAGTCCGCCGCCGCACTGATTAAGCCGAGGAGTTGTACGAACTCTCTCGCTGAACCCACGTCCTGTTTGAAACGGACTCTACGAATTCGACGATCCGGAGAACTCGAACTCTGGGAAGCCGTACGAGATTCAGATCGGTGAGAAACTCCATACCCAGATGGACAAAATACTGGGAGGGACGGAGATCGGATTTTTCCCAGTTCACGAGAAAGCCTAAATGATCTAAATGAGATAGAAGATCGTTTCTGTCTTTGAGCAGAGTAGACCGTACCATAAGTTTCTGGAGGATGTCTTCCAGGTACACTTCCGTCCCTGTAGATGCAGTCGAGCGGAACAAGGTGACGACGCAACCCATAACTTTGGTAAAAGCCCAAGGGCTGATATTGAGGCGAAAGGGTAGGATCTTGAACTGATAAACCGTGTCGCGGTAAGCAAACCTGAGAAATTTCCTTGACGCGCGGTGGATAGGGACGTGAAAATAAGCGTCGGCCTGATCAAGACTGACGGCCTACTTGTCCCGTCGAATGGAGATACGGATTGATTGCGCCGTCTCCATCTTGAATTTCGGTGGTAAAATGTATCGGTTGAGGCGACTCAGGTCGATTATCTGTCTCAACTTGCCGTTCTCCTTCCGAATAATAAACAGCCTGGAATAAAACCCCGGGGATTGTGGTTTTTCCGCAATCTCCACCGCCCGTTTTTCTATGATCAACCGTATCTCCTGATGTAGAAAGGTATCATTTTTCCTCTCTGACGGTACGTCTGTAAAGAGGGGAGAGGATGACAGGGGAGATGATTGGATAAATGAAATCCGAAGTCCCTCCGAAATGACCTGGATCACCCACTTGTTCTGAGGAAATAAGGTGATCCATTGGTCCCGAAAATGTAGGAGGCAACCGCCCACAGGTAGGCTGTCCGCGGGCGGCGGGGATGGTAAGTCAACGTCTAGGGTTAGAAGGCTTGAAGGAGGAGAATCTTTGCTTCTTCTCGCCTCCTAGCTTGTTTAGACTGTTGTCTCCCGGCATGATGCATATTTGTTGGGAAGGATCTCTTGTCCCCGGTCCGCCTAACATCCCTCCGCTGTTGCAGGGGCTGATTTTTTCGAAACGCCTGCGGGGTCAGTGCGGCCAGTTGGAGGGGAAATTTCTGAGCTGCCTGCCTCCGAATTTCTTCAATTTTGCCCCCAAAGAGTAAAGGTGACCCAAATGGAGTCGTCCTTAAAGCCAGCGTATGATGGGGCGTATGATGGGGCTTGAGGGACGTGAACCGCAGACATGCGTCACGTCGTACCAGGTCTAGGTTGGCCATGGAATGGTGAGCTGCCCTGTTAATAACCCTAGCTATCCGGGCCCTTCGATTCCCAAGCGTGTTCATTGCCAGATGTTTCAGCGATCCGGAAAAAGGCTAGGGAGGCTAGGTTTAACAGTGAAGACGTAGCGACTACATTTCGGACCAGCTTGGACGTGGCATGGAACACATTTTTGTCCACTTTATATGACAATGGAGCAGACATGTGAACTGTTGCCATATTTTTATCCAGAGCCCGGAACTCAGTACTGAAGACGTCGGAGTGAGTTTTGTATCAGCGACCTGAAAACGACGCTGCTACTTGGCTTTCGGAAAAGAACGCCTTAGTATTTCCTGGATCCCCGATACGTGGCGACAGACAATCATTAATCTCCTTAATTTTTGCCGACTGGGGAAGGAGACGGAAGGACGGAGTCTCTTCCACCTCGTCCCGATCGACAGACGCTCTAACCTTATAGCCGTGAGTGGCAGAAGGAGGTGGGGGGCATTCTGAAGGAGCCAACACCCTATAAACTTCCTCCACTGCGGCCTTGAAGCTGAACTCAGCCCGTTCCATGGTTGAATCTGTGTACAGCTGATTTGCCTGTGATTCGTGAAACTCACTGTGTGTATAGTCTTGTTCTGGTAAAGCTTCCATATCGGGGTAATGCATACCAGGTGGCATAGATGACTCAATTCCGTCATCTCTGATAAGGTCACTAACTCTCCCTTGTGGATAAGCCGTGAACCTATGGACGGCCGGCAATGCCGACTGATTTGACTGGCATATGGTCGGCCTGAATGTCGGCGACGGTCCGGCTATAACCGGCACCGGCCTCTCGAATAGTCTGGATGGACGGAGAGATTCACCGATAACATCTCTGTCATGGTAGTGATATGTAACCGGTAGTACAGATTGACGGACGGATACATCACTAAAATCTCCTTAAATCCGATCTGGTCTGATTGCGGTATGATTAAAGTCCCCATGCTGGTACAGCGGTACAGCCGGACGGACTGATATGTCACTAAAATCTCCGGACGGCTGGTGGACGGCCGGTGCATGCTGGGCTGGACGGTCGGTGCCGGCTAGTGCCGGTTGGACGGCCGGTGTCGGCTGGGCTAAACGGTCGGAAGGTCGGATGGACGGCCGGTGCCGGCTGGGCTTGACGGCCGGAACGGGCTGGATGGCGGAGCGAAATTATCAGTGTCGTGAATTATTCTACTGACACAAGAAGAGAAACTAAGCGCAATTAGCAACTCAGAACGTTATAAAATTGTCTCATGCTACCACCGTTATTGACGGAGTAAGGTAAAATATTCAGAGTCCCGTAATTCAAATGTATCAACATGAGTATCGCGACATCGTGCTTGCAACGTGATCTTAATAACCGAAGTCCATAAAGGTGACAAATTTTGGAACAAATGTGAAAATAAGGTATACAACCTGTGGAGGAATAAATCCCAAACACAATAAATCCAAAAGAAACTTCCGATGGAGCAAGTACACAAAATTACGGCTTGGATTGTCGGAGGTCAAATTGCCGGTGTTATCTACACCAGCGAAGCTTAAAAACTGGCGACACCTAGTGGGTGGCAAGGGGAGGTAAGGGGCAAGAGCTATTGCCCTTTGTCTATAGAACATAGACAAAAAGACGAATTTTCGTCTTTTGGTAGGGCTGGATTCGCCAGGTAGCAGGCTTATATCGCTATATTAATGTGATCGGGGAATGTATTCAAAAGAGAAAACTTTTTTAATTGATATTCTGCATTTGGTGGCTGAATCATGTTTTTCAAGCAATGAACGCAGGAAGTTATCGAGTTGGTCTGCTGTAGGATGTAAGTAAGTTTTTTAGGTTTTCTTGGATGTCATGCATTAATTTGGTTCTATTTATCATACGAAGGTTTCCTTAGCAGCAAATAAAGGTGGAGGATTTATCAAACAATTTAATGTCAAATATCTTCAAAAATGGGACCGCCACATAGGCAGACAGAGGGTTTCAGTTACAGCCAAGTAACGGAATTAGAGTGCTTGAAATCAGGTGAAATTAATAAATACATATAGTTAGACAAATGGGTTTAAGCTTGGAGTACATAATTCCCATTTAAAAAAGATTGCTATTATGTCGTAAGTGCAACGTTCTCTTTTCGGTCGTTTAGTTTTCGCATAAAATGGTCCCTGGGCAACGATCTTGCTTAGCTGGGACGTCGACATACAATCTATCTGAATTAATATGTGTCTACCTGCCCGTTCCACCACCTAACGTTTGATGATTCTCTAACAGCACCTGAAGCCCAACAGAGCATTCAGAAAGTACGCTGATCCGCTTCAAAGTTTGTTCCTAAACCTAATCACATTCTGGATATAGCGTAACTACAGGGACATATGAGGGTGCTCTACTGGACCAGCCCAAACAAGAGTACCCGCTCAATATAAATTGGTTAGAACTAGAGTAGGTGAAATGCTCTCCAAATCCAGATAAGATTACTTTAGACTCTACAAGTTTGGGCAAAAATTGATTTTGGCTCTAGGTTTTAGGCTAACGCCCAGTTGCTGGCATATATTGATTCTTCCGGTGACCAATCTTTCCATGCATGTTTACGTGGACCTAGAATAACCAGATTTTGGAATCTAAATGAAATTGGTCTGATAGTGATCGGCATTAACATTTTTTATATCTTTAATGCTGGACATTTTTGTTCCTTGCTTCACCCACCTTTTGCAGTAATGCAAAAATCACCTAAGAATATTGTGTTGATTTCATTAGTTCTACCGCCTCCAAATCGTCTAATTGAACAATTACTACCACATAAAACTATCGATAAGTTGACATTAACGTCAATTAAGGATATTGAGTATAGTGAATAATGTTTCATGAAAGAGAATACGAAAAACAAAAATAATCGCTAATAATATAGCATGTCAGATACGTTATTATTAACACAAACAATTCCTTCTTGTCTTTCAGACAAGTATTTGACCATATTGTTAAATCTCAGCATCCACGTGTGTGTGTTCTTGCAATATTAATCACAACGTTAGTGTTTTCACATGTCCTTTGTCTCATTATGAGTTTCACAAATAGTTATTCATTGTCTAGGTATAATTGCAAACACTATTTAGCATTCAAAGTTGCCGTTGAAATATTGTGAAAGAATTATATGTATTTTGTTTTTATAAAGCTAACATGACTTGTTGAAATTGAAATGTGGAAACATAACAAGGCTCAATTTTTACGTTCACCGTGCTAGTCGAAAATTAATTTATTCCAGTAACAATACTTTAGATTAAAATCTTGCTCCGTGTCTACTACAGTCCATAAATAACAAATACTATCTTAAGTTTGACTAATTGGACTAAATAACAAATATTATATTAAGCTTAACTAATTTAACCATATAACAAATACAATCTGAAGTTTGACTTATTTAATTAAAAAACGTCTTGGGCAGATGTACAATAGAGTTAAACCTGTATTCTGTACGTTATCACATATTTTGTTTATAGATTTTTCTTCAAACACATATTGAGAAACATAGCGTATTATGAAAGTCAGATTTTAGGATGAGGATCATCCCGATTTGTTGTGTATATATGCATTAAAGCTTTAATATGTTTCATTATGCATTACATTTCGGATTAAACGACATGGGTGTTTTAAATAGGCATGTTACATAAGAAAACTGTTCAGTATTTTTAGACATCTGGAAAAATTAAGAACAATGTTAATGGCTCAATCAGTGATTCTGCAAATGTGCAATAACTGCCTTAACCCAACGTTTCGAGAAATTATCCAAGAAACCAATCTAATTGTAAACATTTCTGGAGGAAACATTTGTCATATTTGCTGTACGACAACATGGATGATTACATGGACGAGTATTTGGAGTAATGAAGTGCTTAATGTAGATATGCGACAAGAAATTATGGATAATGCGTTGATCGAGTTCACATTAGATAATACCAAATAATAACTATTCCTTATTGCTATGGTAGAAAATGAGCGAGTTATAATATAGCAAAGCAAAATCAGTTCCCATATTAGTATGAGGTTTCTTTCAAACAATGTTTAAAATAGTAATGTTAAAGAGTTCTTTCCATATATTGGTAATGGGGCACCATTAAAGATAACATTACTATATATTGGAAAGTTAAATATTACATTTTACTATTGTAATGAATACCTTAAGATAAATGTGTTCTTTCAACGACAGGTATATCAAAATCTATTTGAAACTTGTAATTATCATTAAATACTCGAACAGGGTACCAAAAACAAGCTTTTATTAAACTATACCGTGATATGTTTGAATATACCGCGGTGTAGATACTACTAGATTCCATTAATTGTTTCAACCTCAAACAGTCCCGTTATCCAACCCACACATAAGCGTGGTCATATTTTATCCAGAAATATTCATAGCCCCGATGATAATCTATACTGAAATCCCTGTTATCCCACTAACTTGTGTCAGATCAGATCTGCATTATATGTTATCTTGAATATCAGTCCCTAATCGTCCATCTTTATATGCAACTAAGAAAAAACCCCGCTAGTTAAATATATCCAAACTATAGCATGACATCCAAGCAAATCTAACAACGTGCTTACATACTACAGAAAGCAGAACAAACTGAATAAGTGCCTGCGTTAATTGGTTGTCTAACATGCCCCAGCTACCAAGCAGAGTATCAAGTCAAAAGTGTTCACAGTGATATGACAGTGTTAAAAACCAGCATCGCACTACAAAAAGAGACCTCCGTAACGCTAAGATGATTTAGCTTTCATTCCGACTAACTATTATAAGGACATCTATAAAGATGCTTAGAAGACCGTCACAAACTAAGTCCATGCAGCGACATTAGTCCAGTGAAGTATTAAGATTACGGAAAGTTCCAGCTGCAAAGAGTTTTTCGAGATTAGTAACAAGCTAATGTCAAGCTAATGTCAAGGAGCAAATGTACACCACTTCCAACTACATGTTCGCCAGTCGATCGTACGGAAATGTCTTCCGTGACAAGGAACACAGAATTAGAGATAAGATTGAGAACGCAATTCCAATTGACTCATCGTCACCATACAGTTGCGATACATAATTTCAGCGACAACCGTAAGCAGCGTTTGAACCTGTATCTATTGATTTAGTACGTACAACTGTGAAGACGAGAGCACCAAAGTCATGTGAACTTGGTCCAATTCGATCACTACTGCTGCTGGAGTGCTTACATCCAGTTTTGTCGTCATTAACTAACGTTAGCAATATATCTCTTTCATCTGGAGAATACTTATCATTTTTCAAACTTTAAATGTAAAGTCTCTGCTGAAAATACCAACACTCGACCATAACGATTTAAAGAACTATCGCCCAGTTTTGAATCTTCCAATCATATACAAAATCTTAGAAAATGTTTTTTTAACCCACCTTGTATCTAATCTGAATTCAGTCTTTGTAACATTGTACAGTCTGCATATTGACCTTGCTACACTACTATAACTACACTTTCTTTGCTTTGGATAGCGGAAAGATTACAGTCTTCACCGTTCTTGATTAGCTGCAGCATTTGTCACAACAGATCATGATATATTAGTCCACTGTCTGCAGCATGTATTTGGCATTCACAATACAGCCTTACTGTGGTTCAAGTCAGACTTAGTCAACAGGACAAAACTGTGTCCGCAAATGGAATACACTCTAGCCCAGATGATCTATGTTGTGGTGTTCTAAAGCGGTCTGTTCTTGGACCTGTTTTTCTTCATTCTATCTAGTAAGCCGTTCACAAGTGTCATACCTGATAATCATCAAGGTTCTCACCAACTGTACTAACATGACACTCAAATATTCAAATCTAGCCACCCAACTGAAACTTCAAAAGGTAATAAAAAAAAAACACAACTCGGATCATGCTTAGATTACCACGATCATATCATAGTTTCCTCGCTGCTCTGTACCCTACAATGGCTATCCATTCAATCCAACATCAGACACGAAATTTGCTCTCTTTCCTACGTTTTATTGACGGGACTCCAGTCCAACAAACCTATCTGACCTCTCCCATATGTACACACCAGCAAGATACTTACGCGCCTCTCTTCACAATAAACACTAAATATTCCCACTATGAAAATTAAGTCATACGGACCAAAGCGTTTTTGCATACCAGGGCTCAGCAACGTTACACGAATGATCCATTTAACTTAGACACAAAGACAGTGATCTTATTCAAGAGTGCTCTTAAAATGCACCTATATGGAATGCAAAAACACGTAAGGAACTAATAATGTTTCCTACCTTCAATATGTTCAGCATATTTTCTAATGTCATGGTGTTTTCTAAAATCAGATCATCATATATTTATTTTATGCTATAAGTGTTTTCTAATGTTGTAAAGCGCTTAGAGCTTCTAGAGACTATACGATACGCAAAGTCCTCATTCTTCTTCTTCTTCTTCTTATTATTATTATTATTATTATTATTATTATTGTCTATACTAATGTATATCACAGTAAGTAGGGTAAAAAATGTACTGTTTAATGTACTGAAGCAGGGGGATGGGATTTGGTCTGAAATGTTCGTTTGGCAATAGCTGAAAAAATATATTGCTCCCTATAGGAAAGATAAATTTACACCATCTTGTACCCAGCATAGTATTTACCTAAAATAAATTTCTTGAGATAAAGTACTATACAATATTTCACCTTGAACGATAGTTGCACCCCTTCCCGAATCCCAAAAATGTAATGGTCAATACTTTTTAATAAGTAAACATCTTTTGCCTGGGTTGATTGTTGTAGAAGTTGTAATCTAAATAAAGAATAAAGATGACACCCTAAGAAAACCATATTGCTGACATTAGGGAGATAGATGCTAAAACTAGGAAGTGTTGACAATGAGGTCTATATTATGTTAGCTACATTACAGATGTAACGCGCATGGAAAGTGTAATGTCACGAATCTGACAAAATATTTATCAGAAGGGGCCATTATCCATAAAACGCACTAACGGAACTGAAACTTAAAAACAATTGTGAACTTGAGAAATTACATAGAAATCAAACTGTAATAGAATGCTGACATGCAAATCGTAGGATACTTCTCAGGTAGGAATAGAGGTACTGTAAACTCATAAGCTAGTGTAACGTAATCGAGCTAACCCATTGAGACTGTGCAGGGTTTTAAGAAATAACGAGCACGTTCGTGAGTGACAATGAAAATGTATTAAACACTCACATTAACGACACGAGAATATCAAACACAATGGCATATAATATGAATCTAAAACAAAAGGAAATAAGATTTGACTACTATATCAAACTCGTGTAGTCAAATACTTGTTACAAACTTCATATAAACTTCATGTAGTCAAATACCTGTTTTTAAATTTCATATGAACTTCATGTAGTTAAATACTTGTTGCAAATTTCATGTAGTACATGTAGTCAAACACTACTGTTACTGTAAAATACGCGTAGTCAAACACTACTGTTATCAAAAATTCGATATCACTACATGTGTATATCCGTGTTGACTCGGCCTGCTTTCCGGTACGGTCACTCTACCCTCCAGACTTGTACCTACACGTTGGCACTGAACTGGTTGTTTAAACTCGTAATGGTGCACCAGACGTCATAATATTCAGAAGCCCATCCGGCTATTCATACCCAGCGAGCTGAACAGGGAAAAGAAACAACTTTCCCAATAGTCTGCTTTATTTGTAACTGTTTTAGTTGTAACTACTTTAAAATATACAACATTTACGAATGGGTTAACATAACCCGCATGAAATATGACGTAGGAATGGTATGCAATTAAAAATAAAAATACGTTATGCTAAGACATTACAACATAATAGTATGTTTTCAACATTAGTCATAGTAGCGACCAGATAAAATTATCTCGCTACCAAATTGCATAGGTCATGCCCTCTTAATAAATTGAACTATAAATATGATAAAACAACGTAACCACATAATACGACAATGAACGCGTTTTACGAAACTGAACATTAATTGTAAACCATGGAAAGAGGTGATTGAAAAAAAACTCACCGAACTCTTTGGCTCAGACTAAGTTAAAATGGCGCCTGCCCCGACAGCTGAATACATTTAGAGCTTCTCTTTATAGTGGCTGTGTCCTTTTATATTTCTACACGGGATATATATATATATATATATATATATATATATATATAGATATATATATATATATATATATATATATATATATATATATAGATATATATATATATATATATATATATATATATATATATATATATATTCATGCGCATTCATACATATCACGCACGTGCTGCGCAAGCATCTATATTTGTAGAAAATATTATGGCGCGTGAAACACGACACCTTGATAATGATTTTAACAGAATTGTTCCCAAGTGGGTGGTGGATCTAATGAACAACTCAAACACAATATGTGAAAGATGATGTAAATTTATGAAATAAATTATTAATGAAAAAAAATTATGTATCAACACAATAACTCATGCGTTCAACCCGCAATCACACTTCACAACCATTCACAATTTGAAAATAAAATTAAATCTCAATTCAAAATGAACACAGATCCAAGGAACCTCCTGGACTGCACAAATGTTTCAAATAAAAAGGGAACCTTTACAAAAATTATATTATCGCACGTATGAATTGCGATAAACATCAAATCATATTATTGCACGTATGAATTGCGATAACAAGTCCAAACATCTATATGTATTAAGTCAAGTTTCTAACGGTTCTTGAGATTCATGTAATTCCTTGGAATACTACCGAGATTCAAAGTAACTCCGTGTAAATATATCAATGCATTCAATTGTAACCACAACTGAAACACACACATGCGTCTCGACCCTGTACAACCGTACGATTCACCAACTGTTAAATCGCCGAACAGCTTCTCCGAATACCTAGGGTTGACCCAATTCTTTTATCGGCCGCTGGCCCTTCACGGATCCACTACAGTTATACGTCACACTAACGTACAGACAGCATACAGCACCTATTAGAACCACCGGTCCCAAACACTTAGATGCTACCCCGGACGTTTACACCTCTAGACAGCTCCGGACACTCGGACATTTAGACTTCTAAATAGTTCCGGATATTTACACATCTTGACAGATATCAGACATCATGACCTCCTGTTCATGCCAGATACAAACGTAGACGGATAGACAGTCTGACAGACAGACAGTTAGACACCTCAATTTGATCGCACAATCAAACGGCATAATCAAACAGCACAATCACGGCACAATCAACTACAATAAAGAAACCAAACTAATAATAGTCGTTTCTAAAACAATCTAAAATTTAAATTACGCTATTGCATTTAAAGTTTAATAGCAACTAGTAATTCCAAATATTCAACGGTTTAAATCTGCATTGTAATTAAGGCATCATTACATGAAATTATAAACTGAATACAATTCACTTTAAATAAAACGAAATATAAATGTAACACTCACCCCTTTGGCTGGTGAAAGAAAATGACGAGCTATCTCTTATTTGACAAGATACGTTTGACTCGTAATCTTTTTAGAAATTTTCTGCCTTATATGTCCCCAAATAGGTGAGCAGAATTCAGGGCAAACGTCCAGTGCACCCCGTGATTATAATGTTCCTGACTTCAAGTGATTTCCAGCCAGTTACATGTAAGTCGCTACACGTCGCTTACCTTGAAAACACTTATTCACCCCAGGTAACGCATGTACGACGAAACAAAAATGGTGAAATTGGTTTGTATCCAAGAATAAATAAATTCAATTTTCGCCTAATTCTAGTATGTTTGTCTAAATGGGCCATATCGGGCATTTGGTAACAGCTAGTATATAATCATGACAACGACCTTTTAATCGAAGTCTTGTCAATACTTTTAACTTTGTCGTAAAATGTCTCAGAACATGCTGTTCGCTCCAAATTTAGCATACGTGAGTCATGTCAAATATTTCATTTAAATATCAAATATATGTTTGTATATAATATGGAAACATTTATATTGAAATTTCGACAAACAACTGTTTCATAATAATCACAAATACATTCCATTTTATTTCGCGAAACATGACATCATGTTCTTGAATGATTTAATACTAGATTAATCAGGGATTTCCGAACATTCTTTCTGAAGAAAGCAACCGTAGCACCGCTGCAGTGAAAGTGCATTGATTGGTACCACTGGAAAAAAGACTCACTTCTTTATATAATCGTTTTGCGTCAATTGTTCAATTTCGACCTAGTTTTGCTTGAAACTATAATTTGACGAAAACATGTTTAATTTACATTATTAGGGTTATTAGCTACGCCGAGGTGCAAAGTCCATTAACTTTTCTTTTAATGACTTATGTAGAGTTGATGTCTACGAGTTTACCTGATGACCCATTCTGTAGTCTTTGTAGAAGACTTGTAAAATTAGATCTCGTCCTGTCATGTAAGAATGCATTTCTAACAGACACTATTTATTGCAGGCGCCATGACCAAGAGCTTAGTGAGATTGTTGCAATTATATATATATATATATATATATATATATATATATATATATATATATATATATATATATATATATATATATATATATATATATAACCATAAGAAGGAAAGACCAAGTGAAAACTGGTCCAAATATCGTCAACTTTCGAAAAAAACGATTAGACACAAAGAAACAATAGTTTGACCCAAGAAGCACATTATTAACATATCAGGATTGACATCTACAAGCAGATGTAAAATAGCATCTGAAATCCACAATAGACATCAGTATTTCCAGTGTCAGACCAAATATGATATTGTACTAAGGAGGTTACAAATACGTGCTATTGTTACAACTGACAGAGAAATTGGACGCAATTATGCAGGAGAAAGACGAGAACAAATTATTTAAGTATCAATCACGGATGAATGAGTGCTAACATAATGCACGAAAAGCCAGGAATCGGATGGAAATATGATGCCATGGCTTTGTATCAAACACCCTTTTGCATGTTGTGTCACTGTGTTAGAGGAGATAGTCGCAAGAAGTTAGTCAACAAGTCTTGTAAAGAGGGCGAGGAAGCCTCATATCTGATTTTGCTGAAGAGATAAGACCGATGAAATATATAATCTATTTCGACCTTAGCTTGTTAAATTCAATCGGCACACCCTTGTATAGTCTTGTGGAACAGCGTCATAATGTTCTAGGAAATGTTATCCTCCTCTGATGATGGAACTTATTGCAGTGCAAATACTGTATTCACAGACACAAATAGCTATCTATGGCAATGCATTTGGCATGCGTTGAGTCACTTGTAAATGTGTTTATTTCTAATGATAACAGGTAGTAACATTATGTCGACCTTTAATAAATATGAAAATTTGTACAATAAATGTGTTAGAGAACATCTTGCTACCATGACATATACAATATTTCATAAATATATCCTAACATTGTACTGCACCATCTTACAGTGTGTTCTTAAGCGAGATTATAATAAAAACTAAAATAGGAAACAAAAAGAAAAATACAAAACTATAACACAGTCTATTCTTTCCTGTAATATCGCCCTGACTTTTACTGTTAATATTTCGTGAGGAATTGGACAGCCTAAAAAATAGTACAACGATCTTCCTTAAACAGATTTTTTTTTGGAATGGATACGTTAGATTTACCAATATAAGATCTACTTGAAGCATACCATTGCAATGGCGGATCAAAAATCAAAATTCCCGTTGATAGATAATTAACAGCGAGTTGTCAAATTCTAAAATTATACTCATTCTGGTCTCTAATTTTTAAATGACATTTTGTACCGACATTAAAACCTATTTACCTATGGACTAAGCTAATTAGATGGAAGGAGCAAATATCTGTACATTTTATACATGCTTTCTGTAGATTGATTACCATTAAGTTTGAAACACAAACATTAATTGTTAGTACTTAGGAAAGCAGTTTTACTCAATGAACTATGCAAGTATGTATCTCGTACACGTCCAGACTATAGAAGACATATGTGTATGAAAGCAAACAAAAAAAAATATCATTGGTTGAAATATTTTGCGAACTCGGCTAATGTCTTTTTGAAGCTAGCTCTTCATTCCTGTGGAGAAAACAAAACAACAAAATTCAACCAAAAAAAAATAATAATCCAAAACCAGCTGGATATAGTCTTAATGCCTTACGTTATTCCCTGACAAAATAACAATAAGTTTGCGGCGGGTATTGTACGTTTGATTCTCAGTACCTTCTCTCCGGATTTGATTTTCTTTCTGAAGTTTGAAAATGTCCCCATTTAGTGAATACATTTAAAACAGGAATCTTGCGGAAAGGAACAATTCATAGCATACAAGTTTACGATGACCAAATTTAGTATTATATGCTCATTTTATCAACCCACATCCAGGATACCACAAGCATAAAGTACAAAAATATACGAAAACAAGATACACCGGTTTTGATATAATGTGCAAAACTGTCTCTCTTTTTTTCTTCTCAATTTCGCCCTAAATGTGAAAACAGAAACAAAAGAAGTAAAAATAGTGACGTTGGATATGGTCCGATTGTCCTACGTTCACACAGCATAAAAGAGCAAAAACACTGTTTCCAGAGAGTATTTCCTTTTTGGTTTCATTTACCTTTTCTTTGGACGAGTTTGGATTTATTTATTTTGAAAATCGGTCCCTCAATAAGTAAAGTAAAACAAAATAATATAGTGGAATGAAATTCACCAGTACTCTATGTTTGACTATATATTAGAAAAGGAGCTATATCCGAAGTAGGAGAGAAAAGGCTCTCAGGAAATTCGTGTAATTTCCTATACTTCTGCATATGTTAAAAATAAAGCATGTGTAACATACAGTACGAAACTGATAGGATGGAAATAACACATGTTTAACTGAAGGGACTAGACACATCATGAGATACTAAACAAATAGAGGACATAAAAAAGGTAGAGTATGACCTATAACTGTTTAGTTGTTAATTAATATTAGGATGCGCATCAAAGAAATTAAATTATTAATCAATTAAACAGACAAAAACTTTCTTATATGCCTAATGAAGGCATACATCTGACATTTATTATAAAAAATATCTTTTATTATCATGTCACCTTAGAATGAATAAAATTACCAGTATGATAAAGTCACACACTTGTAAATATTTTATGTTCGAAAACACACTTACTTACCAATGTGGGATTCGTTCGGTTCAAGGCACCGTCTGATATTTGTTCAATACATTCTATGTTTTAACGACCGTTATTATTAGTGAACGAATAACCTAGTGGTTACTATATATAGTTTCTGTTGGCTTGTTACAGTACAGTATTTCAGATCATTGAGAACAAAGTGCACGAATAGTCGCATTACTGAGAATGCTTTAAATATTTGTAAACGTCACGAATGCATACTACTATCTTAATTGTATTGAATTACCCTCGGGTTACTATAAATAGTTTTTCTTTGAATTTCAGCCTATGTCGTTTCATTGAAAACATAATATATAATTATATAAATAGTCGCATTATTGAATATGATTCTAATATCTGTAAACCGTTATTGGCTTTTGTCGGTTAAACTATGCAGGGCATAGTAGGTTACATATACTACATCTAGATTTATGTTGTCCCGGTGTATCAAGACTCCTGCCTGCAAAGTTGGTATGGTAAGTTTCGTACAGCGCATTATCTGCAAATTGTAAAAGCATAACCTATCTGTACATTAGCTACTACAACGATCAAGAGAAATGCAAAAGACATTAAAAAATACGTGCCAGTTAATTATACAATGATTTGTACAAGGCTATCAATAGCACAGAGAGGGCACATTTACTTTGTGTTTAATGGAAATGCCCATCTAAAAAGAGCATTTGTTGTTGATATCTTTATTGTCCCTCTTTTAGACAGTATTTAAGTATGCATCGAGAGTTAAATTGTTAAATACAGTTATATTATTATTATTATTATTATTATTATTATTATTATTATTATTATTATTATTATTTCATCGCTTTACTCTCAGCGCTTTCATTCACGGTAATTAAACATGCAACTTGAATTATTTTGATACGTACGCCAAGATTAGTTATTTTATATTTTTTCTGCGGCTTCAAAACACGAAGCAACTTTATCTTTCACGATACACCATTCATACATGACTGGTCAGTGCCCAAAACGGCACATTATCTATTTAAAGTGGCAATTAAATATTTTGTAAAAACGCAGTGGAAGGAGAAGAATTTTCTTTAGAAATCCTAGTTACTGAATTACACTATGTATATAGTATTTAGTAAACTGTAGATGTTTCGCTTGAGTGACATCTCTAACTTTTATGGCTGATGTACAGATAACAGAAACAGCAAACTCATAAGATAGGTTGCCGTTCAGTTTGGAATAGAACAGTCACATTATACTTCGGTTTTGTTTCACGAATTATGCACCTATACATTAATGACACTTACACAATATAGCACAAACATGTGTATACAAAGAAAACAAATAATATTCCGGAAACGTATGCTTTGTAAACTCATTAAACGTCGCTTTGTTCGTCTGCAAAGGTTACTCATCGGTCGGGTGAAAATATAAAATTTATAATAAAAAGAAGCAGATCGAGTCCTAATGCCTTATATGATCCCTTAAGAAGTTAACAGAAATAAAGTTTTCGAAGTATATTTTATATTTTGGTTTCCTCACCTTCTTTGGGACCTATATAAGCTGTCACCATAATTTCCATTTTCTCATACATCATTGACGTTAACAATCTTATGTTCATACGAGCGTGTTTAATGGGAATGCCTGTCTCGGAAAAGCATTTGTTTATTATCTTTATTGTCATCATTTGGACGGTATTTATAAATACAACATGAGTTAAAATGGTAAGTACACGATGAGGACCTCTTCTATACTCTCTGTGGCTTCAAATCACAAGGCAACTGTATCTTGAAAGTATCAGCGACACTACTGTCTTAAATCACTGGAAAAATGCCGAAACAACAGTGTTTTCTAATGATAGGCATAGGCCCAATGCACAAACGCAATTGGAGAGATGAACGATATCTTTGAAATTATATTTACTGAATTACTAAAAATTTATTGCAATGAAAAAACTGTTGATGCTTCTTTCGAGTGGTATCGCCTACATTTATGGCGGATTAATCGTTTTCAAAAACACTACGGTCAAAAAATGTATTATTAGTGAAAGCTTAACACTTTGGTTACTTTAAATAGCTTTAAATGTTTTCCTTATTCCTATTTTTCAATATGAATAGCATGCGTAGTGGCATTACTGTGTATGCTTCTAATATTCCTAAACCGTTAGAAATATTTACTGTCTAAACAACCTTTCACGTAATTAACATTATCTAAATCAAGTTTTATCTTGCGCCGGTTTATTATAGCTCCCGTTTACCTCAGGAAAGGTTGATAGAACTAACAAATATGCGCTGTGACACATGCATGGTGTTTACATTTTATTTATAATAGGGTAATCTCCGACTTGTTACTTTAAATATATTTATTTCTTAGCTGTTTGCTATTTCAATATTTGTTTTATTAATACATAGGAGCCGTTAAGTGGTCGCGTTCTTGATTATGTGTTTAATGGGATTACTCGTCTAGGAAGAACGTTTCCTTAATATGTTTAACTTCTCAAGTTTCTACGGTATTTAAACACGTAACTTTAGTTAAGTTGTTAAGTACAGTTTGACTATTTCTTCTAATACTCTCTGCAGCTTCAAAACACGAGGCGACGTGATCTTGAAAGTAGCAGAAAAACACCCATTTTGGACAACTGGCACGTAGCTGAGAAAACATAGTTTGTATTTAAGATATTGATATGTCCTATGCACAAACGCAATGGGGGAGAAGGAACATTTTTTTATATTATAGTTACTGAATTTCTTTATGTATCTTGTAATGAGTACACTGTTGATGCTTCGTTTGAGTGGCATCTCTAAATTTGATGACTTCTTGACTGTTTACAGAAACAATGATGTCATAAGAAATATAAATTGCATGTTGATACAGTTGGTTGTGTTTGCAGATATGAACATGACAGGCATAAGGAAATAAGCAGCACAATGATTGTCCTAACAATGTTTATATTTAGAACTGTTTCGCGAACTATGCAACAGCTATATAGTCCTAAAACCTAACGTTATCGGCTGAGAAGTTATCTTTGTATTTTACGTCTTTATGTTTTAACGTCATTTTTCAGTACAAGATAGGCTACACATGGCGGCCAGTATCAATGGTAGAGGAAGAACCCGGATAGGCCCGGAAAGAACCACCGACCCACAAGAAGCTACTGGCAAGCTTTCTCACATACCCCATACAATTGGCTGTGAAAAAGTAAGACATGGAAACTTCATATCCTGATATTTAAGTACATTAGTCGATTAATGAAGAAAATAAAATGAAATCATATAATTTGGACGGTATTTATAAATACAACATGAGTTAAGATGGTACGTACACGATGAGTACCTCTTCTATACTCCCTGCGGTTTCAAATCACAAGGCAACTGTATTTTGAAAGTATCAGCGACACTGCTGTCTTGAATCACTGGAAAAGTGCAGAAACAACAGTGTTTTCTAAAGATAGGTATAGGTCCTATGCACAAGCGCAATTGGAGAGATGAACGATATCTTTGAAATTATATTTACTGAATTACTAAATATTTATTGTAATTCACAAACTGTTGATGCTTCTTTCGAGTGGCATCGCTTACTTTTATGGCGGATTAATCGTTTTCAAAAACACTACGGTCAAAAAATCTATTATTAGTGAAGGCTTTACCCACTGGTTGCTTTAAATAGCTTTAAATGTTTCCTTTATTCCGTCTTTCAATATCAATAGCATGCGTCGTGGCATTGTTGTGTATGCTTCTAATATTCCTAAACCGTTAGAAATATTTACTGTCTAAACAACCTTTCACGTAATTAACATTATCTGAATCAAGTTTTATCTTGCGCCGGTTTATTATAGTTCCCGTTTACCTCAGGTAAGGTCAATAGAACTAACAAATATGCGTTGTGACACATGCATGGTGTTTACATTTTTTTATAATAGGGTAATCTCCGACTTGTTACTTAAAATATATTTATTTCTTAGCTGTTTGCAATTTCAATATTTGTTTTTTTTTTCATACATAGGTGCCGTTAAGTGGTTGCGTCCTTGATTATGTGTTTAATGGGATTACTCGTCTAGGAAGAACGTTTCTTTAATATGTTTAACTTCTCAAGTTTCTACGGTATTTAAACACATAAGTTTAGTTAAGTTGGTAAGTACACTTTGACTATTTCTTCTGTATACTCCCTGCAGCTTCAAAACACGAGGCGACTTTATCTTGAAATTAGCAGAAAAACACCCATCTTGGATAACTGGCACGTAGCTGAGAAAACATAGTTTGTATTCAAGATACTGATATGTCCTATGCACAAACGCAATGGGGGAGAAGGAACATTTTTTTTGTTGATATTATACTTACTGAATTTCTATATGTATCTTGTAATGAGTACACTGTTGATGCTTCGTTTGTGTGGCAAATCTAACTTTGATTACTGCTTGACTGTTTACAGAAACAATGATGTCATAAGAAATATAAATTGTATGTTGATACAGTTGGTTGTGTTTGCAGATATGAACATGACAGGCACAAGGAAATAAGCAGCACAATGATTATCCTAACAATGTTTATATTTAGAACTGTTTCGCGAACTATACAAAAGCTAGATAGTCCTAAAACCTAACGTTATCTGCTGAGAAGTTATCTTTGTGTTCTACGTCTTTATGTTTGAACGCCATTTTTCAGCACAAGATAGGCTACACATGGCGGCCAGTATGAATGGTGGAGGAAGAATCCGGAAAAGCCCGGAAAGAACAACCGACCCACAAGAAGCTACTGGCAAGCTTTCTAACATACCCCCATTGGCCGAATCCGAGACTAAGAAGAGTATTTTATGTTTTAGTTTTATATGCCTTCTCTCCCGACTCGTTTGGTTTTTGAATTTAAAAACAAATCTCCGTTAACCAGTATGTTAATCGATTATAAAGAAACACTTCATTCCGCCTATTATGATTATATATAAAAAGTGTGGCTGTATGACAAGTAGGAGAGAAAATCACTAAAGATATTCAAATAAGTTTTAATACGTTTGTTATACATACAGCGGTTGTGACATACAATACGAAAATGATCGTGATGTATTAACACAAGTTTCATTGAAAATATTAGTCACAAGACATACCCCCATACAATTGGCGGTGAAAAAGTAAGACATGGAAACGTTATATCATGATATTTAAGTACATTAGTCGATTAATGAAGAAAATAAAATGAAATCATACCATTTGGACGGTATTTATAAATACAACCTGAGTTAAGATGGTAAGTACACGATGAGTACCTCATCTATACTCCCTGCGGCTTCAAATCACGAGGCAACTAAATCACTAGAAAAGTGCCGAAACAACAGTGTTTTCTAAAGATAGGTATAGGTCCTATGCACAAACGCATTTGGAGAGATGAACGATATCTTTGAAATTATATTTACTGAATTACTAAATATTTATTGTAATTAACAAACTATTGATGCTTCTTTCGAGTAGCATCGCTTACTTTTATGGCGGATTAATCGTTTTCAAAAACACTACGGTCAAAAAATCTATTATTAGTGAAGTCTTTACCCACTGGTTACTTTAAATAGCTTTAAATGTTTCATTTATTCCGTCTTTCAATATCAATAGCATGCGTCGTGGCATTGTTGTGTATGCTTCTAATATTCCTAAACCGTTAGAAATATTTACTGTCTTAACAACCTTTCACGTAATTAACATTATCTGAATCAAGTTTTATCTTGCGATGGTTTATTATAGTTCCCGTTTACCTCAGGTAAGGTCAATAGAACTAACAAATATGCGTTGTGACACATGCATGGTGTTTACATTTTTTTATAATAGGGTAATCTCCGACTTGTTACTTAAAATAGATTTATTTCTTAGCTGTTTGCAATTTCAATATTTGTTTTCTTTTTCATACATAGGTGCCGTTAAGTGGTTGCGTCCTTGATTATGTGTTTAATGGGATTACTCGTCTAGGAAGAACGTTTCTTTAATATGTTTAACTTCTCAAGTTTCTACGGTATTTAAACACATAAGTTTAGTTAAGTTGGTAAGTACACTTTGACTATTTCTTCTTTATACTCCCTGCAGCTTCAAAACACGAGGCGACTTTATCTTGAAAGTAGCAGAAAAACACCCATCTTGGATAACTGGCACGTAGCTGAGAAAACATAGTTTGTATTCAAGATACTGATATGTCCTATGCACAAATGCAATGGGGGAGAAGGAACATTGTTTTGTTGATATTATACTTACTGAATTTCTATATGTATCTTGTAATGAGTACACTGTTGGTGCTTCGTTTGTGTGGCATCTCTAACTTTGATTACTGCTTGACTGTTTACAGAAACAATGATGTCATAAGAAATATAAATTGTATGTTGATACAATGTTGGTTGTGTTTGCAGATATGAACATGACAGGCATAAGGAAATAAGCAGCACAATGATTATCCTAACAATGTTTATATTTAGAACTGTTTCGCGAACTATACAAAAGCTAGATAGTCCTAAAACCTAACGTTATCGGATGAGAAGTTATCTTTGTGTTCTACGTCTTTATGTTTTAACGCCATTTTCCGCACAAGATAGGCAAGCTTTCTAACATACCCCCATCGGCCGAATCCGAGACTACGAAGAGTATTTTATGTTTTAGTTTTATATGCCTTCTCTCCCGACTTGTTTTGGTTTTTTAATTTAAAAACAAATCTCCGTTAACCAGTATGTTAATCGATTATAAAGAAACACTTCATTCCGCCTATTATGATTATATATAAAAAGTGTGGCTGTATGACAAGTAGGGGCGAAAATCACTAAAGATCAAATAATTCCTAATACGTATGCTATACATACAACGGTTGTGACATACAATACGATGCGTGCTGACACATAACCACATTGGCCGAATATGAGACTCACACCTACGCAGACAGAGATGAGATGGCAGTGATCCGCAACGGAAAGCGCTTTAGAAACTCGACCACTCGGTACCTCTGGTATTCTCGGTATGGACTCATGCAGTGAGAAAAATCTTTGTAAAGTAGACGAATCCTGTATTCTCGGTATGTACTCATGCGGTGAAAAATACCTTTTGTAAAGTACACGATGAATTGTTTTTCTCTATATGCTTTCCTGCTTCAAAATCTTGAGGGAACAATTTCCTAAAAATACCAACAAAGGTATAAGTCCTAATTAATTCATTTACGTGCCGATACCACACAGCGTCTATAACTTTTACATAAATGCCCTACGTCCAAACACAACTGACGGCGGATAAAAGTACCTTTTGGGGCGAGTGGCGGAATGGGTGTGAATCCTTTCTTTACAGAATTACTAAACTGTAGTTGTATCCTTTACGACTGATAAGTTATTTACATACGTTTTCAAATGAAATGAGCACCTACGAAATATAATTTTGGAAGTCATTTATAATGATATAATGTAGTGATTGCCATTACGTGCGTTATCAGGTATAAGGAATCAACAAATCACAATAATCTATCGATGGAAAGGAGGTGCATAAGCGTGACAATTATTCTTATCATTTTTGCTTAATTCACGCACGTGACTTGACTTGTGTTACCTGCTGCGTTTCATTCCGTAAGGTAATAGGTGTAAACCACAAGTGATATTTTTATAAATATTTAAAATCATTCTGTGTTCGTCAACATTTGTTAAAATATTGACTGCAATATGTTTCTAAATATGTAATTGAAAAATTATTATATTATATATGTATTATACTATATTACAATGTGCTATTTGTCTTTCTTTCCCGATTTTATAAATACACACTAAATCAACTACTGTATAAAATGTAGTTCATTATCGTCTATCCTCTGATATCGCTTCTGGCGTTATATATATATATATATATATATATATATATATATATATATATATATATATATATATATATATGTAAATATTTCCACTCGAAATGTATAGACATTATTGAAGAGCATGCACAGGGAGGTAATAAATCAGGGGAGATAACATCCCTTATCTTCCTTGCAATACTCATCGTTTGGAGATAACACACTATTTGGTTATAGTTAGCTTAATGTTCAATGAGATTTATGAAGAATATACGATTTAATGGGTTAACCGGATAATCAACATTTCAAATACTATTAGCATTTTCAGTTTTAGTCGTCTAGTATATCGTAATGTAGGATTGGTTCACAAACGTTTATTCACGCAGAAGTCCAAAATATAATACAAACATGCTTACAGTAACGGCAAAGAAAGCTGCTGACTTGTTTTAACAACAGCGGTCTGCTTAGTACAAATGGTAGCTCCATCATCCCATTGGGGACCCGAGTTGCCGAGTGGTCTAAAGCGCTTTCCGTTACGGATCACTGCCATCTCACCTCTGTCTGCGTGGGATCGAGTGTAAGATTCGGCTAATGTAGTTATGTGAGAAAGCTTGCCAGTAGCTTCTCGTGGGTCGGTGGTTCTTTCTGGGGGGCTTCCCGGGTTCTTCCGCCACCAATAATACTGGCCGCCATGTATAGCCTGTCGTGTGCTGAACATGGCGTTAAACCCTACAACAACAACAACCATCATCACATTACAGATCTAGCATGCTACATAATACGTTATTAAAACAATACTTAAACTAATATCAAAGGTTCATTCCCTAAACTTTAAATATATTTTGGCGTCCACTCGTTTTGATTTCTTTCATTTCATTTCATCTTTCCGTGTCTGCGTTTATTTTTTGAGTTTATAAATATAGCCGTAAAGGAGCATATTTAGAATAAGGGAAAACTATGGAGGACTGGACCATTCTTTATGGCTCTTTTAACGTGTGTATAAGATGATAGTTTGAAGTGGTGATATAATTTCTTATTTTCTTTTTCTTAAAATTCCAGATCAAGGAGGATGACACATTTCTCGTATTGGATTTTCAGTACATTGGTGCTGTTGATGGAAGAATCATCGACTGTCTGTGCGTGTTTTTACATTCATTTTAATTTATTTTCATACATCTTTTCTTATCTAGTCATTCATTATGTGGATTATATGATTCCGCTAACGCAGCTTGACAGTACTTATGTTTTAAAGTGGAAACACTGCACCGGCACCAAGTAAAACTTAAATTGGCAGTATGCCAATATCAATCGGCATAAAATATGACCTTTCATTCAAGTGAATGATGCACAAATGTTAACATTTATTTTCATTGATATGTGTAGTTTGTTTGTCGCAGTACAAATAATTCCTTCTTCAATATAATACTAAAAAGCTGGCAATTGCTCACATTTAAATTCTCATCATCAGGAATAACTTTGTTATTGTTATTATCATTATCATTATTATTTATATTGTTATTATTATTATTATCATTATTATTATTATTACTATCATTATTATTATTATTACTATCATCATTATTATTATTGTTATTATTATTATTGATTATTGTTATTATTATTATTATTATTATTATTACATATAAAGATACATACACTATTATTATTTTTTTAATATATATATATATATATATATATATATATATATATATATATATATATATATATATATTTCCTTGTTGATTGTGGTGATGGTGAGATGTTGGTCTGTTTATCGTTGTTTACAGGTGCAGAAAACGATTCCAAATATGTGTGCAGTGGGGACTTCATTCCGCTTTTTCGAAACATTACGATCAATAGTACTGACATGCTTGTGGATCTTGACATAAAAGCATCGACAAATCGACGTATTGCCATGATGGCCTTGGCGGATGCTAAAGTAACTGATGGATACTCGAGGAAGGTGTTTCTTGACAAATATGGTGATATTAGGATTCGCAATGTATCATTGTCAGACGAAGCACAGTACATCCTTCTGGTCCGAAACGGAAGTAGTTTTGTTACCTATAGGGTGGATTTAGGTGTACTTAGTAAGTAATCATATTTAGAGCAAAGTAGGGAAATCCAATAAACTTCCGTACTACCATTTTCTTTAGTATTGTCGAAGAAGGCTTAATATAAGTCATTAAATATAAAACCAGAACAGGAGGACATTTCAGTTCCTTTTGCCCCATCTAATTATGAATGCGGACTTCGATTAGTGTACATTAATTCTCATTTCTACTATATGAATCTCTTACATACTGTATTGAACGGACTCTGCCCTGAATCGTATGTTCAATATGTATTTCTTATTCTTAGTACAATCTGGATTAGAAGCACAATAAATACATTTACATGGAATGCTCTGTCCCCAATAAATTATATGTATATATATTACTAATTTGCAAATCGCAGCTTATTAACCATAAACTTTACGAAACATGGGTCATGAAATAAGTGCAAAAATATATCATAACAAGCTTATGAGTTAATAAAAGTTGAAAATAAGCTGTACTGAAAATGCTTTCTTACCTGCAAAGTGGAAAGTTATGTATTATATAGATGCGCCATCAATACTATATGCGTTTTTATGTTAACTTGAGACGATACAGATTTTAACAGCAATCACCGGGTATAAAAGGGCTGCGTGCAAATATTTAACATTTATTACAATGCACTGTCACCATTTGGGTACTCTTTGTTTTTACTAATATCAGTTTCAGACTCAGTTCTTTGGTGGGATAGTCTGTTCATTTGAATCGGATGGTACGAAATATTTTTTCTTAACGTCCTATAGACATGGTATACTAATAAAATACAATCCTAACCATATAGCAATCATGATGATATTTTGCTTTGGATTGCAAGTCTGAATCTATTATTTAAGAGCAATGAAACTATCAAATCGATCGCTATAAAAACATCTATTATTTTTGTTCACTTTCTAGTTAACGTTGCACACATTTTCTCCTAAAATATGTATATTATCATTCTAAGTTTGTCCTTTGAGCAATATGGACTTATGGCTGAAACGATCACAACGCTGAATGACCCTGGAAAAGAGGGCGTATAGAATAAATGCTTCTTTTTATGACACCTACAAGGTTTTCTAAGTAACCGTGTATTTCTTCTTCCAAATTGCAAGTTCTATTTTATGTTTAAAAGCATAAACTCGTCGTGTTTCTTTGAATATGAATCTAAATGATAGAAATGAAAATTTCCGGTATGTATCTAATTTCTCTTTAATATTTAATACATCATTAAGAACTCGCGTCACCAAATAAGAAAAGACCTTTGCATTGAATTTGAGAATGTAGCTCGTAGTCTTGGTAGTAAGTAGGAAAAACAATATTGTAAATATTCAAGTCGTCAGAAATGTGTGAAACGCAGGTAAGAATGACATATTTTTTACTTTGCATGTAATACAATAATTACTTTGACCAACATAAGTATGTGTCTTTCAGCTGCACCGACCTTGAATTGCAAACCAAAGATACGACACATAGCAGACGTTTTGGTTGCTTCCCTAGACGCTAAAGAGTGTGGAAACCCTCCTGCATATGAAGATTGGCTGAATTACCTTGGTGACCATTCTGAAGTAGGTACATTAGTTATCTACGTGCTATATATTCAAGAGTATTTGATACTTTTTACATCATCTTGTGATTTTCTCAAATAGTTAAGTATCGAATCACTGTCTTTAAATTTACCAAGTAATCTCCGCCTCTTGGTTACTTGCAGTATCTCCTGTGATAAAGCAAATATATGGCAGCACTAATAATATGATAATATTTAAAACGGATTTTGCATCTTTACAACAAAAACAACCATTACGAGATAAGTTGATATCACATTACACAGCTCGAATTGTATTTATACTCAAAGAGCTATCTTTCAACTTTTACCACTTAAAATTAAGGTGTATGCTATCAACCAATAAATATAATAATCCATGTCATAGTAAATGATGGGAAATGACCAAAATATTTCATCTAAATTTTATTTTACTTAACAGCAAGCTTGGCGGTGGTATCATGGAAGCATTACGCATGATTACTAGGGCATCGACTGAACATTAGTCTCTTATCTTTTGTGAAATACACAAACCGCGCGCGTCTTCTTCTTCGTCTTTTTCTTCTTTTCATTATTATTATTATTATTATTATTATTATTATTATTAATATTCCGATGCACACAGGCGGTTGGAGGTGGGGCATGGTATATTGATGGTTGTGGGTGACTGGGACACTGCGCTTTGACGTCACTGAGCTGCAGCAATATGCTGGCGGCGGTCAGTCTCAAAGGTAGAAGTAGCTTTTCTGGTCGAGGCCTGCCACTGACTTCCGTCTAAGGCAGCGCGCCCGAGCTGGTGAGGTTGACTTCTGCCCATTTGATGTGCATCTTGAGATTGTGTTTGTACTTCTTGCGAGGGCGGACATGGTTTTGGCTGCCCTGGGCTAGCTTGCCAACGAACGACTTATGGTTGGTGATTCGGTAATGCCACTTAATCCGCATGACGAATCTTAGTGAGAGCTGATGGAAAGGTTGTTATGCCTTCGGTATGCAGTCCACATTTCACAGCTATACAAATGCAATGTGAGGACAACTGCATTATGCACCATCTTTCTGACCAGAGCATTTCCTTGTGCTGCAAGACCGTGCGGAGTCGTCTGAGTGTTTGACTGGTTTTTCGGATCCTCGCGGTGATCTTGTTGTCCAGGGGGCCATAACTGGATATTTTGCCGCCTAAGGATTTGAAACAGGCTACATTCTTCAACTGCGTGTCGCCAGTGGTGATGCAGTGCTGTGAATGGACAGTTTTTATTGCTGGCTGGAAAAAGACATCTATCTTTCCTAGTCCAAATACGTTGGATACTTCGGTGATCCTGTCCACGACTGCTTTTAGGTGAGTCTCTTCATGGGCCATGAGAGCACATTCATAAACGAAGAGTGCTTCAGTGATGAGTCTTTCTAGGGTCTTTGTTTTTGACGCTAGGCGAAGGAGATCACACATTGATCCATACAGGCGATACCTAATGTATATACTGAGGTCAAGGTCACGAATGAAATGGAGAAGTAGATGTGTGAAGAAGAGGTTGACTAGTACCGGAGCGAGTACATATCCCTTGGCGAACAGCACACTGGGATTCGGGCAGGTTATGTACTGACACGTCCGTAATATGTCTGTTTTGTATGTATCTAGCAAGTATTTTGCAAGCAATGGAGAGCCAGGAGATGCCTTTGTAATTACTGCAGTTTGCACGTGTGTCTTTATTCTTGTAGAGCGTAACATCTGATGCATCTCGGAGGTCGTCTGGCATTTCCTCTTCCGTCCAGATACTGATTAGCACAATGTGGAATACCTCCAGAGTATGTGCACTGAGAGCCTTGTACATCTCCGCTAGGATATTATCTTTCACAGGTGCACTGTCACAGTTCATTTGTTTATTGGCTGTCATCAACTCTTCTAACGTTCGCGGAACATCAGTGGGTAGTGCCTTGGCAGGACGTATTTGGTAAAGAACAGGTTTGCTGACCAATGAGAGAAAAAAGATTCTTTTTAATTTATACTTGATCATTAAGAGAAATATCATAATGAAATTAAATCTTCGCATAAGATTATATTTTCTATAAAATAATATTTAAGTCATGTTGAAGATGGTGTCTACCTAAATTGTAACTCATTTTTGTGGAAGACTATTTAAACTGCATATTCATGCACGCAAACACTCATGCACAAATACATTCACATACATACAAACCTACTAACATACTAACATACTAATATTCATACATAGAAGCATACATAGTAGCATACATAGTAGCATACATACATACATACATGCATGCATGCATGCATGCATGCATGCATGCATACATACATACATACATACATACATACATACATACATACATACATACATACATACATACATACATACATGCAAATATATATTACATATATTTCTCTTTCAGGGAAAAGATTCAGTTATGCTACCTCGAAAAAATCCTGCTGGTAAATATTACGCATGTATCGGGGTCCTGCGTTGATGTGTGCAAGAACATCAAAGCTTTCAGACTACTGCACAGCTTTTCAAATAGAAGGCGAGCATAGCATTCAGGAAAGTAAGCCTTTTACGTTCAAATTAATCGTGTTAGTTTTCACCCCTCAATGTTATGCCTGAATAAACAGAATAAATTACATTTGCTTAAGGTTTTATAAAGCCGTAGTAGTGACAGGGTTTCTACGACCAACATACATGACACTTGCCTAAGTAACAACGTTTATCTTGGACTATGTGCATCGTTGATACGTTGCTTAAGGTGGGCCTTTGGCAGTCATGACACCAAAGCAAGAGGTGGGTAACTATTACTTACGCATCAGTCATACCTAACTATTTAGGAACGGACTAAATTTAATGACTTGTTCCAAAGTTTAGATGGCACAGCAGCCACTCGCCGCACATGAAGACGCTGTGTGATGGTTTCAAATTCAATCGGGTTGGGACCCAGTGAAAGTTAAAGAGAGTATTAATCATGCTTCATAGCACAGCTCATCCTTTATACAGGTAACATAAAGTAGCATGTACCTTTATTAAATAGAACTGGAGCAAGTATATCTACTAGTCAAAACCGTTACAATCGTAATTTCACATTTAAAAGTATGCTAAGTACCATAGCATTTTCAGTGAGGGGTAACCTCTGTCAGCAGCTATCGTCGACAACATTTCAATTAAAGAAATGCGTTGCAGCATAAACATTACAGTTTCTATACAAGCTGACGATCAACGTCCTAACAAGGAAGATACAAATAACAAGCAGTGAATACGGTGATATGCTGGAGACAGTTCTGACTGCCAGAAGATGGCACAGTCAACCTCAAGAATCAACATGCAACGTCCAACGTCAGACCCTAGTTAGCAAATGTCATCAACGGTTCAAATCCAGCCACCCAATCCGGCTCCTCAGCAGTCAAAGCCTAAACCGAGTCCAAGACAATCACATACGTCTGCACTTACGCAATGACCATTACGGCCCTTGGGCCAACCAAAGTAGTTAAACGCACGTCAACCGGAGAAATACCACAGAAACAAATGATATTTCGTCTCCAGTCCCTGCTAGACGATTCCCTTTGCCTAGTGTAATAAAATAAGGAGGTCGTTTTCGTAAAGATAATCGTTGTCGACTAGCAAGCCGTGATACCACGAGACTATCTTCTTGCAATTGACCTCTCCAGGCTGCTCACAGTCATGAACACTAGACTGATAAGCACCCTGACAGAGAATATCAGATATAGAAAGATCATGTTTTACCTTGGCGTTAAGTAGCATTAATAATGAGGCCATATTAGAAAGTAAAGCTGCCTTCATGCCAGGCTACTTACCAGCCACCCAAGGACAAGTGGCTATGTTATCAAAAAAATATCGGTTTAGAGGCAAATAAAGACAGAACGCTCGACGTTGTAATTAATGAACCATTACAGCCCTTTCCCAGTCCATTGACCACACCAATACTGTATTTGGGACGCAAACTGTGACAAGCTTGATTTCCTACGAAAGGCTTTGGCATCACGAGGTTTGAGACTCATTACGTTTGAGTATCATTGCCATGCTATAGCGGTCTGTGTCTTTGACTCTGACCTCCCTATTTAGTCCATGCTTTTTCCAATAAAGCTATGGATAAGGTCTTAAGCATTCTACGGCAGTTGGAAGATTACAATGAACACTACTTATGATAAACATTCTATCCTGAATGGTGTATACAAGTAAGAAGCATGTACCGGGCCTATCGAAATATTGGATGCATATTTATTGCTATAACTATAACGATATTGCAGAGGACGCCGACCTCTACAATACTAGTGGAATTCTGGAAGTTCACACCTGAACTCTGATAAACAGGTAATAGGGTATTTTAAGAACGAAGATATGGGACTCCATATTAATGAGTTTACAGTCCTATGCCCAAAAATGTACTATATGCTGCATGTAGTCCATAATCCTAAAGAGTTCGATGTTGTAGCGAGATACACAGTCAGTGCCTGATATGCACCATATGCTTATCATCGAGTGTCATATGCAGGAACGTGAGCTTGGGCGCAGCAAAGCAGCCATCCCTAGCAAAAGACACAGGCAGGGGTATACAGCCTGGCAAACCCTCTCCCCGCTGAACAAAAATAAATGGGTTAATCATGGTGCAAAAAACACAAAGCTATTGCCATTTTCAAACACATGTCGATGCCGACACTGTTTCGAAGTTGGAAGAAGTGTTTTCTCCGACTTTATTCTGCAGATGAGAATTGATCGGAACTGCAACACGCAGGCAAGGCATCTCTATTTGTTATGCCTGGCTCCTAGATACAACGTAGCAAATTAAGCTCAAGGAGTTAGTCCCACTTGTATTTCCACGTCGTTGCAGCTGAAATGTTTTCCGTTTTCTTGATCAATCCATGTACTGATCGTGCAACCAATTTACCACCGGATTAGACGTTACCTCGTGGATGAGGTACTGTCTGCGTCTTCAGTCCACGAATGCAGTCAATGGGCACAGCTTGTGTAGCAAGATGGGCTGGATCATACGGATGCCGTCTTTTAGCGGGGAGTGTACGCCCCCTCCCCTGTTTTGAGCCTTCTAATCTTCTCGCCGACTCTGCCAATCTACTTGACCCACCAAAACCTAGCATCAACAGCCTGTGCTACTAAGTCACATAATATGAGAGGAATTCATAATACGCCTTTACGTGAGCGTACGCAATACACATGATTAAAATATTAAGGGGTACATTCTTCATGAGCTCTCCAAGATATGTGATATTGGTTCATACTGTACATACTGTATACGTTGCGGTGACAAGAGTGTTTACATCTTCCAAGCCATCATCATCGACATTGGCTATGGTTGGTATTCTCGTCCGGTGGTCTAAATAATATGAGTACTCTGTCCAACATTTAACTGTTATTTTTACACAGTCTCTGAAACACTTATGAAGTCTGCATGCGCGACGGGTTCACTGCTGACTGACGTACTGTTACCCACTGATCAATCTTTTTAGACAAACCCAGTTGTGGACATATGAACCATGTCAATATAAACATTCAAGAGTTCTCAGAAATTGTAGGCGGTATTAGGTTTGTCCGCGGACCTCGCATATTGGCACTGAAGAATATAGGTCAAGTCGGTGGATGCCTATAATATGCCCACCCACCCCTCTCGATTCACAGTGTGGGCTACCTCATTCAATCTGAAACTGTCGCAAAAAGATATTTTAGACAAGACGCAAATGCACAATTTTACAAACAATGTACACCGACGGTAAAAACGCAGAGAACACTCCACACTTGAATGCAAAGACATATTGATGTGGTTGGTAAACATCTCAATGATGCCAAGATCACGTGACTGGGCGTAAAGTATATCGGGAAATACATAATCACATGTCCTCGCTAATTAGTCACGCTCATGCGGTTAGTAGACTATACGTACGGAGTCAAAGTTAAATAATGAGCAAATCAAGGATCGGAAGTTATCCACAGCTGACGATAAAATCACTTGCCCCTTGGATATATTTCAAAATAAAATTACCTCCATATCAGACACACTGTCCTTACATGAAGCATGAATAAAACTTTAAGATGTACCTACTACCGACAATGAGGTTGGCAAGAATTTATCTATACCAACACGGGGTTCTCTAATTATGATAGTGAATAATTGTTTATTTGTAATAAATAAAGAAAATGTTTGTCCCCCCACCACCCTACATTCACCCCCCCCCCAAAAAAAAAAAAAAAAACAAAAAACAAAAACAACACGGTATGGCTTGTGATGCACGTACCTAAGCCATTGAAACATGTTTCTGCTAGGTTAGCTAGAACTGCTGATACCTTGTCAACTCCCCTGAACAAGTACGACAACAGATCGTGAATTAAGTGATGCTATCAGTATAAAAGATGAAGCTAACAATGCGTTGACCAAATTGTTAACTCAGCCTCGTCTGGTAATAAAACAATTCCAAAAATAAGAACAAAATAAAATAGTCGGCATGGAAGTCCCAGGCTTATGAGCGTAAAAGCCTCCTATTATTATATTATATTATTATATGTTATATATATATATATATATATATATATATATATATATATATATATATATATATATATATATATATATATATATAAATCTTTAGTTTCCCTTTGTAAATTACACCATAAGTCGCAGTTGGGTCAGTCTGATGTTGATTTTTCAAAACGTTAGGTGCGGATGCAACCTAAGTTGCATCACTGATCCTCCATTTATGTAGCGTAGACTCGAATCTCCCTATTCCCCGAGCTCGTAGCCTGAATATATTATCTGCATCTGGCGAGGTCAAAGGATCTTTGCAGATTTCCGTTTGGTTAAGGTATTCAAGCTGATCTACATGGTTAAAGCATTTCTTTTCAGAAAAGCGAAGCACAGGGTCTAAGATACATTTTCTGATCTTTGACTTAGCGAAATCTCATCTATAGTGGTCTTAAAGTTTGATTTTCGCTACTACAGTTTATGTTTGACACAAGCCTTTTTGAGCCTACCAGCATATATATATATATATATATATATATATATATATATATATATATATATATACACTGAAAAATGAAATTAACTTTCTGAAATCGGTTATTCCAAACATTCGCTCAGCGTTTGCTGTTTTCGGAATACCATAAGCTCTCAAGACAGTGAATGGACCATTAGTTAACGTTGAAATATTCACAGACATTGCAGATAGCAATCGTTCCAGTGAATCTAGTGGGCAATGAAATCGTAGAAGGATTTATGAGCCGATTGCTTATGTTATAAATAAACTTCATACATTTCGTCTAAATTATATAAATACCCACTGCTGAGGTAATGGTATCTGGAAATAGCAAAACCAGCTTACCAACGTTCGTTGTGAATCAAAAAGACAGTTACACCAGGTAGTGGGATATTAGATGTAAATACAAAAGAAAGGTGATGGTGACAATAAGCTACTATCGAGAACATACTCTCTAAAAGAAGGCAAACACTAATTGATAAACATGGCACGAAAACAAAGGTGACAATCCGTGTATCCAATACTCATCAAACGCCGTGTCTTGCAAGGTGTCAATCGTAACGACCAAGAATAACACGCAATGCTTCACATTTTAAAACTCTAAATTCAATAAAAGATTCGCCAACCCTATTAGCTGCCCCATATATCCAAAGAAATCCACCAGTGCCGTGATGGACAGATCCGGATATCTGGATTAACTATTATAATGGTGGGTAGTGTTAGGTCTTGATACATGTATGCAAACAAATCATTTATGTCTCCATGTTACGTCTTATTCTGAAAATAGCATACAGATGTATATGCTAATTTTATTCCTTTATCAATGTTATTTGTGTTCAAAGTCTCTGCATTTTCTGGAGTTAAACCTCGAATTTACTTAGATACCTAAACTCACAGGTAATATTAACACCTGCTTGTACATAAAAAACGAACCCCTCCGATGGCGTAGTGGTTAGAGCGTCCTCCGCGAGAGCGGGAGGTTATGGGTTCTATAACCCAGCCGAGTTATACAAAAAACCTAAAAAAAATGGTACTAACTGCTGCCTCGCTTGGCTCTCAGCATTAAGAAGTATGTGTCAGGACTGGTAGGCCTGGTGTCAGGATAATGTGACTGGGTGGGACATCATGCTACATGTCTGCGGCATGATGCCCCAGTGCTAGACAGCACTTTAAAGTGCCTCACTGCAGATATTGTAGCGATATGACTGAAAAATTGTTAAAAAGCTACGTTAGCAATCCTAATCATCAAAAAACAAACAAGTACATCAAAAACGCGGTTCCACCGGCTGCACGCTATTGACTTTTAGTTAGTGTTAGCTGTTGAGGTGCTGTGGCTCAGTATTTGCAATCCCTTTAGGGTTCGTTATTCTTATAGAATATTACAATACCTAATATGAAATGGTATTTATTTTCAGTTAGCACTGTGCCAGGAAGAGAATGTACCACGTCAACAGTTCATTGGGTGATGCTGGTTGGTATTATTGGTATTATTGTTTTGCAGTTGACCTTGTTGGTATTGTTTCTGAGGAAATTCACGAATGCCTGGTAATGCTGCGACACGAAAGGTGAGTTTATTTTACTTTTTATCCTAATAGTTCATTTGTAATGTATTAATAAACCACCATGGAAACAAATTCTTTTTTTTAACAAGACTTATGCTTATAATGCATTAATAATTTCAAAATATAATTCTTTAAAATAGACGAGTTAAAAAAAAACAACAAATAAACAACACGCAACATTTGAAAGTGCGTAATACTTTAAACTAAATTATATACTTTGAATGATAATGTCCTTCCTCGACGCAATATAATAACGAAGTACATGTCCTTGAGAGTTTTGCGCATATACAAAAAGTAACATTTTAATAGCTTTTTTGCTTTCATATAATTTAGCATAATTTTCCTTCTTCGTACAGCGACCGCAAAAGGGGAGAAGAGTTCTTATTCGGCAGTTTCTACAGACACAAAAGCATCAGGTAAACGTGTTTTTGTTATGCCGTATATATTTTGGAAAACATCAAAAAGATTGCTAAGAAATATATTGCTCAAAACCACTATTAAATATAATTCATAGCAATGTATGATCACAAGCATATTCAATAATGTTTATTAGAGTCTTTCAAAAATATTCGATACATATATAGTATCCTATGAAAATAGTTTTAATTCATAGGTAAATAAGGTATTAACACGTAAATAATTAGCCGAGAAACTGCAAATTATACGAATTTGTTAACATTTTAATCAACTGCCATAGGTTCGAAACCAAAAAGGCATTAGTTTTGATGTAATAAAATATATCCATTATTATGGTTCGATCGCTACATTTTGAAAGCATTAATAATTCCATTATAGCGTATAACATACGACTGCATCAAGGTAACTTGTGGGTCTAAACTGTATAAAGAAACAACCTTCTAATTTAAAATATACCATAAACTACGAGCATTTTCCACAATATTTCATTGGGTGGTGCGAATATACACAGAAACAGATAAGTACGTACAATTTTCGAAACCTAATATGATCATTGTGTACCTGAAATCATGTTTTGGAAGGAGAAAATAAATTCGCTATGATCTCGCACAACCGTTGAATTTCACATTTCACTAACCGCAGTGCACCTGAAAACCATGAAAAGGACAAAGGCTGAGATGGAAGCTTAAATGTTTCGATTATATCAACTGTAATTGTGAGATGCCGTCATTGCTAAAACAAGCGATATCGAATCTGATGAATCATTCGTGCACGGATTGATATTTGTATATGAAATTTCAGCATTTGTGTAAATTGTTAGGGCAAATATTGGAGAATAAATTAATAATCGCTAAGTTATTTACGCATTTTCACACACAAGAAAAAAATCTTGTTTCTCTTTTACATTCATTTGTCTGAGTTTCATATTTTCTATTTCGTATGACTTCTTACTGAACTTTAATTGGAATGAATTGTGCTATATGCATAAAACTTCAATGGATGTGCGCTGTTATAACATTGTACAATAATGAAACTTTCAAATTACTTTTAATATATGCATTATCTGCTTAGCAATCAATACAAAATAATTAATAAATAAAAAGTATTAAATGATTCAAAGCAATAAACATGCCTTTGCATCTGATTTGTGATGCTATAAAAACTACTTTGAATTTACAATTTCTTTTTCGTAATCGGCTGACACAGATTAATATCTTTGACATTTTATAAATTTCGATAAATAAATTATACTGGCACTTTCCAAGATAAATCAGAGACTATATAAAACGAACAGTCATATGATTTTTGGATATGTCCCTTTTGATAAAGCGTTGAAAGATTTTTGACAAATCGACTTTTCTATAATCCTTTCAATTAATACGCAACAAAATGATGACACTTATTATTGGAATGTAAATACACATAAACTAAAGACTCTATCTATCATTTGTAACATTTGGAACATAGGCTCTATAATCACACTGAATTGAAGTTTTGACAAACATTTTTCCTTATAAAATCAATGCCAAAAACATTATAGATACAATTTCTCTGTTGTTTTGTTCTTTGTTTTCGGAGTGAAATTAACATACATGCTTGCAAATATAAAATTCTACCGTAGAATATATATATATATATATATATATATATATATATATATATATTCTAGTTTTCAATACACTTTTCATGCATTATGTCATTCCTAATTAATGTATTTAATGGAACTAGGACATATATGTAAGCCATGATTACCTCTCTATCTTTTTGTATATGATGATATGGCATCACTATGTATTAAAGAAGATATTTTAATATAACTAATACTTTTGCATAAATTATATGTCAAACAAGTAATAGTATGTGTTAAAGAAAACAGCGAACAATATTAATCACCTTTCATAGGTTTAAGAAGTTATCGAACCGAAAATGTATCAGATCTTGTGGTGATATAGCTATATCAACAGCAACATTTAATTTAATTAATGTTGTTTGTATATTATTTGCAATTAAACGTATGCAAAGTTTCATTTCAGTTCTTGCTTTGCAATTGTTCGGATATTACCTGATTCTCTGCGTGTGTAATGTTTGACTGCTTTAAAATCTTTTTTTATAGCAGAATCAACGTCTTCTGGGGCACAATAATAAAACAATACTATATATGATGTCATACTATTATTCAATTTTCCTCCGCACAGATATAACAGTGGATAGGAAATGCCAGATTCCAAGAAAACACTAGAAAGTGTGTGTTAAATAATAATTCACCCTTGATATTTTGACAATAATTATTTATTACTGTTTTATAAATAGCAGCAATAATACAATACATATTGTTGCTATTATTTTTTATTTTAGTAATATTATTATTATTATTATTATTATTATTATTATTATTATTATTATTATTGTCGGTCAGATACAGGAAACTGAAAGGTTTCAATTCATTCATGAGACTTTAGATAGCTGTGTGTAAATTGAAACGTGACGAATGGTGGGGTAATATATATTTTCTCCGGCGACTTCGTTTTATGTATGAACACTATACAAGCACTAATATTATATAATAGTATTTCATAAACTATTGCATGTTCCTTATTACCAAGACTATTAGTAACCGGCTATCACCTTACTATTTATACTGAAATGTGATGCAAAATAAGCTCTCACATAACAGAGTCTTTCTTTTATAAATTAATGTGTGGAGGAAAACGAATTTTTGATTTAAGAACAAACAGGATTTACTGTGGGTCATTCTACAACAGATATTATGTTTATAATATATGCATTAATTTGTAAATCTTTACAAAAACGTAGTGATATAGTCTAGTCTATGCAGTATTTATTGTCTATGAGAAAGTCTTTGATAATATAGAGACTTTTGCTGTACCAAAAGCCAGTTATCGAACAATTGGTGGGGAGGGGGGAATGTTAAGAATCATTAAGGCAATACATAATGACGTCAACGGAGTTAAGTTCAATAATCTTATTACCGATGTGTTTAATCGCCCTTTGGTCGTACGCCAAGTTTGTATTGTTCGCGTTAACTCGGTTCTATTTTTGCTTGAATAATTTGAGACCCTTTTGAGCTGAACAAGAGAGGAGTGTCTGTAGAAGGCTGAGAAATAATTTTACTTTTGTATACATATGATTTATTTGTCTTTGTTGACAATGATAAAACGTTTTTTAAAAAAAATATGCTGAATAAGTTTCATACTTATATTCTAAAGTTGAAATCAAATGTGAATATGGATAAAGATAGAGTGGTTGTATTGCGCAGAGATGCCAAACTCAGAAGTTACGAAAGGATGTACTCAGGCAAAACAGTACTAAAATTCAATCATTCGGCCACCCGGTGCTGAAAACAAAATAAATAAATAATAATAATAATAATAATAATAATAATAATAATATGAATCACCATCATCATCATCATCATCATCATCATCATCAAGGTTGAGGCACTTTGCTGCTGAATATCAGATCAGTTACTTTCATATGTCTCGATCATGTGCTAATGCCTTTTCTCCGCAAAACGTTTCCTGGTCCATTCTGTGATATTGTCAGTCCACCTTTTCTCTGTCTACCTCTCCTTTTGTCACCCTGGACAGTACTGTTGTGGAAAGACTGTTGTCAGTCTGTTCAAGACGATCTAAAGCATCACGTTACTAGAATGGCTGATCAAACTGATAATTTTATAATTTTGGCACAGGTGGAGATTAACTATTTTGGAGAGTGTTACAATCAGTGACTGGGTCCCATGTGTTGGACATACACCTGTCTGCCAGATCTTGTTGCAGATTTTGGTTAGTAGCTCTATCACTGATTACCCTCCCGTCCCCCCCGCCTTTTTGATAATTTCAGCTAGGATGTTATCTACTCCAGCCGCCGTCCCATTTTTTAGTGCTCTTGTTGCTTACTCCATCTCATCTTTTAAATAGATTGTAACTTCAAAAATCTCTTGGTCTCCCATGGACGGATGTTTGTAGAGTTCTTTACAATACTTAGTTCATCTTTCTGAAATCTCACTTGCTATTGTAAGGCATTTTCCATTTTCGTCCTGAATGGAACTAACTCTTAGTTGCTCCTGTCGGGTGAAATCTTTCACAAGATGCAATGTCTTTTTGTTGTTATTATTTATCAGACTGCTCTCTATTTCGGTGCATTTTTGTCCAATCCAATCTTTTGTTTGCTTTCTTATTTTTTTTAAAAATCATATTCCTGTCTATCTCGCGGTACTCCATTGCCGCTGTTGTGTGTATGGTGTTTTTGAATTCTTTTTGGGCATCACACAGATTCAGAATCTTTTTTTGTAAACCAGGGTTTTTATTTTAGGTGATGCTGACAAATGATGACCTTGCCAGTTGTTGTCCTGACTTTGTTGAAAGTGTCTGTAGTCACTTTAGCATCAACATCCATGACAAGGAGTGAGCAAGTTTTCCTCTAATTGTGGCTTGGAATGACTTACCGGTATTAGGGTCCTTCAGTAGTTCAAGGTTGAATGTGAGCCTGATTTTCGTTGGCTTGTTAATTTTCTTCAGCCTCACTCGGAAGTTCATAATGACGAGGTCGTGATAACTGTCAACATCGACACCTGGAAACGTTCTTGTGTTTGCTCTATTGATGCCACATCGGTAACGGTGTTGAACCAGTATGTAGTCGATCTGGTTATGATGTGTTCGATTTGGTGCATGCCTTGTCCATCAGCATCGTGAAGCTTTATATTGGCTCAGAGTGTTGGCTAGTACCAAGATTAAGCTTGCGAATTTGAGCAGCCGTCTCCCTCTTTCATTGGTAAGCTCATTGCAAGAAGGCCCACGTTGATCATCTCAGTCCTTTAGAGCATCTTTGCCAGATTTGTCATTCCAGTCTTATTGAATGATGTCTTGGTTACTTACCATGTTTAGAATACACTGGAGTTGTAACATTTCTATATTTCTTCATCATCAGGATCAGTAGTTGGAGCATAGATTTTGGATAATTGTGATTGTAAAGGGAGATGCTTTTAGACAAATGGAGATGATTCTGCTAGATATGGGGTGATATTCAAACACAGATCCCTTGAAGGCGTTGTTTACAATAAGCCTACTTCATTTATGGAGTTTGTCTAACTCTCCACTTTAGTAGAATATATGCCCATTTCCAGTTGGCTGTTATCCTAGAGCTTTCCATCTGACTTCACAGAGTCTCAGTATGTGCTATGTCCAGTGTTCCATCTCATGTGTCATCTCATGGAATATTCCGATTTGCGTCAGAGTTCTAATGTTCCAGGTGGCGAGTAGCACAGTAGCACACTTGTCACCTCCTCCCTGGTGGATAACGGTAGGCGCGTTCCTTGGTGACCAGGGTGATGACCAATCCTGTATGATAACTTCAAATTTATCAGCATTATCAGTGTCTTGGACAAAAGCCCATCCCTCTCCAGACTAAGGAGTTGCCAGAAGGGGATGTAGTAAATCGTCAAAGTGCCTTAGGGTCTCCACTTCAGAGTTTCCTTTAGGGTTTACTCCCTTAGCCTTTGGCTAACCAAAGCCGACCTGCAAGGCAGCATAAGATTCGTGTATGAGCATGTACATCCATTTTCTCTAGCACATTAATCATCTGCCACTGCCCCTATAATACTAATAATATTACAACTAATATCATTATAATCGTCATCATCATCAATTGTATAGATCGTTGGAGTCACATTTGTGATGCGTATTACAAATTTAGTTTTCCATGTAGAACGGCATTAAATCAATAAAAATATGGTTAGTAAAAGTTTAAAATTGTGATTGCATATTCTATAAAATAGATAAATAAATATATATATATATATATATATATATATATATATATATATATATATATATATATATATATATATATATATATATACACACACACACCTTATTAACTGGGTATTCAATACCTTTTTATTTAGTATGTGTGTGTGTTAGAGAGACGAAGTGTAGTGTATGGTTGGATAAGCTATTTTCTCCTCTTCAAAATGTTAATGCACACCTATATATACAACAGGCACGCAGGCGGCAGAAAATATAGCCCTATATTCGAATAATGTTTTCCCAAATACTGAAATCAATAATTCAATAAAAACAAACATTTCTGATTTGTACATTTTAGAAAGAAATCAGTAGTTTCAGAAACAATACATTTTTGTGTATAACAGTTGGAGGTGGCTGTATGTTTTGGGACATGATTTTACATAATATAACGTTGTCTTATATGTATCATAATTGTTTTGATTAATGTAGATCACAGTGATCACCATTTGGTCCCAAGTCGTTCTAAATCATGCTACGGATTATGAAATTAGAATCATATCGGAACTGATCAACTAGATTAGTCATTCTGAACACCTAATTTACATTCAGAAGAAGAAAAAAAAATCAATGTTTAAACCATTAAACCGTTATTAAAACCATTTGTTTGTGATACTAAATCTATCCAACTAAACTAACTAAATACTGTCTTCCCTACATAGTAAATCACTGTGCAGCAAATACATTGTATTAAATATTATTAACCAGACACGTGGACACTGTCAATGCTTTTATGACGGAGGTGGTCAAAATAGTATTCTAAACGTAAGATTTAATCAATTGCTATTTCCAAGAGGAAACAGGATTACGTACTTGTAATCAAGTTTTCGAAATTGTCTTTTAACTTGACTCGCATATCATTATGTCAAAATGGTCAATTACGCTTTAGAAGTTTGAAATATCCTTACAGACTGAACTAGCATTACATGATACATGTAACTTGATCAAAGTATTTGAATGGAAAACACAATCTACGCTGTTTTCATTCGACAGTTTTATTGATCTTCTTGAAAACTCTCTTCTTAGATGATAATGCGCTATCTTCAAAGCAGTCCTTCCATAACCAATGTTCCGCACTCAGAAGTCTGTGTATGGCAGGAGTATTCTCACCGATCCAATCTATAGTTTACATGTGGTTGTTCCAAGCATTTTGGACGCTGTGGAGTACACAGACTATCGGACTAACGGTGGTCTATAAGTAGATAATACAAAATGCCAAAGAATTCATTTAATTACTTGGCGAGTCCCAGACAGGTTTGCATAATGACATTTTAATACGATGAATCACATGTGTTAATAACAGAAACGTTTATACGTCACGATGCTGCAGATATAACGTGCACATTTATGAAACTTATTATTATTATGATTAGAATTTTTTTTAAAAATTATTATTATTATTATTATTATTATTATTATTATTATTATTATAACATGTATACATTTTATAGCATCTGGTCCAGAATGTTGAATCGGTTGATATGCCCGTAATAGCGTTTCTAGCCGTGCATGTACGGGTATGTTTGGTCAGTCAATAATGTTATGTAGGAGATGAGTTTGTAATACACAAACTCAGTAACATAAACCATTAATTATCATACTTTTCTATTTCAGGTATGCATTTGAAACCTAGCCTGATGGATAAAAAAACGGATTACCTTAGAAACATTTGAGAACATCTTAAGGAGTAACACTAAATGGCTCAGCATATTCAATATAGTCATCATATGCAAGCAGTTATGTGTCGTAATGCGAAGATAGCGAATGCTAAACACAGCATCAAGCTTCACTGTCTACACGTATGTATGCCCTATTGCAAAGAACCGTGGTATATCATATCATCAGCATATCATATCGATAGCGAATGCTAAACACAGCATCAAGCTTCATTTTCTACACGATGTATGCCTTATTGCAAAGAACTGTGGTATATCATATCATCAGCATATCATATTATATCATCAGTACCATATCATCAACAGTATAATACTAGAAGCAGTAATTATAACAATATAGTACCAATAATAAAGAGTGGTGTCTAAAGTGGTTTGGCATTTCATTAAAAAAAAACGGAATGCCTTTCAATATAATAATACAAATATTACTAACAGTAACAATTTAAAACCGGATTAGACCCATATATTATTGATTTGAGGCAATCGTCAGTTTTCGAATAATTACTGGCAATATGTATTTCACTGCGATGAACATTTTATTCCATTCTCCTGATAGGTTATGTTTATCTTAAATCTCGTTATAAAGTCCGATATCAAAAGTAAATGTTGAACAACACATCTCGATGAAAATTTTAGAAACAACCTTGAGAACAGTGTTATTGCTTTATGGATATCTTCAAAGACTGATCAACCTTAGTTTGCTTTTGGAAAGTACAATTTAGTTCTTTCATATAACATATAGATTCATTTCGTTAAATTGTTAAAGTTCATTACATGCAACTAAAAATAATTTGTGAAGTTTTTTTATGTTATTCTGTGCGTTTCATGGATCCTTTCACTATAATGGCAAACAACGTTGATTCTTGCGAGATCTTATAGTCCATTATTCTCTGTGTGAAGAAATTGTGAAACCAATTGTTTTGCCTGCATGAACTTTATTGTATTAATATTAAATGTTTCAAATATGACTTGCATTTGTGTTCGTAATGTCTGGTTATATACTCGTATTGAGACTAAAAATCAATGGGTACCTCTGTTCCTAACTGTCGCGGACAATTGTTATGTATCAGCAAACTATAATACGTCGAATGAATACTTTTGGGGGGCAAGTTAAACGGATAGTATAGGATGATATGTATTTTTTCTGTTAGTGTCTGTTTCTTTAGTCCGGGGGATAAACATCAGTCGGGGAGATAAATTTTTTGTGACCGAGATTTTTTCTTCTGTCTTCTTAAATCACGTGGTAGTTTAAACATATTCTACTTTTTAAATTTCTTATTAGAAAATATAACAGATACAATAAATAACGTAACGGTATAAAACGAAAAAGAACCGTTTATAATGTAGAAATTAGTGCAACAGGGTAAAATAGAAACGTATTTATAATTAGTAAAGGAATATCGTTCACCTACGCAAACCAAGTCCAAGCTTTCTTGATTGACACCTATGGATTTTAAAAAGATTCTTTAGCGTAGCTAGTGACATATTTCAATTGCCCGAACAATGGTGTGTTTGTAACAAATGTTACAAATATCGGAAATAACTTATATACTATTTATCCTAAATTTATTACAAGTAGCAAGTAGCAATATGTGGTACAAGTAGCAATATGTAGCACCCTGGTGCATAAGGGGGAGTATTACATTAGGTTTACATGGAAATGTGACTCTGGGACATAAGATAAATTTAACTTTCATAGGCAATTTGGGGCATAAGCGAATTTATTATAGGATTGATATATGACCTAACAGGTTTTAACAGGAGAACTGTCATTACGTCTTAGGAGGCAGGAACTAGTCTTAAAATATACAGCCCGACCGTAGATTCATTATACAACGCACCCCACGTACATGGCTATCAAAAAATGCAATACCCCCTTTAGAAAAACTCTCAAAAACACCACATCTATGGTGGCTAGTTCATGACTTAAGAACTAAACTTCCAATAGACATATTCTAAGTAGAAAACAACGTAACGTACGACAAAGAACCTTGGAGCAATGTACGAACAAAAGTAAATATCTCGCTATCAGATAAAGGAAACAAGGAAAACCAACAAAACTATTTAAAAACATTAGCATTAAAAATAATAAATAACCAATACCAAACTTTTACAAACATTTACACGGATGGTTAAAAAATAACAATCCTTTCAAAACAGTTGCTGCAATGGTCATTCCAGAATATAATATTCAAATGAGCAGACGTCTACCCGACCACTGCTCCATTTATACAGTTGATTTTTGGGCATCCTAGAAGCATTAAAAGTGGATTGAGGAAAATAAACCGAATAAGACTGTGATTATTAGCGACTCGCTAAGCGTCATAACCTCAATCCAAAATAACACCACAAAATCGAGAGAAAATTTCTTAAAATAAATTAACCTAACACTGAAAACCCTAAATTCAAATAAAATAGTAGTAGAATTTATATGGATTCCATCCCACATTGACATCAAAGGTAATTAATTAGCAGACCAACTTGCTAAAAACAAACTCAACAAATCTAATTACATGCCACTTAAAGATAGCCAACCTGGACTATATAGTTTAATTAACACAATGATTAATCAAAAATGGCAAACCGATTGGAACATAAATAAACAAGAGAGAATGTCTCACAACATCATTAAGGAAGATAGTAGAGTAATAAAATCAGCCAGGTGCACAGGTTATGAACACTCTAAAATAAATAGTATAATTACATGAAAAACCAAACTGGCAAACAGCTTTAGAAAATACATAGGATCCTTCCCACATAACATTAATTGCCACAACATTTGTACAAAAAACAATCAGGAAAGGGACAAATTTAGATCCAAACAACTAAACATAGCCACACCAAGTACATACCCAGAAGTAATCCAATTAATTAACACCAACACTCAAGTAATATTCCAAAATATGATTGAACTGCTTAAAACAACAGGGCTAATTGAAAACATATAGAAACATCGCCTAGACACCTAAATACATCGAAAATTCCAACATGTATAACAACCTTAAAGAGCAATATGTAGCCCCACAATAAGGTCACATGGGTTCATTGACCAATCATTTGGCTAGCTACTAAAACATCTAAATAGCAAACTAATTCTGAAATTTATAACAACCTTAAGAAGTAAATGGTAGCCCCAAAATGACCAATCATTTGACGGGTTACTAAAACGTCTAAATAACAAACTAATTCTGAAATGTATAACAACCTTAAGAAGTAAATGGTAGCCCCATAATGAGCTCACATGGGTTCATTGACCAATCATTTCACGGGCTACTAAAACACCTAAATAACATACTAATTCTGAAATGTATAACAACCTTAAGAAGTAAATTGTAGCCCTACAATGAGGTCACATGGTTTCATTGGCCAATCATTTGACGGGCTACTAAAACACCTAAATAACATACTAATTCTGAAATTTATAACAACCTTAAGAAGTAAATTGTAGCCCGACAATGAGGTCACATGGGTTCATTGACCAATCATTTGATGGGCTACACACTTAAACAACCAAGCAGAATTAGATGAAGCATCAGGAATAACAAAATATATAGAAATAAACATTGAAGCATTTAAGAGAGTAACATCAGGTACAAAAACAAAAGGGAGGAAAATGGATACCATCATCTAGCAATTAACACTCCTCTCTATCTATTTCTAACTTTTTTCCATATACATAAAACACCAAGACCATCAGACCCAGGGGCACAATGCTGCATCCAAATACCAATTAGTATTCTCCTAAAACCTAAATCAGAAATACAAGGTGGTATCAAACCTCGAACCATCAGGAATACAGGACTATTATTGATCTAGATACCAAGAAGAGAGGTGTACACCGGTGCTGACAATGAAGATAAAGGAAGGCCCAAAGAACAAGAGACGACAGGAGGACACCGGAGCAAACAAACCAGAATGAGGTAAGACTGGTTACCATTACGTAACCCTCCATCAAAAAGCCTTTCTAAGGGCTACTGCCATTTATCCATTACAGAGCTCTCATTTGGTACAAAATCTCTGTTTGACAAGCTCTTTTTATAAACCTAACTTCATCAATTTCAAACACCGCCAATCAAAATTCTCAATCCATATAACTAAACAGTGACCAACCTACATATGTCGCACAGACATTATATAATTAACATTTTTTAGGGATTTAAAATACGTACACTGGGTACTAGAAACATTGGTATGTCAGGAGTTAGAAAATATCTTCAACTAAACAAAATTTGATTTAATTACTCAGGTGGCTTACACATTATTGGTATAATTTACGTTCATTAGTGAAACTGGACCTGATTTGAAATAAGTATGGCTTGGTCGCGTCATGGCTGTCGACATACATGGGCTGGCTTATCGCATCTTTTCCTCCTTTATCGCGGACAGAAACTCTCAACATGACGAGACATGAAAACCATTTTTCACCAGTCATTATTTGGTACCATTTCATCTCTAGTATACTCCTTCCGATTGGTTGATAGGGTTGAGTGCGTGTTTGATCCATTCCCACTCAACCAGGTCCTATATTCATGTTGATAGTCCCTCAATAGGGGCGCGACATGACGACCAATAATAACACACTATGTGTACATAAACACCCGTGGGGATCTGGCACCATTTCTTACCCCACGGGAAAAATTAAATCACTTTTTTTGAACGACAAAACAGTGAATAATGACCCTTCGTGGCCGGTTCACTTTAATTTAACATTCATTCATATATGACCTAACTGCCCAAGAAACTTAGGGTCAGATACGACGTTCCGTAATGTCGGGGAAAATGTAATATTTTAATTGTTATGTCCAATCCAACACAATATATACTATCCAGCAAGCACTTGTTTTCTTTTTTTAAATTAATATCCAATTACATACCGTATAATACAGCACGCTCTTTTTTATATTAAAATCCAAATACACCCTACTGTTTAAGGGACAAAACAGAAATAGTTGTACATGATATATTTGTTGTAAACAACATACATGTACACAAATATATACACAAACTACATATACAAAATTTGAATTTGACAGCTTTGATTAGGTTCTCTTTGTCTAAAGACCTAAGAAAACCTGAAAAGAACCGTTGGGATTTACCATTCTTTGAGCTGCGATGACTAATGCACGTATTCCCTGCAAATTCTTATCACCAATTCTCCATGTTGTGTTCGTGGAGACGATGTACATAAAAAAACTAAGTTCGATGGCCTCCTTCCACAAGTCATCATTCTCGTTATTATTCTTTGCATCCTTCTCATGGAGCATGTATTCGGGATGGCCCAACTGTCAACACATGTCTCGCATCCATCTTCTTTCAGCTGACATGGATTCAACAAATTCCCTTTCTCTTTGCCATGTGTTCTGTTCCTTCTCCTTCCCACGTGTCTGTTTCAGCTAGAGTGTCTCCCATTTTCACATGCCTCACCTGTCTGACTTAGGATTGAAGTAGGGACATGAAGGAAAACCCTTACACATATTACATATTGAACAGAAGTCGCATGGACCATAAAGAAACCATTCCTCTGATATTTGTAGATAGGGTTGCAGAACGGTAAGGGAGTGTTTATAGGCACAAAACACACATACACACACACACACACACAGAGACACAGACACACGCATTTTCACATGCATCACCTGTCTGACTTAGGATTGAAGTAGGGACATGAAGGAAAACCCTTACACATATTACATATTGAACAGAAGTCGCATGGACCATAAAGAAACCATTCCTCTGATATTTGTAGATAGGGTTGCAGAATGGTAAGGGAGTGTTTATAGGCACAAAACACACACACACATACACACACACACAGAGACACAGACACACACACCTACATACATACACACACACACACACACATATATATATATATATATATATATATATATATATATATATAAATATATATATATATATATATATATATATATATATATATATAAAGAAACAATAATTACAGGAAACAGTGTACTCAGCGAATTTGTAATGTTAATAAAGGGAGCGTTCTGTAATTGTTATGTGTGGCATAACAAAGATATATACAATATATGCACACTGTCTGTTGACGAGTATAGTGTATTTCTAGTGACCTAGTTGGCACTGAAAAGCCGGATATCTATGTGTTGCCATAAGATTAAATGTACGACAGGTCTGGCTGTTTCTAAAGAAGAAAGATAACGTAAACTTATGCGTTCCATATTCCTGTCCTCTAAAATGATGTTGTATTTGTTGTTCTTGTTGTTGTTGCTGATGTTCGTCGTCTTAGCTGGTTCTCCTACCAGTCTTACGTTTATCTAATACTGTTCTCGCGGTGGATGTGTTCTACGATATTTTGCGCTATGTTGAAGAATATTGTCATCGTCATTATCATCTGTATTAGGCGTGCCTTGCCTCATACATATGTGCCTTAGCTTTAGCCAATCTGCTAAGTGTAAAAGTCAGTTTAGTAGTCTATAAATTAGTGATGCACAATCTTTTATGCGTATATGCATAGACCTGAAGGAGAATATCTGTGATTCGGGAATCCCACGTCATGTTTCCAACCATCAACGTTGATAATGATAATAATCTTCTCCAACTGACTTTCAGGTATATGAATCTGTCATTTAGATCAATATAAAATTTAGTTAACTCATTGATTTCAAATCGACGGGTGTTGACGTTGTCTAATACAACGCAGAATGAATCTCAACCTATTAGGATTCTCGTATCTATATTGGCATCGGTGGCAGGACAAACTTCATGTTCTATTGGAACACTCGAAATAATCTCAATGCATCATTTATGTGTTGAGTTTCATTAATGATTAAATTTTTTTATTTTATGATCTTCAAAGTGAGTTCAACATTTTTCTCAACATTCTAGCAGAGAGAAAGAGCCATAGCCTTGTGTTTGGTGTGAATTGAATGTACATTGGTGAACAAACGTCCAAAAGGAGTTTTCCTGTATACAGCAATACGTTTCCTGCTCTCATGAAATCTTCTATTGGAATTTGTTGTTGGTAATGCTATGAAGAAAAAAGATGTACTTACGTCAAAACGGCATCTTTTAGTGTATGCTTGATAATTGTTCTCGAAAATATTTGTGCGAGGTGCTGCAAAATGTCTTGGTGGATCTTTATACTCTAGATCTTGTAGTATAAGTATATGGTGTTTGTTCTGAGAGTTGAATTACACTTTGATATGTTTCACACTGTTGGTATTTTTACTTATTGAGAATATGACCGAGTGTTTCTATTCTTCCCAAATATTTCCAAAGTTTCTGAATCTAACAACATACTTTCGTATATGTGCCATGACAGATGTTTGAGCTATATTTCATTTAAAGTAAGCCCACGTTGTATACTCTAGAATCCAATTTCCACTAATCAATTAGCTATCAAAGAAATGTAACGTTGGTGTTGCTATAAGATTTAGGATATGTACATAATTTGGTCTTAAATCAACATATTTACAGGTGATGGCATTAGGGAAACGCAACATATTTATTTGTATGTTGTTTTAAATTATTAAACCATTTGTAATGTACGAAACTTTACGCCCAAACTAGTATTACGTTTTAGATTTCAAATGTATATATCACAACCCTGCAAGACTTGTTGGACTCGCAGGAATGAGTATTACTCTGAGACAAAGCGGGAAATAATTGATACAACTAATTCCGACAATAAACGTGTTAGTTTATATATGCATCTTCAGATCATAATTTTAGCATTACAGTTTACTTACGACCCTTTAAACATTCTGATTCTAAATTCGTCTCATATCATACTCCATACGTAAAATCATATTACAATACAATAACATGTAAATAGCAAGACAGAGCAACCAATACTTTCAATTCGCTTAGATAAACTCGCATGATGTCTTGTGTTTAGACAATCCATTTTTTCCTGCGTTGCATTCTGCTGAAAAACGGAAAAAAAATATGTCGTGAGGAATGAATTAAATTATTTGTTTAATCTGTGGACATGTGCATATTCGAATTATGACAATAACATATCAAATCTTCATGGTGATGTATATATGTGATAAATGTGTTGTGTTTACTACCTCCAAGAAAATAAGGATATATTGCTTTTGTTATTAAGACTTACAGAACCATTGACTTTTTGATATGAAAATCTTTATTTGTTTTTATAATTTTTATTGCGTATCATGGTGATCCACTTAAATATGTGGGACAAATTGTGTTCACGATCTTTTGTGATGCACTGCAACTATTATATCATTTTTGTTGACTTCAACATCTTCATGTTCTGACCATATTATGTAACGTTTTCTAAGGGACACGCCATCAAACCCTGCTGAGTAAGTTAAAGGCACTGCTTTGTGTTGTCAGTTGCAAAGGATTATTTGACACATTAGTGGAGGAATATAAGCTATAAAAACTGTTACAAGGACGAGCAGAGACAGCCTTGACATGTAACGAACGCACGACTCTTGAATTACGTATATATCTTTTTACCAAATGAGTTAAAATGCAACAGAACTAAGAACATCATCTGGTGATTACCCCATTATTGTTTAAGAACGATACTGCAGGATAAAATGCTGTACTTGCTTGCTAACAATATTGTCTTATAACTCCTAAATTCCATTCATGTTTTCAATCTTAAACAGTCAGTTAACTAGCCCTACCATAAACTTAGTCAGATTTTAGACTGGTTTCTTTATAGACCTGATGATATTATTCTGCAATCCACCCTTGTATCCCACGAACTTGCATCGGATCACTTCTGCATTGTATGCCATCTCGACGTATCTGTCCCTAACAATCCACCTATATTTGCTACTAAGAGAAACCTTCGTATGATAAATAGAAACAAATTCATGCATGACATCCAAGAAAACCTAACAACTTTCTTACATCCAACAGCGAAACAACTTGATAACTGCCTGCGTTCATTGCTTGAAAAACATACCCCAGCCTCACAATGCAGAGTATCAATAAAACAAGTGTTCTCTATGGTATAGCAGTGTTAGGGACCAGCTTCGCACTGCTAAAAGACATCGCCGAAAATCAGAGAGGCTTTGGCTTTCCACCAAACTCACTATTCATAAACAAATCTATGAAGCCGCTAAGAAGAACGTCACAAATATAGTCCATTTAGCCAAATTATCCCAATACAGTACTAAGATCACTGAGAGTTCCAGCTGCAAAGAGCTCTTCGAGATAACTAACAAACTAATGTCAAGGAACAAATGTACACCACTTCACTCCACTTGAACTTCCGGACCAATTTGCAAATGTCTTCCGTGACAAAGTACAAACCATTAGAGATTCGCTTGACAGCACAATTTCACCATACAGTTATAATGCAGAATATTAGCGACAACCATTAGGAGCATTTTAACCTGTTTCTATTGATTTAGTACGGACAATCGAGATGAAAAGTGCACAAAAGACTTGTGAACTTGATCAAATTCCGACAGCACTGCTGCTTGAGTGCTTAGACCCAATATTTGCCTACACAAACTGCCTAAAATCTCTCTCTCATTGGGGGAATTCCCATCATGTTTCAAAACTGCCATCGTAAAGCCACTGCTGAAGAAACCAACACTTGACCATAACGATTTAAAGAACTACCGCCCTATTTATAATCTCCCATTCATATAAAAAATCTTAGTAAAGGTTGTTCTAACCATCGTGTATCTCATTTGAATTCAAACAGTCTTTTTAGCAATGTACAGTCAAATCGCCCTTGCCACAGTACGGAAACCACTCTTCTGAAAGTATTTAATGACATTCTCTCTGCTTTGGATAGTGGAAAGATTACAGTTCTCACTCTCCTGGATTTATCTGCAGCATTTGACACAATAGACCATGATAAATTACTTCACTGTCTCCAGCATGTATTTGGCATTCAGAATATAGCCTTACAGTGGTTCAAGTCCTACTTAGTTAACTGGACACAAATTATATCTCAAATGGAATACACTCCAGCCCAGTTGACTTATGTTGTGAGTTTCCACAGTGATCTGTTCTTGGACCTGTTCGCTTCATTCTGTACACTCACCTGCTCTCAAGCGTCATAGATCACCACCCAGTGTCGCACCAATTGTATGCTGAAGACACCCAAATATACAAGTCTAGTTACCAAACTGAAGTTTGATGCTACCATCCACGCAGTAGAAAGGTGCATTTTTTATGGGAAATCATGGATGACATATAACAAGCTGCATATGAATGATGATAAAACTGAGGATATTCTGATCACAACACAAAGACTTTCGCATTCACAGCATTTACCTCAGTCAATAAATATCAGCAACACCAACATTAAATTCTCACAGTCAGTACGAAACCTAGGCGTTACTCTAGGCAGTACTCTCACATTGCACCAGCATGCATGAACATATGCAAGACTGCATATCTTGAATTGAGACGCATCAGTTCGATTCGCAAATATCTTTCAGTTGATGCCACTAAAACACTTGTGTGTTCATTAGTACTTTCAAGACTGGACTATTGTAACTCAATTCTGTCTGGTGCAGGGACAAACTTAGAGACCTAATCGTGTTTTGTATGTTATATGTTTTTAGCATATTTTTATGTTTTCCAATTTCATTGCTTTTGTCATTTGTGTTTCTGTAGTGTAGTCATATCATTATTGATGGTGTAAAGAGCTTCAACTGGAAGACACGAAAAGAAAAGAACTGAGGCAGATTAGTGAGAGGGGAACGGAAGTGTAGGAAGTGGAAGGGTGAAGGACGTAGTTCATGGAATGAATTTTTACAGGAGTACCAGTCAAGGGAACATAAATAATACTGATGATTGGAAACCGAGGACAGCAGGAACATTTATCTCACTAAGTCAGATGATGATATAGGCCGTCACTTTGTCGAGTGAAAGATAAGTGATAGGGTTTTGAATATTGAATTTCATTTGAGAAATGTATTAGTGAATGGTATTACATTGTTTGTATTTGAATTTCACGTTTTTTTGTATTCAGTAATTTAGCTGTCAGCATTGCTGACTGGTCGCTCGGAGCTTTACATCTCTCTACCGCTCATTAAATTTCTAACAAACGAGCCAGGATAGGTCGTCTGTAATAATTAAAATTAATATTGGGATCATCCCATCTCAACCTAGTCTGCGATACCTTTACACAATATAATGTAATACGTATGGATGATGTCTGATACTTGGTCTAAACCTTGATAAACATAAATTTATATAGAAATATATATCCAACAATTCCAATACATACAATCATCACAACATGTAATATGGTGGCTATGTATGTAATACGTTTTTAAACTTATTTGGCTTAATCATGTATTCTCCAAAGAATGAATAATTATGTGAATATCTATATTTCAACAGTATGTCATGAAACTCATACCTGATTTCACTTGTTTTCCTTTGTTAATCAAAATCGCGGTTTGGACATTTTCCTCAGTTCACGAATTACAAGTGAAGAGAGCATAGCGTTTAATTTACATTACCAAACCTCAAATTCTATGACAAACATTTCATTTGCCGATAATTTTCCGAATATGACCTAGTTTTAAATGTGTTCGCAGATTATGACAGTGTTTTGAAATCAGATCCTTATATTTCGGATATATTAAGAGGAAAAATGGAATACTGAATGAAGATTACATCATATAATGTAACTTATCATACTAAATAAAGTACATTTTCTAGAGCTGCGTTTACATCAAGCCATAATAATACTAATAATATTATAATAATATATATATGTTAGCGTATTCAAACTGCCTTCAAACGTAGTTGAAAGAAGGAATATAACGGACACACAGGTACTCCAAAAGCGACGCATTATAACCAAGAGGGAAACATGCAGATGCTTAAAGAATTCGAAATATCATTTTATCGTTCGAAACAGCAATATAGAAACAAAAATAAACCAAACTCCACCCTTCCTCACAATGAAGGAAACGAAATCGGCAACGAAATAACAATATATCAAGTAATCATATTAGTTGTTAACTTTAATCTAGAATAATGTACCATCTGAATATCATACATATTTGTTGTATACCTTTGAAGGACGAAACATGTATGAATATAGAACCACTAGTGCCATGTACTCTTGGACAACCAGCCAATCACATTAGCCAAAATTCAGTTAAGCCACATAAATAATAACATGAACATTTTCAAATTTTGTTTACATCCTTTACTGAACTTGTCAATGTTTTCAAATAGTTTTAGAACTCCAGCTCATACTGTGAGATGTTTCATGATTTGTTGTCCTTGTTGATGTTGTTTTCGGTCTCTTCATGTTAATGTAAGCAGTTTAAAGAGATTCTTTTTGTCAGACTCAAGGTATGACTATTCTGTTGTATCCCAAAGCAATATCTCTCTCTCTCTCTCTCTCTCTCTCTCTCTCTCTCTCTCTCTCTCTCTCTCTCTCTCTCTTTTTTTTGAGCATTAAATATTCTGCAGATAATTTGTTTTTCACCTGAAATTAGTTGTTGCACACCCTTATTATCTTTATAAATTATACCCTCATAGGTTTCAAATTATTTCAAAATTAACTGATGCATAAGCCACGCAGTCGCGCGAGCCAAGTGCTTCATTTACATGTCCTTGTGGATTTTAATATGTCTGATGAAAACATATAGCTCAATCCCATGGTTCTGTATTGAAGCGTTGACTGTCCCTATGCTCGATGACTTTGATACAGATTAATAGATCCATAGAATATTTGGTTTTAAATTGGAAATTGCAACATGTTTTTGTTCTAAATCTTATTAACGTAACTCCAGTAATTGTCTTTTGAAATGTCTATAGAAATAACTGACAACATTTGTTGTTGTAGGGTTTAACGCCATTTTTCAGCACACGTTTGACAATATATACATGGCGGCCAGTATTATTGATGGAGGAAGAACCCGGGATAACCCCCAGAAGGAACCACCAACCCACGAGAAGCTACTTTCAAGCCTTCTCACATAACTACATTAGCCGAATCTTTCACTCGAATACACGCAGACAGAGGTGGGATGGCAGTGATCCGTAATGGAGAGCGCTTTAGACCTCTCGGCCACTCGGGGCCCCTAACAACATTTGAAGCAAAATGACTATGAGTGATCCTCAATAAAAGCTGTTGCAATGTATATATATATATATATATATATATATATATATATATATGTATGTATGTATGTATGTATGTATGTATGTATGTATGTATGTATGTGTGCGTGTAAATTTTATATAAGTATTGCTATATAACGGCATGCCTTTGACATATCTTCTTGCACAATTGAAGCTAAATTTGTAACGTCGTTGCTCAGTATCATCATGTAACATATTTTCAATTGTCTTAAAACCTACATTAAAGCTTTGCTGATATGCATAATTCATCATATTTAATTCGAGATCATAACATATTCTGTCTGAAGCCTTCTGTGCGTTTTCACATTTCTTACTCTGGTTATTAATATCAAAGAGAAGATATTTTAGCTGAATCTTAGATATAGAAATGAGCTCATCGTTCACAAATTTCAATCCTTTGATTGTCAAATAGTACCTGCGATTCAAGATCTCTAACAGGCATTAAACATATCAATCGCAATCGATGAAGCTAAGGATTAATTACATGTGTGATACACAAGACTTAAATAGGTATTGTCTATAAAATGGAGATTGATATCAAACGTTGTCATTTGTATGGCGCCATCGCTGTGTTAACATTAGCATCAAATACCCGAAAAGCAGGAGGCTTTTGATGCTACGACTTCTACTTGCAAGGTGGCGATACAAACCAGTTTTCAACGTTAGAAGATTACAAGTGTATACAAGAACTAGTATTAGTTCAATAAGAAACTTCTGTGTGGTGTGTGGTGTGTGAATCAGTGATTAAAACATAATTGTCAAACATTGAGATAAAACATAGTATCTCGCAAATGAATTACATTGCTATGAATGAATACGTAACAGAGCAAATTCAGAATCTACCCGTTGCTGAGTGAACGAACTTACAAATTGTTTGTCAGAAATCAAGTGAAATGTAATCGCAAAGTCTTTCATATATTTGTCTTTGAAAATAGTTTCCAAAGCATACGAAGGTTTATTATTGAAATACTATTTCAGTCTAACAAATTAGTGTAGAAGAGATCTGATCTTGGAGGACAATATTCTATCACTAACACAAACGAGGGTATAAACTCGTACCACCAAGCTTCGACCTTTATCAGTAGCTTTGCTATAAATTAAAGAAGGACAAATGTCACTTTTCAAAAATTGGATGAATACCAAAACATCTTAAACGAATTGTTTACATGTTTATTTGATGATATGTGGTATGCGTGTTAGACACTGCAAGACTGGCATTTTCTTTCGTCCAAAAGAATTGTAACCTTTATACCTGATATGTATGAATATTTCCTGCAAAGATATCATGGTTACTGTATTTCAGAGACTCGGATCAACTGTACTAGAGTATTTCTAGGGTATTTCCCATCTGTCTCCTACAGCTTATCTGGTCTCTAAACGCTTCCTGGATGAACACACAAGAACATTAGTGTATTCATCTAGCTATCTAGACTCACTCTAAACAACAATCATCAGATAAGCCATTACCTTCTTTCGTAGGGGCCCTGAGTGGCCTGAGTGGCCGAGTGGTCTAAAGCGCTGTCCGTTACGGATCACTGCCATCTCACCTCTGTCTGCATGGGGTCGAGTCTAAGATTCGGCTAATGTAGTTATTTGAGAAAGCTTGCCAGTGGCTTCTCGTGGGTGGGTGGTTCTTTCCGGGGGTTTTCCCGGGATCTTTCTCCACCATTAATAATGGCCGCCATGTATACTATATTGTGCTTAAAAATGGCGTTATACCATAACAAAAATATAATATAACCTTTTTTGGTTACGCATTCGTGCACATCGACTGCTTATCGTGTGCATATATCAATAACTTTCATCACATCGGTATATATAGATTCTCAATCTTATTATACTAAACAAGATCATATAATCAGAATGTTTTATATACATTAAACATACAAAGTGTACACAGATGCCCACATATATATGCGCTGATATATAGAATGTGGAAAACGCAATATTGAACACCGGTTTAGATATACGTCATTCATAAGGGATACAAAGTGCATCGTCCAACCTCCCAAATTAAAACTGACAACCAAAAACGTCCTTTCTAATGTCATTCATAACAGTAGAAATTGTGTGTGTTTGATTGGGTGTTCGTTTAGAAACGAGAACAAATCATATGACAGAACATTATTTAGTGTGACAAAGAAAGTGGTGTAGCACATAATAGCTGATTGCGAATTCAGAGTATGCTTACCCTGTAATGAGGAAGGCTAGAGCATAGAGAAATGTTACCACACTGCCTTAGAACAATACAATACGTCATTCGTTATACCCAATTTCATTATTCACACGTACTGTCCTTTCTCTTATTTTAGCAAGGTAATGTGTCACGAAACAAAACTCAGGTCTGATATATCGTTTTAAGAAATAAAACAAACAATTAAACAAACACACAGCTTTCGAATAACGACTTAAGCATAACTCCACTCGTTGACTGCCATATTCTTCTCTCATCGTACTCAAACATGCGTTCAGAGGCAACGTAACGATATATGACCTATTTTAGTGTGTCCAGTTAAGACTGTCGATATAACAATAGTTTGTTTTGGTCTTTCTTTCCCGTCCCTGACAATGAAAATGTTTTAACACTGCAACCTAAAAAGGTGTGTGATAGAAAAATATGACATTTCTTTAAAAACATTCACCTTGGCCTATAATACCGCAAAAAGACACATACAGCAGTAGGTTAATTTCTTATAACATCTCCAAACTCTTTCTCGTTATGTGACCCCCCTCTCCCCACCAGAGCACGTCTCCAGATTTAAATACTGTCCCTTATACCTTCGCTCAATACTTTGACGCACGTGTGATTGAGTTTGTTTGTGTATGGTTATGTTTGTCGATTGGTATGTTGTTCAACTTAAGTTTAAAATCCGAACCCATTCAATTTATCCCATGAATCTCTTTCGATTCCATCAACCCTTCTGCCGTATAAATCCATTTCTACGCTGAATTAATTAGTTCAACATGTTAAATTCATCTTCAGGATCCAGTGTTGTTCCCATGTTCAATTATTTGACAATGATGCCTCTTTTATGTTCTATTCCAGTTTGGGCCATATAGGCTCTTTGAGGGAATAGAGGATGCACCAGTTTCATTTCCCGTTGGAGGCTATTGTGTCTCTAACATGTTCATTTCCCGTTAAGGCTGGAGAGACATTCCTGAGGCTCATCGCCCCCTCTTAAACATAAGTGTGTATGACGACGACGATTATTATTAATATTATTATTATTAGTAGTAGTATTACAAGTATTTATTATTATTATTATTATTATTATTATTATTATTATTATTATTATTATTATTCCGACGACATGTGTCCCTATCGGACGTATCGATAGAGTGTCTGTGAGTACTAGAGTACCATGCGTGATGGTCTATATTTTGAATGTATTCTTGTTGTCGGACTTGATGGACATTCTGCTTCTTTTACGAACTGCGTTAATGCTTATGGATGGAGCTTTTTCATCCAACCATGGACAGACAAATGGTAAAATAAACATAACGTTGCTTAGCTAACCAGAGCGATCTTGAGTAGAAGCAAATGACATGTGAATCTAACAGAAAATGTTTCAACTGTGATCCATATTTAGAGGTCGGTAAAAAAAAATTACAAGTTTATTAATATTAGTTTTTTCAAGTTCTTATACTAACCTGTGTGGACAGTGATGAAGATAAACTAAGAAATTTACAAAGCTCAGGAATTATGACAAGAGATCCCTGATACGCTACATTAACTCAAAAAGAGAATTTTATTCGTCGTTGCAGTCTTTGTTTAACTCGAGATGGAATGACCTACGAGATAATCAATCTGAGGTCATGCGACTAATATATACTTGTGTCGATAATATTAGAGTGAATGATTAAAACAATATAAAAGATGATACCGCAGCGACCGAAATGCAACACACGATTTTTAAATACGATGATTATCCGGACCCCTTTGAACCGCTATCTTTGACCAGTGAATTGCTAGGATAACGTTGAAAACCCTAAAACAAAAACAAAAACAAAATAGCGACACCTGGGTGATCACTAGAGTATGTTCTTACGGATTTCTCAACCGTACACCAGTGTGTCACCCGATTGGATAAAAAATATCTGTTTGTAATATTTTGGGATATGTTCGCTGAACAACTCACGCATATCGTTGATTTCGATAGTATTGCAAATACGGAAAGTATGTCAACCTTTTGCATGTTCTTCCCTAAGAACCGATTGCAGCTGATAATTATATGTAGTTCGGCTACTGCGTGTCAGGGAGTTAATCGACTCTCCTGACCTTTGTTAGCGTACCGTCGCCTGTCTCTTTGGCGATATGTGGGATTTGTGATGCTGCGTTGTTCGCTAGTTTCATTTTCCACATGTCCGATCTATATCCTCTCCATTTACCGTTTAGATAGAGGTTCTTGAGGCGGTTCGAATGGTTTCGTGCACCTCCACTTTAGCGACCGCCGATGCCACAACGGCGATCAGACCTGGTGGTATTGCTAGGAGCAACCGAGCAATACTTTCAGTTTGATCGAGATGATTACCTCGTTGACAACAGAAACGGCAACATCATTAAGAATGGGAGTCCAGACAGATCTTTGCGCGACAGTATAACCTTCACTCTACTGTTGTATTTGAATGCGTTATGTAGTTTTCCAATTTGTTTTGTGGTACTTTCGGCATGCAATATTGTCTTAAGTACCGCTTATTTTAGTACAAATGTGCGCGCAGTGATCCCAGCATAGTTTCAAACTGGTAGACATCTGGCATGACTTTTTAGGACACTTGGCTATGTGTGGTTTGCGTATTCGCATGCAAAGCATGCTAACGTCTGTATCCGGTGTCTCAGGCATCCGAATCACTGACGACCTGTGCTGTCATCGTCGCATCGTTGGTTTCAACATATTATCAGGTGTGGAAACACTCGGCTAGTATACGTTTCACTTTACAGACACCAGTTTCGGTATTAGTGGACGTTCCAGGGATAGATGTTTCAGTCGTAAGCTGATGTTCTCAGTGCTTGCCAGTGATCTTCAGGCCTTTCTTTGGCCTTGATGGCCACTGGATTGGATGCAGACAATTGTTTCGGCAACACTCTTGGGACCGCATATATGTTACAAATGTCATCAGGAGACTCCTTATATTTTCTTGGGTTTCGTCAGTTTCAGGAGATTTGTTAATAAGCGGTGGTAAAGTTTGTTCGACGCCTACTGAGAGTTCTTTCTGACTGTCCTGTCGGTCCTTAAACTATTACACTATCAACTTCTCGCAGTTACATATATGTATTCACTGTTTCGAAACAATGAAAAAGTAAATGCATTTTATGACTTACGATAAGTTCTTATCAGACAGATTGCAACGTTAAGCAACATTTTCTTTACGTTTCATTTTGGAATATTTTTTGTTTATCTGCAAATTGTTAGATATTTTGAAATATCCTTAAAGCAGAATTCTAAATTGATAGGTAGATTACGTTTGCTTTTTAGCATCAGAAAATTGGGATCATAACAACAGGTTTCGCGTGACCAAATGACTTACATTTTCTATTTTTTTCCACTGAGGCCAAATATAGAAATCAAGATCAGATTTTTTATATATAATAATATACATTATATGCATCAGGCATGTACTCGTTCATGCTTACTGACAATCGGCAAAACGTTTCCCTTCTGCTATGACTTTAATTAAAGTAGCGACATACAGAGTTGAAAAATATGGTTATATTTATGCAAATCAAATATTAAAAGTATGAAAGATAATGAATTAATCCACGTTTATAAAATAAAATGAAATCATGTTATATGTCAGAGTAAGAACATGTTTTGCTACTGATACAAAGCCAGGAAAAAAATGATTGTAAAAGTAATCCCTACAAAACAAGATGTCTCATTCTCGAGTATAAACTTATTCAAACTATGAAACAAATTCATGAACAGTGAATATGCATTCCATGTTTTTTACAAGCAGCGCCATGACCTTCGCCTCCGAAGACTTTTGTCAAAAATCGGAATATAGTCTGAACTTAAATCACAGTATACATTAGCTGTATTGGCTCCTCTCATTTGCCTGGAACTTGTGCTGTTTTTTTAACAAGATAAGTGACATTCTCCGTCAATAAAAGAAATGACTGATGAAACAAAAACTGATTAGTTGGATGCATGAACACTAAATAAATAGGAACTTTTATGGAATAATAAGAACTTTGTAAAGACATTGCGTGTAACGTAACGTTGAATGTAACACAGAAACATATCCTTGCTGTTTTTGTACCGACGACTACCTATTTATTTGTTATCTCCAAACATATCAATCACTTAAAAATACGATAATAAAATATTATATTTTCTTAGTTCTTTCTCTTAAACTAAACATAATATATGGAAAAAGCAAATTCATCCCATGTAAATAGAGGGACAAAGAGTATGTATAACTTTAGCCAACATTTTAAAATTTGTTATCAGGTCACAAGGAACTAAATAATACCCATTGTGTTATAATCTTGATGCTGGTCTATACGGATGTTTTATGTCTATCGCAATGCCGATGTGATTCTACTCTCTAGTGAGTAATAATTGATTTTTTGCTATATCATGGCTAAACAATGACTTCAGTTTCAAAATTTGGTTTCGTACTTATTGACATCTTGGTTAAGCATCTAAAATGGTTATAAATCTTGTAGCAATGGATTTTTGCAAAACTGAAAGTTTATCTTTGGAATTTATCAACCGTTTCCTTCCTCCTGTCAGATTACTCATGCCGATATGATTTTGTTGTATTTTATGTTTTATTATTTCAAAAATATGCAACCTCATCCCCGACCCCCCATCTCTCTCTCTCTCTCTCTCTCTTTCTCTCTCTCTCTCTCTTTCTCTCTCTCTCTCTCTCTCTCTCTCTCTCTCTCTCTCTCTCTCTCTCTCTCTCTCTCTCCTGCATACGTAAAGTTAGAACAGAATATTGGTGGTTTTGGTTTATTACATCGTTATCAGTGGGTGATCGATGTCTACTTTCCCTGCGGTAACTGGATATCTACCTAAGGAGCTCCAATCACTGCAAACTATATATTCATTGTTACCAATCTTAGAGAATTCCTTATCTTGGGATGGTGTTATAAATGTCAGAAGAGTATACCGGTTGAAGAGTAATTACAAATGTACATTCAACGCTCTCTTTTCGAAACTCCGTCGAAATATGGCCAGGGATATACTTCAAATTGAAAGAAAAACAATCATCGGATGTCTCATTTATTTTAAGACTCAACGGGTTAAAAACAAAGGATATTACAAATCCATTGTTTGCAGAAACAACGCTATCACTAAAGTTGCTTTAAAATATGCAGTGGAAATATAGGAAAAGCAGTTAAGCACGAAATAAAGTTAACCTTTAATCTCAGAGAATAACTATGTGGAAAAATTATTCTGCCATCAACATATAACATAATAAGGGTAAAGAATATGAAACCTTCAAATTAGTATTTGTCTGCTGTTTTGTCCTGGCAGAATGGACAATAGAAAGTGCTTCAGAGCAGGAAGTGACATACGGTGATGAAGGCTCAGGGGCCAACAGCGGCTTACGATACGCATGCATGTGAAAATATCAGGATAAAAAGATTAGAAAAAAATTCAAGAATGAGTCTTAAGAAGTATAAATTATTGAATCGAATATTTATTTAAAAATGATGCACCTGAGTTTTATTTAGAAAATTGTAATGACAAAAAGTTGGAAAGTGCAGAAAAATGAAAGCGAAAAAATTATTTTCTAGAATGTACAAACTGAAAATACTTCTGCACTGACAGGGTATTCCAGACAACCTTTTCAGTATGTTTACAGAGACCTTAGTTTATAATGGACATATTATCAAAACATGTAATAACATGGTTGTCACACAAAATCCAGTATTTTCAATTAGATATTATTTCCATGATTTCAGTTTTAAGTTCTCACATTTCTGAAAGAAATGTCTAGTTTTGTTAATGATAATCCACGTTTATAAAATAAAATGAAATCATGTTATATGTCAGAGTAAGTTGTGATATGCATATATCTAGGTAATTTAAAATAATGTTATCATCTATCACTCCAGTGTGATAGAAAAGTATATGTTACCATTTGCTTATTTTTGTCTTCAAAACTCTGAAACGATTAAAGAAATGTATATCTTAACAATTATAAAACCCAAATAATTTTAATGTATCACTTAGGAGTGTGATCCAATTAGTGCAGTTATTATAGTCACTTTTATTAAATAATAACATCCACGTTATAACTAGTTTTTAAAGTCACCGATCAAAGAATTATACTCTGTTACTTTGGCAGATATTTTAAAATCCTTTTTGTGTACTTTCGACGGCTTCATTCTGGTGAAAGTCCCATACCTAAGTTTCATCATAATAATTAAAATAATTCGAAGCCTTTCATCCTTATAAACAATAATTGTAAGCATGGATACAATATGTGCCAAACGTTGTGTTTTTAGATAAAGGAAGATCGATGTCAAATGGTAGGCTTTTTTCAGGTAATTTTATTCGCCCCAGATAAAAGATATGAACTCAAAAACAGAAAAAGAGAAAGTGCATATATATATATATATATATATATATATATATATATATATATATATATATATATATATATATATATATATATATATATATTAAGTGAAACGTTTTATTTCTTTTCAGGTCCAGCCTGGTATCTGGAACAAAGTATTCGAGTAGTATCAACATGGATTCTCTCTGGTAGTCTGGTGGTGTTATCAAGGTTTCATAAGGACATATGCAGTGCATTGTCATAAGTGACCCCGATTAGTTCTTATCACCACACTAACATATAGCAGATAAAAGACATGGCTTAGGTCTTCTTGAAAGAGATGAATACCGTTGTTCAGTAAGGTAGAGCACGCCTAGAAAATGTATGTTCCTATCCCACTATCACCTTTGCAGTTATCGACATTGAAATCGAATGCGATATTGCTATTAAACATGGCAGTGGTCCAATCAGAAGTTTAAATCTGAGTGCACTATTAGTTATACAAACGACTGCCTAAACACCTGACGCATTAAATGGGAACATAGCACCTGCTGTCATTGCTTCTTCAGTGTGCACACCTGTATGCACCTAGACAGGCATGCTGCTGTGTGCTGCCAAAATCACTAAGCTCTGTGTTCCTTCACTACACCAGGCAAACAAGTTATCAGTTATACAGACCCAAAGTACCATTTGTTTTAAATACCATTTATTGGTCAACTTTACTGTATAAACTTTCTTAAACTCAATTTTAAAACTTGAATGAAAATGTAGATTTTCAATAAAGTTTAGTTAATAAATTGTAATGTTTATTTAAAAGTCCATTATCATTTTAATTGATAAATATTTTGTACATTTCAAACATGATGTCCGAAAGACCTTATGTTTATTACAGTTAGGTGTTTACTTCACTGAATAATGCATATAATTAAGCAGGATATATCACATTTAATTTTAGTTTCTCACTAAAACATGTTCCAAAATGTGCCCCCTGTGAAACACTAGGTGTCACATTTCTTGTTTGCAAGGAAATTTAAACAGACTTCATTTATTACGTTCAAATAGGTGTGGCATGCAAATAACAGTTTTCCTAAAATTGATCACATACATTGGGCCTGTCAGGAATTGCATTACAAGAAGTATTTCCAATTTAGTGCCGACGAATGTAGTTCGTGAATTTTTAGAACATTTGTTCCTCTCCTATTGGTTGTGATAGAAGAGTTATATTTATGCATTAGTGTACGGTATTTTTTTAAAGGTAATTGTTTTTTCTTGAAAACATGAGCTCAGGGAATGGTAGTCCTGTGTTAATGTTGGCAACAGAGGTCATTGAGTAATAAGGCCTTGGTGATGATCCGGACGTGCAATTTGTGTTTTGTTTACATGTTGCTCTTTTTGCAGTGCTGCATCTCATACAAATGCCGGTGAATCGTTAACAAGAACTTCACCGTGAAATCATCTGTGAAGGTATTGAAGATTAGCATATGATTTGTATTGATTGTAACCAAGTGGAACGGTGAGTACTGAGAAATAAATTTAGAGAACATATAGTAAAATTAATTGTTATGTATGTTCACTTGGTATGCAGGTATCCAACGTGGCCTACCACATAAAAACACGTGTTAGTGGCGATTCCAAAAGTAAAAGCATTGTGAAATTATGTATGACGCCTTAGCAGTTACTAAAGGTTCTTTGTTGTTAAACGATCATCATGAACCTTCGGTAGAAATTCGTCTTCACCATGAAGAAGACGTTCTCATATTGCAAATGCATATCTGCATTTGTGGTTGTAAATGGATTGGCATCAGATCATTAACGTTGATTTGCATATTTCCCCCGAAAGCATTTGTACGATGTATGCGATTTGTTACTTTCCATTGGAGTTGTTTAGACAATGTTTTGTTGATATGTATTCTCATGTACATGTAGCTCCCGCTGGTAAATTATTACCGATGTTACACTGTAGTTCTTTTCACAAGACTCGGTTGCTTTCGGTGCACTGTGGATTTTATTTTTATTGGAACCTGTTACTTATTTTCAAGATGTATATATCGAAATGAAGATCAACCGTAGGAACTATCAGCTTGGTAAATTAAGAAAATAACATAAAACAATGGAGGAATAACACTCAAAGTTTTGTATATGGAGACCTAAAACACAAATCATGCAGCTTATTTCTGCTAGCAACATTAATACTTCAGTGGCATTAAAGTTTTCCAAATAAGGGTAAACGTTGCTTGAAAGCGTTCGACATCAACTCTGATTCGTGGGAGCAAACAACAAGCAATGGAGTCACTTGGGATTCCTCTGTGTATAAAGTCTCTAAGATGTGCGAATCTAGCAACACAGGAGCTACACAGTTGAAGGGGCAAGACAGAAACGCTCATGCCATTAACACTACTGGAGATGTCCCACTCATCCGCTGTCCATTATGCAAATGAACATTCCGTGCAAAGGTTGACCTTGTCATGTACCAGCGTAAGCACATAGCATAACCACCCATCGATCCCTAGGATCACTAAATAGGTCCTAGTCGAATAAACGGATAAACAGCACATTTATATTGAGTACCTATATGATGTAAAATGGAGTTTTTGTTTACTTGACTATTGCCATGCTTCTAATGCGTAACCATATGTTTTGTCTTTCAGTTAACAAACAGACCTTGTTTGCGAGTTATTGCTTTTTTGAAGAATATTTGAATATAAGGAGAGTGGGAAACAATTATTCATTTTCATGAATCATATATGTGTTTGGAATATATGACTTGTTCTGTGTGTTCAGATATATTTATTAAATTATTTATCAGAATGTCAATGTGTTCATAGACATTGTGGACTAAAACCTTTTTGCGATTGTTGAGAGTTCACTCGAAAGCATTCTGAATTATATAATTGTTTGACATGAAGATATTCAAGACCCTTGGTTCAAATAGTATTGAAATTCTTTTTAAACAGTCCATAATTTAGAATGTATGATACAATATTTCGGATTATTTTACACTATTGAAAGTGGCATTTACATTTTTGCTTCCCATTCTTATAATTCATGTTTTAAAGCCATAAAGTAGTATACATATATCGTAATAATTTAGAAACTAGGTAACATGCATATCATATTATTTTCTTTAATTCTTTCATTGTTTTATGTTGCATAATCAATTCGACGGGCATTCATTCTAGTAAAGTTTACACAGTTTTCCTTTTCCTTCCCCATGTGTAATTTCACTAATAGACAATGATATTTCTATTTCCGGTCAAAGCGCTTGCACTGACTCAGAGGACAAAACAACGTATTGTAAAGGCTGGAGGAAGTAACGGTTTTTAGATCTTGATTTCCATATGATATCAGTATAATCAGTGATATCATGTCTCACGTTTTATTTTTCTAATTTAGAGGCATTATCATTTGTATTATATAATGAGACGTTGTCAAAGTATCAAAAGCTCATTCGCATTTATGATCCTATTACTGTTTTGTTTGGACTAATGTTTATCATATCGTCTGATTATCCGAATTTATTTTGCTTCACGACATAGTTTGGAAAGAAAACGACATTAATCGTTCTATGCTTGTAAAGGTACATTATTGATTATAAAAACTACATGTAATCTGAAGTATGTACCATGATCCATTTTGCGTATTTAGTACTTTTCTTCATAACATCAACTAAGAATTCTGAAGGAAGGATAGTTCAAGCCATAATTGGAAGAAATGTATCAATTTCATTTACGCTAATAACAAAGAATGCGATCAACATATATCATGACAGATTTCGGTTCTCAACGGTGTGGCCCGATGGACATTACCTTCTTGTATCCCAAAAGCAAGAAAAAGTGCGCGTTTATGTAGATATTTCCACGCACGGGACAATCATAGTGATAATAGACTTACTAAACATTACGACAAGTGATGCTGGAATTACACAGTGAAAAATCAATGGGACTTGAAGGAACTGAACGACAGTGTTGTTTTGAGGACCATTGGTATGTAGATTTTGCTTAGATATAATTAACGTAGTAATATACGTTTTTATGCATGGGTCTCTGTCACAAAAGTTACCTATAGAGATCTGAGGCATTGAATAGTAACATCAGTTTCTCGGTTTATTTTCATCCACCCACATCGTTTTCCCCAACTTTATTCTTAAGCAAATAATTCCGAAATGATTATGACATCATCTGAAGCGATATACACGGAATTATTGCGTATTGCATACGCGAACCTTTATCACCTAAGCTGGGTCTCCTAAATTTATTTAGGAATTGATATGCAACATGAAAATGCCATTGATGTAGCATTAATGTTAAACATAAAATATTTTAACCATTCATGATCACCCACACTCCCTAACACGCTACTCGCTAAATTGATATAAAGTAGGAGATCGACTTTATTACCAAAGTTTAAGATATTTAACAAATCAGTCTATTTTTGTCGACACACAATTAACTAATACAGTAAGCCTCTTGCACAAACAAGGGTCGTCCCCTTTTTGATTTATCCATACAAGCTAAATGATGGAATGAATCAACGTGATTGAATGAGATACAAATATATTGTCTAAATCATAAAGGAATAATTGCAATCGAAGTAGCTTGTAGAGGAAAGTAATGTTTCGATTGGTCAGAATGTTATCACGTGATCAAAATGAATTGCGTTCATTTCAGGATGAACTGTTAGGAGAACTACTTTTCTAAAAATACCCACGTCTATAAATAGAGTCACGTGTATAGCAGAAGATAAACACTGCTAGTGAAGGCAGACACGAAGTAAACATTAAAGGAAAAGAACCATTTTTACAATGTTTAAAACAATAATTGAATAAATTTAGTTTGAAAGATTAAAGAAAAGTATATTTCTCATCTTTTAAGAATAAAATCATTCACTGTTTGATGAAATTTGTGAAAAAAATATGGATAAAAAATGTTTCAAGTGCGCTAGGTCAAGGTCACACGTATTGTGGCTGTCAAAATGTCAGAATTTGGAGATTTTTTGATAACTTTGCCTTATCAAATAGATTTCACGGATGATGATGTTGAAAATTTTGATCCATTGATATTTGACGAGCCTTTTGAATTCGAAGAAGAGTTACAAACCAATTTAATATTTAGTTTGAATCACAGGCACTTGATTCTGAGTACATTCATGTATACACTCACCATATAACACATGAATTTACTCAGAATCAAGTGCCTGTGGTTTGAATGAACCAACACCATTCACAGTTGATGAACAGGATGACCACAAAGCAAAAGTTAAACGGTTCAAATCACTAAACGAAGAAGATCTAGTACAAATTTCAGAACAGCGCTACTCTAAATCTACAAAGAAAAATACTAAATGGGGCTACAAGACCTTCAGGTAATTTATATATTCATTCAATAATTATAGTAAATTAACTATAACAGTAACAATAATCAGTATACTGGACTGTTCATTATTGTAAGATTAAATAATATTACTTAATACTGAAATTGCTCTAAAACTATTATTTTCTTAAATTATAAAAATGAGATTTAAAATAGTATTAAATTTAAAAAATAAAAAAGAGATTTAAATTAATTTGAAGTGAATAAAATGTAGTTTATCTTTAAACTAATATTTGTGAAAGCTTAAAAAATGTAAAAAATTTGTTGCATAAATAAAAATTAAGGAAATATGCATGAATGATTCATCCCAAAGATCTAAATATTTTAAATGTTAAAAATAGTTATTATCAAGCATAAAAACATGAATTTCAGAATGGTGAAAAGAAAAGAATATGGAGGAAGATCTGATGACAGTTGAGTCTGGACATTTGGGCCAAATGTTATCCATATTTTATGCAATACACTCATATACATTAAAGCACTAAACGTAAAAAAGTATATATAATATTGGCTATAGATGCTACCTCTTCTATCGACGAGAGTAATATGGAAAGATAAGAGAAAGTAACAGTGACATCGAACTATTATTATATTCAGACAAAACGTATTTGAAATGATATTAAAAACACGCAGTTGCGTGGTGGAATAGTCGTACACTCTTATCTATCTATCTATTAGAATAATACTTGATACATACACAAGCAACACTTAACATTTTTAAATTAATTTCTTTAAGGAATACAATACCACAGATAAAACACCTTGCCAAAAGTCCATCAACCGCATATTTGCATGGGTTCTCTTCATCATCATTAGGTTTCCGTACTGCCAGCCGGTTACGCCATGGAGAATACACGAGTATCTCCTTTTTCACTGGGAACTTTTCTAAATCCACCACCTTAGGCCAGTCAATGTACACTTTTCCAGGCACATTATACCAATAAACTGCACCCATTGTCCATTATGGACACATAAACGGCATCTACTAAGTCCCTTCTTATTGATTCCATTATATAAATTTTCGGTTTCCTACCGTAAATAATGCCACCTCAGCCACACCACTATTGTACACCACTAGATTTTAAGTGGATTACTCCAGGGTCAGTCATTCGGTTTGGACCTGAATTCACTACTAGCGAACCATGGCATCATTCAAAACCCCATAACAGTGGACTCCGTGGCCTATGTTCCTAGCAATTGGCTAATTATTTCGGGATAAGAATATTTCCATGGCGCCGAATCTCAATAATCACACAAATCTAAGAATTGCTTAAAACGGGACGCTATCAAATGCGCATACTTCAAATGTATTACAATATATTGTCTTTTTTTTAGCACCAAACAAAGAAGTAATGAGACAATACAAGAGTTTTTAGATGACTCGCTATTCATAATTAAAAACAAAAACACGGAATGGTTTACACATTTGACCACACGTTATCATGAAAGAACAATGGAATTCATCTCAAAGAAAGAAATACGAATTTTCCACCAGAACTGCTGGACGGAGTCATAAAAATGACAAGCATAGTTATTATAAATATATTGTCTTACAACAAATAATAGAAACGAATGAGAATCAACAAGGTTTGATAAATTTAAGAAATGGCACAGTTCCGCCGAATACAAAGCGATGATGTAAAGAAATGACACATACTACTAGGATTACAGATACACAAAATAATGATTGAAATTCTGAATAGACCTTTGTGGAACATCCACAATTCCCACCTTCAAATTTTAGTGTGCTGCTGGTGGCCTGTATAGCTGTTATGTGCTAACATTATTGTGTTGGATCAAATACATAATCAAAGAATATATCCTCATTTGAAATTACACCATAATTCTAGTTCAAAGATGTCGTTATTGAAGAGTATGCTTTATCTCCCGTTCATTTATAATTTTGATAACTACTTTCTAGCCCAAATTAACTACTGGTTACAGCAACACTATAATTGATTCCACTAAGGTAGTGAATCACGAATGAATGCTTTCTAGAAAAACTAAATTTAACCATATACTTGATCTCAGATCACAATTAGCATTTACTATCAACAATAATATTACCTAATGGAAAATGTCATGCTGAAAGGTTAAATGTCTTTAAGAGATCAAATGTCAATTATATATTAGACGTCTAATAGTAAACTTATACTAAATAGATCTAGTACTAAACTTATAATAAAACTATAGTGCACAGCAAGTAGATCAGGTATTTCATGGGGGAAGTTCCACAGTTCTAGACTCAGATTCAAATACACACTTTGTTGACTAAACCACAATCATGTTTGTATGTCAAGTAGAAAATGAACTTGATTTTAGACAAGGTCAAGTCAGCCATGCAATGCTATATAATCAAATGTATACAACGAAGATTCAAAATGTGTTGTTTTAGCTGAAAAAGACACTGCTTTGTCAATTTGTGATCCGCTGTGGGTAAAGGTTGTATCCGTACCTGTTTGTAATTGTCGTCTGGCCAAGCTGGTGTTTCGTAGAGAGGATGTGGATATTTCTGTTTATTCTGGGCTTGGCATAGTTGCCGACTTGACGGGTGCTGGAACCGGTGGAAGGTTTTGCGTTGACATAAAAGGACCATCACGGCAGCTATAATTTTGGATGGGACTATTGATGGATATAATATAGTCTATCTTGTATTCGTCCGCACTTTGTAACTATGGCAATAACTCGATATCCGTTGTGCGACTTCTTGTAGAGAGCCTCGGTCACTGAAGCAAACTTTAATCTCCACGTCTGCTATAGAAAGAACAGAAGGTATCGTATTAATATAAATAAAGCAAATCGAACAATAGAACACTTGGCACAACATAACAAAAATGAAAGGAATATTACTGCAGTAGAAATGAATTTTCCTTTCAGTGTAGCATGTAATATCACTGGACTAGGCACCGTTCTATAAAGTCCTCCCCATCCTCTTGCAGAGGGGTTTGGGTGTCCGGATGTTATCCATCTATAGGATCCAAATTTATTTAGAAAGAATGAAAATGATGCAGCAATATGTAGTTACCCCTTATCTTGGTTTTCGTATTAATTGCGATTTAAATATTAGGAAGTAACTAACAATAATTATGTACATTGGAAGGTTTTCATTTAATATAACCTAGCAGGACATACATTTATCGCTTTAATTAACATTTCGTTCCATTATTTTATTTTAATTGACTATTCTAGTTTGAAATAAACCATTTGTGAAATTATCCGTATATTGAGACATACTAAGTCAACCTAGAGGGAACAACACCTCATTGATTTCGAGTTTTTCGCCATTTTGTTTTGTAAATAATTCATATATTTTAAGCCAAAATATTTAACCCGTTAAAATTACAGTGGCAACTAGGAGAATGAAAGTGCGAATGAACGAAGTCATCATATTATAGTTTGGCCACGAATTAATACGTACTGCTAACACAATAACAGTATCGTATACTGATATAGCTATTCCTCATATAGGCTATACATGTACATTCGGGTAAGCATATGCTAGTGGTATGTCTAGCGTATTGGCAAGTGATACGTTTCACTTGTAATAGGAGCATTGATATCGACCGGATATACAAGCAAATAATATCCGCTGGTCGCCATGGTATCATAATCTGCGGTATCGTTTACAATTAATGAAATTAAAACTGCACATTGATGCAAACGGAACGTAGCTACTGATTGAAGTTAGTGCAAACAATGATGCACGCATATAATATTTTAATCTCTTGCATATTTAGAGATTATATTGCATTTTTACTATAAGTTAAAGATCAGAATGTGTACTTGGAAAATTTCTCGAATCTTTGTTTAACTTCTACATTACAGTTGTATGTTATATTCGATAGATTAACCTTGACTTTCATACTGTATCCAGATACCTTTAACCGCCATGCGACATACAGAATAAGTTTCTTTTTATATTGGTAATGTTTTAAAACATGTAAGAGCAATAAAAAACGGCAAAGATCATATGCCTTACCTAAACATGTATGCATGCACATGCAATCCAAATTTCTAATATGGCCCATACGTTTACGTACATGGAGAATTCAAAGTATTTCATGCCCTAGAAATAACATATAATATGCTTACAGGTTTGCAAAATTAAGCATTTTTCATTTCATCATCGAACTGGTCTTTCGTCCGATGCTTATGTACATTGATTAAGTTACATTAGTTGATTGAGAGCAAGTGACGACCTGGAGAGGACTGACTAAGGCCGATGTACCATATCATCACCATTGATAAGGACACTTTAAACTGCATACACGTTGTTTAGAGACATGCATACATACATACATACATACATGATGTGAGTGAGGTGTTTGTTGTCCTTTGTTGCTCACAACAGTATCAGTATCCGTCAGGTGTATTGTAAGCTTGAAAATTCGCTTTTCGTGATTCAAGGATGCATTCGAGTTAGTCGAACGCTGATAACAGAAGAAAATATGTGTAATTATAATACTATATTCGAAGAGTTTGGTTCTGTAGTTTTAATTCTTTAAGGAAGACTTGTACTTAAAAAGCATTTACGCACGAATGTTATTTTTAATGAGGATGAGCAAGAGATATTTAATTATAAACACGATGTCAGTCTGTATGGTAATATGTCAAGCATAAGCAACCAATTCTTAACATTAAACTATGTTTGTTTAATCACAAATGCACATTTTATACTCCTTTCAGCGGAATCAATGATTCCTAGGATTTATGCAGCTTGGCATAATAACGAGGATTCGTCCCTAGTGTTGCAGTGTATTACATCCAGTTTGTTTGCCAAAAAGATCACCTGGAAACGGAATTCATCTTTGATAGGAAACCAAGACAGATATTCCTTTGGCAACGATTCTCTGACGATAAGGAATTTGACAGCTGGTGACCAATACACTTTGTACACATGCATGGATCAAGAAAGTGAATTAGAGAGTGATCCGTATCAAATTAAAGCCTGTAAGTAAATTCATTTTGTTATTGCAAGATCACAATTTGTGAGGACAGTTGCACTTACGAATGTATCTTGTTCCAAATAGGCCGGCATATATAGTATATTTATCTACTTTCCTTCAGAGGTAATTATTTCGTTTTCTTCCTTGATGCTTGTTATGTACTAATGTAATAGATACAGAGCACTCTATCCAACATATCGAAAGTTTACAGAGGTGTTATCTAGATGAATTATAGACCACTGTTAATGCTGATCCAGAAGTTTGCTAGTATGGCAGATTTTCTTTCTGGGCTATACGTATTTGTAAATTTAGAATAATAGTAAGTGTATATGATACATAGCATATAGTTTTTTCTCTGACACAAATGTGGATGTATAATATGTTTTAGGGTGTAAACATTGTGGATTGTACTAGCACCACAAGCTAGGACTCTAGAATCTCAAACGATATAATCGTGTTGTATCAAAGAAACAGTTCCTTTTCCCCAGTCTACGCAATTGATTTCCAGCTAAAGCGTCCTTTTTGCAAAATCATAAGAGCTATAATCAACAAAAATATTTCACTGCATCGTTTTAATGATGAAGTGTCGATGTGATTATTTGCATAAGGATATCAGACGATGAATTATTGAAACAGGCAAAACCGTCTCTCCATTTCCACTCCGTCATCTAGGTTTAAAGCACAATTTACCAAGCTCGTACATCCCAGTCGCATTTATGAACAAACGTGAATTTGATTGGTATAATTACTATTATGATATATTTGTGGACAAACGTTTAGGGAAGCACTTTGCTACGTTGAACGCGGCTATAAATTTAAACTATAAGAGCTACATGTGCATTGTTTTAGAGGAATGAACCCCTACCTGATCACTAGTTAAATTGTGTAGGGCAATAGTATACACATGCATATGTATAGCAATAGTACAATTTTGCAGCTGGTCCTGGCGTAATTGAGTTCACACCGAAAGTATCCGTAGCATTTGAGCACGACAGCTTGAACATATCCTGTAATTCAGATTGTAGGCCGGTGTGTAAATGGCTATGGACAAGAACAGACCCTCTATCCCGCCTCGAGAAGGCTGTCTCTGGTGAGACCGTGTTGAAACTTCACAATATTGCCAGACTAGACGCTGGCATGTATTCGTGCAAAGTGCAAAATATCCTCAGTGGTACATCCATTTCAAGCTATTTAACAATGGATGTAAAGGGTAAGTATAATAATAATAATAATAATAATAATAATAATAATAATAATAATAATAATAAAAAGAGAGAAAGAAGATACACAGGAATACAGCGATACATGAGAAATGAGTTTTTTAAAACTATTATATAATTTATTAGGACAATTAATGAGCAAAGATAAAGAGTTTTCTGTGATATAACATGCTGAAAGACTTGATCAATACTTTGTATTTGGCAACGTAAGTTAAACTCCCAGTTGTGATAATTGTCTCATATTAAAATATTTCCCTGTTTTAACTTAATGTTGTATATTTTAATGTAGACTATTAATACATTAAACGTTGTCCTTAAATTTCAAAAGATTCTCGAAACACAGGAATATAAAACATGATGTTTTCTCCCTCTTCGGTTTATGTGTTACAAGAGAATGAGGGACCGTGTATTTTAGCATTTCATTTTGTTGCTATTATTCAAATGTTTTATATTGCTAAATACAATAAATTAGCATGGATAAAGCTGAGAGATCAAAGTAGATAAATAGAGAAAAAAACAACACGAACCAACGTCAAGGTAAACAACAATTTAATCGTTAACATAATAATAATAATAATAATAATAATAATAATGATAATAATAATAATAATAATAATAATAATAATAATAGAAAGAGAGAAAGATGATACACACGAATACTGCCATACATGAGAAATACGTTTTATAAACTATTATATAATTTATTAAAAAAAAATAATGAGCATAAGTAATGAGTTTTCTGTGATATAACATGCTGAAAGAATTGATCAATACTTTGTATTTGGCAACGTAAGTTAAACTCCCAGTTGTGATAATTGTCTCATACTCATATTAAAATATTTCCCTGTTTTAACTTAATATTGTAAAGTTTAATCTAGACTATTAATACACCAAACGTTGTTCTTAAATTTCAAAAGATTCTCGCAATCAAGGAATATAAAACATGCTGTTTTCTTCCTCTTTGGTGTATGTGTTGTAAGAGAATGAGGGACCGTTTATTTTAGCATTTCATTTTGTTGCTATTTTTCAAATGTTTTATATTGCTAAATACAATAAATTAGCATGGATAAAGCTGACCATCCTCATACTTAACTGCTTTCATAATGATATAATTGTCAATGCTATTTTGAAACGTATTAAATTTGCTTCTATATGCATGGCGTTATGTTCTCATTCGTCTTCGCGTTTTTCAGATTCAGAATATGATATGATCACAACGACGTTCCAGAAGGATGATACTGAAGCCAGTGGTATACACACAAACATAAACTCACATAGTTACATGTATACATACCTACCTACCTACTTATCTAATTACCTACCTAACATACTCTTGGCGATGGGATATTGACGTCTTGGGTGACCCCCTTAATTTGCTTTTTGTTATATCGAAATTTACCGCCCGCGATTTTATTTCCTGGTTTGAGTAAATATAAGTAGTGAAACTTATAAGAGAAATAGATAGAGATCTGAGCAGATACATAGAGAAAAAAACCAACACGAACCAACGTAAAGGTAAACAACAATTTAATCGTTAACATAAAACATAATAATAATAATATATGAGAAATGCGTTTTGTAAACTATAATATAATATATTAAAATATATAATGAGCATACGTAATGAGTTTTCTGTGATATAACATGCTGAAAGAATTGATCAATACTTTGTATTTGGCAACGTAAGTTAAACTCCCAGTTGTGATAATTGTCTCATATTAAAATATTTCCCTGTTTTAACTTAATGTTGTATATTTTAATGTAGACTATTAATAAATTAAATGTTGTTCTTAAATTTCAAACGATTTTCGCAACACAGGAATAAAAAACATCTTGTTTTCTTCCTCTATCGTTGTCAATGCTATTTTGAAACGTATTAACACATTAACCCCTGGAGGTTTTTGCTGTTTTCGCATGAAATGCGAGTAGGAAACACATTTTGGGGACTATTTCTGAATACATCGTAATACATCAATTTCCAATCAATAATCCGTTAGATAAATTGTTGCTAATGATACAGGAAATGTTTTTCATTGGTTAGTTTGCTGGCGCATGAGCAGAAGGGCAAAAATCGGACTCCTTTTTCTTTTTCTTTTTTTTTTTGTGCTTAACGGACCCATACTTTTCGTATGTAGAAGACTGTTTATTCAAAATGTCCTCCTTATCCTACTTTTTGCACAGGTTCACCTGTCTGTGTGCGTCTCAGACCGGTCTTCCGTAGATCTGAGGTCATAAAGTCTAAAATCTGGACACAAATTCAGAATCCGACCATGGGCGATTTTTGGATGAAAAAAAAACGGGTCCAAAAACTTCGGTTTTTCCCTCTGTATTTTGTAATGCAATTAAAATGTCCAGATTACTTGCTATCATTGTAAAGCTACATCTGTCTACTTTTCAATGATACCACCCACTTTAGGGTATCATGTATGACCTTGACGCTACAGACCATGGAAGTAGGCTACTAATTCATGCCCCGTAAAGTCGTCGCTAGGGGTTAATGTGTTAAAGTTGCTTCTATATGCCTGACGTTATTTTCTCTGTCATCTTAGCATTTTTCAGATTCAGAATATAATATGACCACAACGACTTTCCAGAAGGATGATACTGAAGCCAGTGGTATACACACAAACATAAACTCACATAGTTACATGTATACATACATACCTACCTACTTATCTAACTACCTACCTAACATACTGTCGGCGACGCGGATTTTACTGCTTGGGTGTCGCGCTTAATTTAGTTTTCGTTATCTTGAGATTGCCCGTTTCGAATAAATATAAGTGTTGAAACTTATTGGAGAAATAAATAGAGATTTGGGCAGATATATAGAGAACAAACCAACACGAGCCACAGTACATGTAAAGAACAATTTAATCAATTACAAGAAACAACTATGAGACGTCATTAGATTAGGAATATACTCTGCTTTTAGAAAATAAAATTTTTAGCAATTACAACGAAAAGCAACAAATGGATTTAAAGTGCCATAACAGTTTATCAACATTTATTTAGTTTATTTATTGGTTAATGAGAATATATTCAAAATACGAATGTAAAAATTCTGATTGAAACAATTTAGGTGATAACTGCATGGGAGCCTATCCAATATCCCATTTGCACCCGTTTACAATAATAACCGAACGCAACTGCCGACCATTTCTGGTATTTAGTGAAAACAAAGCGTGACGTTATATTTTGAACACCTGTTGTTACAATGGCTAAGTCAGTATCGTCACATTATGAAATAGTCTTCAAAAACTCAACAGGAAAGTTGCGATGTTGAAGGAAGTGAATTGTCACTGTCCTGCGGGTCTTAGACATTCGAAGATGTGATATATTGATATAAGTGATATATTCCTTTCTGTTAATTATATATATATATATATATATATATATATATATATATATATATATATATATATATATATATATATATCGAGAATCAAGCACAGAACGTGTTCTTTGTACTACGTTTCAATGACCGACTCCATTCAAACATACCTATCTGGCCTTACCCATATGTACATTCCAGCCATATACCTTCCCTCTTCTTCTGACAATCGTATACTCATTAACCGCACTATGATAATGGAGTCATTTGGACAACGTTCTTTTGCATACCAGGGCCCGGCAAAGTGGAACGAAATGCCCATTAAAATTCGACAGAAAGACGCAGTGATCCCCGTCAACAGTGCTCTTAAAACACCTTTATCGATTGCAAGAAAAAACATAATAAAATAAATATTTCTTACCTTAAATGTTTTCAGGATAGTTTATGTTTTCTAATTTCATAATGTTCATTTTGTTTCTTGCAGCCATATCAATATATATGTTGTACAGAGCTTAGATCTTTTCAAGATTATGCGCTTTGCAAAATCATCATCATCATCATCATCATTATAATCATCATTAGTATTATTAATATTATTATTATTATTATTATTATTATTATTATTATTATTATTATTATTATTAAAAATAGTTTATCATTATAATACATTTATTAAATGTCAGTTAAAATAGGCACTCAAAATGAAAACAATCAACTTATCAATTTATATACGTACTTGTCAACAAGAAGAACAATCTTGCAACTACATCTTGTAGCGGTCACACTCTCATGTATCTGAGGAGCTCATTCACTCGGTCAATACACAGTTGCCGGGATGATATCCTAACTCTAATTACAAACCTCTCCGTTTATCCTTTCAAACTTATTGCCACTAATCCTCTTTTACAACAGTCAACAATACATATTATTATTATTAGTAGTAGTAGTAGCAATAATAGTAAGAGTAGTAGTAGCAGTAGTAGTATTATTAGTAAAAGTAGTAGTAGTAGTAATAGTAATAGTAGTAGTAGTAATAGTAGTAGTAGTAAGTAGTTGTAGTAATAACAGCAGTAGTAGTAGTTGTAGTAGTGGTAATAGTAGTAGTAGTAACAGCAGTAGTAGTAGTGTTAGTAGTAGTAGTAGTAATATTAGTAGTAGTAATATCAGTAGAGGTAATAGTAGTAGTAGTTGTAATAGTAGTAGTAGTAGTATTAGTAGTAGTAGAATTATGTATGGTAGTAATAGTAATATTAGTAGTAGTACTAGTAGAAGGATAGTTCTTGCCACTTAGACTGATGCACATTTTATCTTATCATCTTTTCATCAGAACCTTCTTAAAAAGCTATACCGGGATATAACACCTTTACCAAAGTTTGAATATGGAGATGATCTCTTACAACGTTGTGCCTCTGTCCTTGGATCACATCTTAAATTTAGGTGGAAACGTGCTGGTTCCTTGTGTGTTAGACATTACAATGGGCTCGTCATCTAGTTTTTTCACAGTTTATTTGTTTGATTAGGGTTTTTAACGTAACTTTCAAATTTTTTTAGTCATATTCCTACGATGTCTGAAGTGAGACACTTAAGTTTGTAATTATATCTAGCACTGGGGCATCGTGCCGCAGACATGTTGCATGATGTCTCACCCAGGCACATTATCTTGATACCAGGCCTACCACTCGTAACACTTACCTCATAATTCTGAACGCCAGCACTAAGCCACCTCAGCGGTTATTTTTTTTTTTTTTGCTGCACAGCTTTGTTGAATTACACGTCTTTATAAATTCGTACATGTAGTACTAAAGGATATTTTTGCACTGACGAAAATACATATAATTGATCTCGAAACGGTGACATTTTACAGATATATATATATATATATATATATATATATATATATATATATATATATATATATATATATATATAATCAATACATTCATATATTCATTTATTTTCAGCATTTCGTTCCATGCTCATGTTGAAGTACTTTTTATCAGGATTCATTGTTCTGTCTGCAATAGGTCTATTTATCTGCATCTTCAAGAAGATTCGAGAACGGTAATTATTATAAACAATGCTAAGTATATTTTTGTACAAAAACAACTAACGGTTATATCTCGTTGTTAATATAAATTTAGAGATCTGTGTACATCTATTGGACATATTGATTGTTGTACCCATCATGTACCTTCATTCCTTCCAGTTTCATATATATATATATATATATATCCTGCCTATTCATATACATGCTTGGGGCCCCGAGTGGCCTTGTGGTCAAAACGCTCTCCGTTCCGGATCACTGCCATGTCGCCTCTGTCTGCGTTGATTCGATTCTCAGATTCTGCCAATGGCGGTATGTGAGAAAGCTAGTCAGTAACTTCTCGTGGGTCGCTGGTTCTTACCAGCGGTTTTCCCCGGGTTCTTCCTCCACCATTAATACTGGTCGCCATGTATAGCCTATCGTGTGCTGAACAATGGCGTTAAACCCTACAACAACATATATATTTTAATTTATTTGTCTCATTTACAAGTACAATTGTATGCATTTTTCTATCCAATACATCATTTAAATTCAAACCTAGCAAATTTCTTTAAAAATTAATATATATGCCTTTCTTCAGATATAATATGATATTCAGCCAAATTTGCTTATTGACTTTATATGGCTTGCATATAGTAGGATGACTATTTTCATACTAATACAATGTAAACGTGTAAATGTTACCTGTAACTGTAAATGTTATTATAACATCCTATATTGTAATTTTTATAATTTTGTTTTTAGAACTCAAACAGCCTTCAAAAATGAAATACTTGAAAATATGACCTGTCTTTTTCCCCAATTGCAACGTATTTCTTTCTCTTTAAAGCAGAACTGTGCATAGCAGAGAAGGAATGCTGCTAGAGGAAAACACAGCAGGAAGTAACTGGACAATTCTGAGTAATTCAACGGGATAACTGACGACGGCCGTGGAGACCAACAGTACGCAAATTAATGAAGTAACTGCAAATTGTAACAATACTGTCGCTGAAATAAATAAAGTGGAAGCATCGTCACAGTTATACAGACTGGAACTTGATGGGTACATCCATCCAATTAATTTAAATCCATTGACTTCCGTTTTTGCATCAAGACATATAACACAATCTGGAACTAATCGAAAGCAGCACTACTTAGTTTGCTTATGTTATATGTCTTTTTCATCATTTTGGTCATGTATTTATATTGTTGGCATGTATCTTAAATGTTAGTTTGATCGTGATTTTTAGAAATCGTTTCAATGGCGAATATTATTCTTTTTCTTAAGCTGAAGAAACAGTTTGCTACAGATGGGATTATTATTCAGTATCTAAAATAAATGATTATTATCTTGACACATGGTAGAGTTGACCTAAACGATTTCATGATTTTTTTTTCGGAACCACTGAAATTTAAATGATGCTATTAATTAAAATTTTGTAATTATGTAACATACTGTAAATATTCATGATTTAACGATAAAAAGTTTCGTATTTTGTATTGTGGCAAAACACACTGCAACAACAAAACAAGCAGGCATGATGATGCATACTGGTGAAATTACTTTGGAATTTACAACGAGTATAATATCTTGGAAAGGTAATAATTATACTTCATTCAAGCACTTAACACAGGAAGTCAAATGTTATCATGCAGCTGCCAAATCTAGACAAACATCAATGGACATGTTTTATTTAACAACTTTTGTGTTTAACCATTTTCATCAATAATATTACATGTACATTTTTGTTCATATTCTGATACTTTTACCTGCAAGAGATTTCGAGAGCGCCAGTCCCGTATAAGAGAGGTTCAGGGTCGTGATGTGAAAACATTTTGCTGTGTAATATTTTGTAGATCTGGCTAAGTCTCCTATTAGCCATTGCTGATTCTAACATTAATTATAATCTGTTCTGAAATATTGAACTTTATCAAATGTAATAAGACTTGATCGAGCAGAGCACAGAGACTATTGGTCTTAAAATACATTTGATGCTTTGGATGTCTATTCCAGATACTGATCTAGCTACCGTATCAGATTATGTCAATTTGTAGTTTAATTCTTGTAGTTGTACTGTTAAACAATCATTAAAGAGACATTGTTACTTTTGAAGTTTTCATTACATGTTCTTTTGCATCTTTCAATAATTGCAGCTGCAACAACCATACATACATACATACATACATACATACATACATACATACATACATACATACATACATACATACATATTGTTGCGTGTTTATGCTCTAATACACACTAACACTGAAAGAGTGATAACAACAAACTTTTAAAATTTAATAAATAATGTATTTCCCTGAATACAGATTGTGAACATGGAAAAAAACTTATAGTGTTTAGAATCGAATCTTAAAATTATCCAAGAATAATCCACAAATTAAATTACATAAGTACTAGGTTTGAAATGTTCTAATACATTCAAGTTCGAGTCTTTTTTTGGCACAGGCAGGACTGAAGACGATGAGGGATGATGTAGTCAATATAGTAGTATCTAAAGTTTGTAGGAGATTCACAAGATTTAACACCAAGGTGTTGGATATCCGAATAAAATTTGGTAAACTCTGTGTTCAAGAATTCTATATGACCACATCATTTAGTTCCATATAAACAAATTCATCTTTTAACAGCAAAAAAAAAAAAAACAAAAGAAAAGAGATCGTGAATTCAAAAACTGGCTACAACAAACGAAAATGATTTATTGTCAGAAATGAGAATAATTCCCTAAGACAAAGATAAATCGTATTCAAATAACGCAGTTTAGAACAAATCACCAAATTGCGAAATCGAGACAATTAAGGGGGTAATGTATTCACTTTATCGTGTTTATATCACATACTCCTAAATGAACCTAACGAGAACGAAACATTTTTGCTATAATAATAAAAATGTGTTTACTTCTTAATTCACTTATATTACCCTTGAAAACAACCAACTATTTATTTAAAAAATGGAGAGCCCGTTTACCTGGCTGCCATTAACCCTGAATCAAGTTCAAGATCTAGGTCAATATTATTTGTTTTCTGAAAGATTTATTCAGGACAACAGATTTTCTGAAGAAAAAAAAAACATAATCTTTAGTGAATAAATTTACATTATAATAGCATGTAATGAAAGATGAATTTTCTTTTAACAATGAGAAACAAACAATTACGTTAATATAATTATATTTTAAACCAGATATACGTTACAATTACATACACACATAAACACATCCATACATACATAGAAACATACATACATACATACAGACAGACAGAAAGACAGACAGACAGACATGAATACATGCATGCATGCATACACACACACACACACACACACACACACACACACATACATACATACATACATACATACATACATACATACATACATACATACATACATACATACATACATACATACATACATACATACATACATATATACATACATACATACGTATACAGGAAAAACGATTTCATATTAGTTTGTGGGCAGAGGCAAATAAAGCAAATCTTTTCGAGACCTATGATTGACCCTGAAAACGGCCTTAAGAGGGAAGGAAAACAAAAAATAAAACATACTATCCACACAGAAGGGCAGGAAAACGAAGCACACAATCTACTATCAACACAGAAGGGATGGAATATAAACCGCTTATCTACTATCCACACAGGAGGGCAGGGAAACAAAGCGCAAAATATAATGTCAACACAGAAGGTATGGAAAACAAACCACACAATATACTATCTACACAGAAGGACAGGAAAACAATGCACACAATGCACTATCAACACAGAAGGGAAGGAAAACAAAGAACACAATATACTATCAACACAGAAGGGAAGGATAACAAACCACACAATCTACTATCCATACAGAAGGAAGCGAAAACATACCACAAAATGTACTATCAAAAATGACAAAAGCTACTATCAAAACAGAAAGGAATGAAAGCAAGCCACACAATCTACTATCCACAGAGAAGGGAAGGAAAGCAATACTTTCAACACTGAAGGTTAGGAAAACAAGCCACAAATCTACTACCCACACAAAAGGGACCGAAAATGAAATAACCCAATATACACCATCCCACAGAAGAAAGAAAGCAACAATTATATAATATCCGCACAGAGTGAAGGAATTAGGTCAATATATAATCTCAACACATACAGAGTGAATGAAATACTCCATTAAATATTATCAATATAAAGTGAAAAAAGAAAAAGTTCTTTGAAAGCACCAAATCCCTGACCTATAATGAGCCAGTCGATTAAACACCCATACACCCCATTTAACCCATTATTATATGGCATCAGGGTGCAATTTTAGTAAACATTCAAGGCACAAAATGATGGATGAACACACGGACTATTTATTACCCTCCTTGCATGCCTAATAGTCCGTACGTGAACGATAAACACCCATTCCATTTCAATCCCAACTAAATATTGACACAGAGGGATAGAGACGTGAAATGTTACATATTCACGCAGTGTAAAACAATATACACCATCCTTATTATTAAAAGTGCGAGACCAAGAGACACGTTTTCTTTCTGGTCTATTCTCTTTTAGAAGTTAGTATGAAAAATTCACATAAGGCCAACACATCGGCTCAAATTGTAAATGTTTCCGTTTCCATTTCTTCAACAGCACATGTTTGTTTTCATCATCAATTCATTATTCTTCTTAGTCCATCTCCGCTTTTACATACTTGTTCTATTTCTTCTTTTAGCTTTTAGGGCACTCGGAAGCCCAATGTCCTTTCACCTGACAATGATAACAGGTATCTTGAAGTTTGTCTCTCTTTCTTGGACGAAGCAGGTATTTTGGAGATAAATACCCATTTACCTTGCAGATAGATCAATCTTCATTAGCACTTATACATTTTCGTATGACTCTCGTCAAATCAATGACCTGAAGGGATGTTTTGTTGCCACTTTCGCCAGTGAATTAGGCTTTCGTGTGACTCTTATCAAATTTTTGACCAGCAGGTCGATCTGTGCTGACTCTTCCATCTTTTAGATCGCTTGAGAGTTGAATGAATACTCTAATACTCCCCCTATATACAGAGACGTGCTGCCTGTGAAACCTAATCACATACAATTTTGCAACAAGAAGAAACGAATTGATTTTGAGAAAGTATGAGGCAGCGACGTGCTGTATCGCCTCACGCAAGAGCTGAAGTGTTAGTGATTTTGAAGACGACATTAGTGTGTTTAAATCAACGTTTTCCACTTAAGCCACAAAACCAAGAACACTTATTCAGGCCAAAAGAAATACGTTCACCCATAAAATATATTAACACATCTGAGAAATTCAAAAATGAACTTCCAGAAAATTGACAACGACGGTTTACACCTGCAACTTGAAATGTAATGAGTTCAGATAGTGTGTAAAAATTAGTCAATTAAAGTTTTATAATCAAGACGAAACGATTTATTTATCAAGTAGAAAGCAGACACCATGCGACATTGGCGATCCATGTCACATCACGTTTCAAAATGTGTTTTTAGAGGTTTGTGCTACCGATCTACACGGTTAAATACAATAGTTTACGTCAATGGTTACTATATCTTTATAATTATCTTTTTGTACAATCGATATATGTGCAAGCCAAAGGAAAGACCAACAAACACACCCATATGCACATAAGTGTTTCTGGGTAACAGTAGAAAGGACATGAATTTAGCCTTTAATGTTTTGTGACATTGGCAGAGATTTTTAAATTGCATTGGAGAGAGAAAGAAGGAATGGCATAGAGAAAAAGCCATAGTACACCATTTTTGGTTATGTTATTTTTTTTGAATGATATGAATAAGAAAAATTAATATCACGATCCATTCTATGTGAAATATGTCCATTGTCTTCATTTATTCATCCATTTCATGAAAAGGTAGTGTGATATTTATCATCCACTGACTGCTTAACATATCCCAAAATATATGTCATGTGTTTCTCAGCACGCGCTACAAACAATGTTGTCATGTTTTCAGAAACATAAGGCCGGAGCGAGAAAAAAGCAGCTCCGAAACTCGCCTTGTTCTATCGACAGTCTTAGCTGAAAGAAAAGAGGTCGGTCAGATTTTTCCGAACATGTGTTTTGGTTTTAGAATTCCAAGCTAATCATCGGCAGGGTTGTAGCGATTGAAAGGGATGGGGTGGGGTACTTCCAATATATTAATTGAACTATTAATGTAGTTCCACCTTGGCTCGTGAAGTTATAAAGTTAAATTAATGACGAAATAGATGTACAGCTCTGAGCCCCCAGTCAGCACAGTCGACGGTTAAATTATATAGAACACGAAGATGAAATTCAAAAAAATAACAATTTAATAAAGTCAATAATTTTAAAAGATAAACTCAATCACTCGTCTTCCAAGTGACAGCCTACTTCATCCCGTGATTTACAGTGTGAGTTTGATTTTCCCCGGCCTTTGGTTCTACTCATCTCTTTTTTTTCGCACCACCCATTCCACCTGGACTTAACCTCTCCCAACTTCTCTCCATTCTTCTCCTTTCTTTCGTCTCTCTATCGGAGACTACTGGGACCTCTGTTACTGGTCTGTCCCTCAAAGCTTCTTTTAGAAGCTGTACTTAGAATCCTGTCCAAAGTTTTTTTTTCTCCGCCAAAAACGCATGGCTGATCGGAGCTGCTATCTTCTGGCAATCTCTCTAACGAACTATAGCGAACTAAATCTTGCTTGCAGGTTTAAGGATATCATACTTAGCCCAAATCAGGGTCCCATCCCTATCTCGACTCTGATTGGGTGGCGCTGTCACCCTGTCCAATCGTCCAAGCGGCCAATTCAACCTGGCTCTCAGTCTGCGGAACAAGAAGATAAGACACGTCCACTCCTTCGGGCAACTTCTTTGATCTGCATAAGCGCTTACACACCTAGGTGATAATTGCGCTTCTGACGCCCTTGGTCGGGTTTCCCACCCTAGCCACGGCAAACTTACGTAAGGGATAGTACTAGCCTGCAGTCATGTTTGAAATTAAACAATGGCTTGTCAGAAGTACTTTGATTATACAAGTTTCAATACTATTCTGGGTCAGGTAAAACGTGACCCCCCCCCCCCCCGCTTGAGAATGAAATCGGGATTTTATTCCCTCAAAATTACTCCAAATGCAAAGGTATTACTACACGAATAGTACAAATGCATCGTGACACTACACACCGAGTACGAACATGAATATATATATACATATATATATACAGAGCGATTATATCATTCGAGCGCTGCTGCTCGTGAAATCAGCGCCTACATTCTCTGTACCTTTCACGTATCTGATATGCATATGGTACTGCTGTAAGAACAGCGACCATCGCATCAATCGTCCATTCGATAATTTCGTCTGCGCTAGATAGGCGAGTGGTTGGTGGAGGGTCTCCAATATGAACTTCCGCCCGTACAAGTACCGCTCGAACAGTGATATTCCGAAAACGATTTCGAGGTATTCCCTCTCCGATACAGAGTAGTTCTTCTCTGCAGCAGACAAATTCCGACTTCCGAACGGGACAGGAGAGAGCGTCCCATCGTACTCCTGCAGTAGTACTGTTCCCAGTCCAGTGTCACATGAGTTGGTGCGAAGAACGAAGTCTTTTGCCAGATCCGGTAGACGGTCAACTGCATCGGATGTAAGTCTATCCTTCAATGTTTGGAAGGCATGGTCACACGCATCGGTCCAAATAACTCTACCCGGGGCCCGTTTCTTGTTTAGGTCAGACAACGGCCCCGCACTCGCGCTGAAATTGGCCGCATACCTCCGGTAATACCCGGCCTATCCCAGGAATGACCTAACCTCAGTTTTCGTGGTGGGCCGTGCGGCGTTTTTTCAGCTGCTTCACCTTTGACTTCTCTGGGAACAGTGTGCTTTGGCTTAGGGTATGTCCTAAATTATCCAATGTCCGGAACCCAATGTGACATTTGGAAGGGACACCTGTCAATCCCGTCTGACGTAGACGCTCCAAAACGTCAGCTAACATAATGAGGTGTTCACTCCACGTCTCTGTGGCCAACAAGAGGTCATCCATGAAGTTGTAGACACCCTTATCGCATAAGGGCTCCAACAACTTCCGAACATCCTAGTAAAGACGCTGGGCGCGTTCTGTACCCCGAACGGCATGCCCAACCATTTATAGGTACCGTCGGGAGTAGCAAAAGCGATCTTTGCGCTATCCTCCTTCCTTACCGGAATTTACCAATAGCCCTTGGACAAATCCAGCTTGGAGAAATATTTCGCTTTCGAGACAGAAGCGAAAATATGTTCCGGGTCAGGTAGCACTTCGACTTGAAATTCTGTCACCTGATTTAGCTTCCGGTAGTCGACACAAAACCGATGAGTGCCGTACTTCTTCTGCACTAGGACTACAGGAGAGCTAAACGGAGAGTCGGCGGGTTCAATTACTCCCAGAGCAATTATCTGATCGATCTCCTCACTTACGACTTGTCGTTTTGCGTAGGGCAAGGGGTAGGGTTTGGATTAAGCCTGAATCCTATGACCCTTCTGTAAATTGGACCGGAAACCCCCAAACGTGACCTAACCCAATGACAATCATGACAATGATCGCTATTGGTCTAAAATAATCAATAACTGCAACGTAAGTACAACCACATGACTCCAAACGGAATATGTCTACTTAAAAAAAATATGCAAAAACTGAGGAACATTTCTCGCTGGAAATTAGCATACATAATCTCATTATTATAAGGTTTCTCAAGTTTGATCTTCCTAGACATTTATTTTTTTATGATTAAATTCTAATGTCACTCTTTATATATAGATGATGTTTCTATTTTGTTTAAGAATCACCACGACGGCTACATTCCTACAACTTAGATGCGCATAACTGCATACATTTTGGAAACTTTTACTTTGCTTTCGTTATTTGTTAGGATTAAAATGTTGATAGTAAGCGTGTATTTGGTTATAAAGGTTGCAAATTGCGCCTAAATAAGGCAAAACATTGATATAAATAGGGTTTTCCCAATGTAGAAATAGTGCTTCACTATGCGTAACTTGGTATCTTGACAAAATGAAAATGGTAATGAAAAGCTTACATGTCAAGAAGGTATATATGTACGCTTTCATATAAATGTATTTGATAACAAAGTCCGATTTACTTCCGTCGCCGATGATATGAAAATCTTAATATAAACTAATGAATTATCCTTCAGGTAAATCAAGTAAATCAATGTTAGTATACAGGGTCAAATGAACTGATAAAGTATGTAATCTCTTGAGTAATGTATCGTGTTGGTCGTCTCAAATTGTTTTGCATTACAAACTTCCATTATCACATCTCTTTCTCCCTCTTGTAATATATTGAAAAGGTGAGCTCTCTATCTTAATCAGTGTAATGCTATAAAGAATCTATGTTGGGGTTTGAACCGAGAGAAATCTCAGCCTAAGGGTTATATTATTTTCATCCCCACGAGGCTTGTCCGAGTGGATAGACATATAATGTAACCCCGCGGCTGGGATTTCATTGTTTCGGTCCAAACCCCAACGTAGATTATTTCTCTCACCCAATATTATCCTTTAAAGTAAATGAGAAAACTCTTTACTAGTGTTCATGTCGAAATGTTTACACGTGGCGCATGAATATAAATATGCTAATGAGGGCTGTGGTGTGACCGGTGCGTCCGAATAACACAGTTCAAAACGTGAGCAAAGAAAAATAACAACATCAAACCTCGCATAGTAATGAGGTATTATCACATTTAATATATGGATATTATATGAAATTAACAATAAATAGTAATAATTTATAAGAAAGAAACCGTTTCCGTTCATCATTTCCAATTTTGAGTAACTCACTCTCCCGTATGAAAGTCCCTCGTCACCCTCCAAATATGACCCTTCGTGGCAGGTTCACTTAAATTTAAATCCAAATATGCGGACCCTAGAAGATAACCATGTGCTAAACTTTCAAGTTCACGGATTCTTTGAAAATTTATATTTCTGTCTTGAAAATATGGCAAGTGATACAGTTAAATTTGTTTATGGATGAGTGTGTTGAAGGATAAATGATTCCTTCTGGCTGTTAAGTGTATTATTTGTCAATAAATATTGCAGGTTTATTCAGCTGGAGCACAACGGAGATGTTTAACAAAATTATAATAGAGCATGTTTGACATAACACATTTCTGACTGTTGCTAAGTTTACCGGTGTTGTTTAGAGAGTTAAAATGCTATGAAGTGTATAGGTATATAGTCTTATGTGCATAGGTCAGTGTTTTTTGACATAGTTCATTTCACACACCATTGAGAATTTTAGCCTATCTGTAGCACAGTAAATTTTCAGGTCAGCTTCATTAAATGTAGTTAACAGTATATACTATGTTTCACGCGAAGTGTTTACAACTAGTTCGGTTGCTTTAGCTACATTTAATGATCTGAAAATGTACTGAGCTAGTCCTGCATAGAGGAAAAACTAGACCATACTAGTTAGAACGAACTAGCATAATATCAAAACCTCGAAATAGTATGCGTGTGTGTATTTGTCTCTATCAAAATATTTATGTTTGGTTTGTTTTCTAAGACAGATTGAGCTTAAGTAACTATATTTTGGTTATATATTATTTGTTGTTGTTGTTGTTTTATTTGATAACAACTATGGCACAACAGAAGACAAGAAGGGTTTCTTTTGTTAAAAGTAGTTCTAAGCGCGTGGACTCCATGACTGAGACGATTGGTCTGAGATGACTAGACTGAGATAAGAAAAGTAAAGTTAGCAAAATAGCTAGATTTCTCTGTCGCTTGGGTAAGAAAAATATATCACAGTATCAGCCCTTGTGACAATTTAATAATAATAAGTGAAAATGTACAAGAGTATCAGCATGGCTATGTAACATAGATTATACCACAGACACACATATATGGACAACTATTATCCATTACATCCCCAGCTTAATGACAGGACAATAAGAAATAAAGTATTTTAACGGGTCGCAATTTCGCAATTTCACTCATCTAGACTACATTCATGAAATGGATTGATATTTATCGGGGACATACAATTTGTTCTGAGTGAATCAAGTATGGTTTTCTGTGCTCATGCTTCAATAAAACCAAACATACAAAGATTTGCAAGCTACGATGGTGTCAGATATTTATCTCCTGGTTGAATTAAAGTCAGTCATTACCCAATTACTATCTAGCAAGTGGGAGGAATATTTTATCGCCAAAATTACAATACGTAGAACTAGTGTTAAAATTACAAAATTACAACTATTCTACCCTCCAAAATATTCATAGCATGGTACGGGTAACTAATGAAAGTTGCGCTGGAGGTATGCACTTTTTTATACTCAGGGGTTGATCTGGGCAGCTGTGTTTCGAAGATTTTGAGTTTATGTGGCAGATACTGTGACGAATCTGGAACAGCTGAAATGCGACATTCCATTCTTTGGAAGTACTAAGGAACACAATATTCAAATTGAGGTGATGTGTCTCAGCTGCAGATATGCAACCTTGCCTATTTATATTACATATTGCAGTATGAAAAGCAAGCTGTCGAAAGTGACATATCGGATTCGTACTGACTGTGAACATGCTTGTATAGCTGATACATATTGTTTGAGGAAAAGGTTCTAAATGAAGATTTATTTGCTTTGTAATTGGGATGGCGTCAGTTTTATTTTTTTATTTCTATATTCACTGTAAAGATTTTGTTGCATCATTTATTCTCTATAGTTATAAGTCATGTTTAAAACGATTGTTCCCCTTAGTCCAGCATAGTATCGTAATGGTACAGTGATGAGCGCTATGTAATACATTTTCTATAGGATAATCAGTTGTGTAGTATATAATGACATTATCTCTCTTGTCACCGTAAATGTTGTTGTATATAGGAATTTCAGGAAACCTGTGTTGTATATAGGAATTTCAGGAAACCTGGAACTGACTTCATCAAGCACACTGTATTTTATTACATTGTTTGTTATTATGCAACTTTGTGTCCTAAACATGAACCTTGCAAAGCCATCTTGTTTCTCGTATACTTCTGAAATATACGACTTTTTAGAGGGATTAAACATACAGTTGTTTGTGAATCTCCTGGGTAGTGATTTTTTAATTTTCGTTTTCAGTTGCTCAAAATAATATGTCAAGTATCTAAGATCGGAAACCAATGTATTTATTTGTATTTCAGCATATATTAATGTATAACCTGTAAGAAAAAATTACCTGTACGCGGCGTACTGTCTCATAATGAATTTGTTCATACAATCAGTTGTTTGTATTAAAATTCATTGGCAAATATTAAACGTATGTCTCTTTTTCATGCCCTGCCTCTATCCTCGTTAACTTTATTTTAACACAATAGCAACAATGATACGAAACTTATGTGTCTTTACGTGGATTGGCAGTATAAAGCAGTATGGCTTTTTGATTTCTGATATATCAATGTATGCCAGTTTTCCAGTATAAACAGTGTTGTTTCAATGTTTTGATCTGTATGTTAATGTTGAGAGAAACACACACACACACACACACACACACACACACACACACATATATATATATATATATATATATATATATATATATATATATATATATATATATATATATATATATATATATATATATATAAATTTAAAACGCTATAATGTACCTACCTGATGTATAGCTGGTCAATTCCTTGACGTGGGCATCTGAAAAAGTATGTAATTCCTATCCAAATCTAAGCCATTCTCTCATTCTCTTCGGACATAGACTTTATACATTTAAATAACTAAGTGTCTAGCTATGCGCTATTATTGCAGATTTTGCTAAAAAGGAAGATCACGAAGAGAGGGAAAATGGAGAGGGATAGAAGTGTACGTTATATAGAAACTAAATTATTGGTTCAGTCATCCTCATTGTAAGATAAGCTTGTAGACTATTATAGGTTTTCTTTACGTACATGACTCTCAGTTGTTGGTTATCGACGTTTATAATATGTATGTATGTATGTATGTATGTATGTATGTATGTATGTATGTATGTATGTATGTATGTATGTATGTGTGTGTGTGTGTGTGTGTGTGTGTGTGTGTGTGTGTGTGTGTGTGTGTGTGTGTGTGTGTGTGTGTGTGTGTGTGTGTGTGTGTGTGCGTGCGTGCGTGCGTGCGTGCGCGTGCGTGCGTGCGTGCGTGCGTTTTGCAGCTGTCCATATTGAAAGACGCAAAACAGCATGTAATGAAAACTTCAAAAGTATGCGAGTTAATATGTCTCTTTAATAATTGTTTTAACAGTACAACTACAAAAATGAAACACAAATTGACATAATCTGATACGGTCGCTAGATCAGTATCTGGAATAGACATTCAAAGCATCAAATGTATTTTAAGACGAATAGTCTCTGTGCTCTGCTCGGTCAAGTCTTATTACATTTGATAAAGTTCCCTATTTAAAAAAAGATTAGAATTAATTGCATGTTTTCTAATTTAGAATCAGCAATGGTCAATAGAAGATTTAGCTAGACCTACAAAATATTACACAGCAAAATATTTTCATATCATGACCCTGAAAGTCTCTTATACCGGACTGGTGTTCTCGAAATCTCTTGCAGGAAAAAGGATCATCATATGGACAAAAACATGTACATGTAATATTATATGAAAATGGATAAACGCATGAGTTTTAAAATAAAATATATCCGTTGATTTTTGTCTAGATTTAGCAGCTGCATCATAACATTTGACTTCCTGTGTTAAGTGTTTGAATGAAGCATAATTATTACCTTTCCAAGATGTTATACTCGTTTTAAACTCAAGAGTAATTTCACCAGTTTTGATCATCATGCTTGCTTGTGTTGTTGTTGCAGTGTTTTGCCACAGTACAAAATACGAAACTTTTATCGTTAAATCATGAATATTTACAGTAAGATACATGATTACAAACATTTAATTCATATCATCATTTAAATTTCAAGGGTTCCGAAAAAAATTAAATCATGAAATCGTTTAGGTCAACTCTACCATGTTTCAAGATAATAATCATTTATTTTAGATACTGAATAGTAATCCCATCTGTAGCAAACTGTTTCTTCAGCTTAAGAAAAAGAACAATATTCGCTAATTTAAACGATTTCTAAAAATCACGATCAAACTAACATTTAAGATTCAAGCCAGCAATATAATCACAAGACCACAATGTCGAAAAAAGAGGTATCACATAAGCAAACTCTGCTTAGAGATCATTTCCAGCTTCTGTTAATTGACTTGATGCAAAAACGGAAGTTAATGGATTTGAACTAATTGGATGGATGTACCCATCAGATTCTATATCAACATCCAGTCTGTATAACTGTGACGATGCTTCCACTTCATTTATTTCAGCGACAGTCTTGTTGCAATTTGCAGCTGATTCATTAATTTGCATATTATTGGTCTCCACGGCCGTCGTCAGTTCTCCCTTTGCATTACTCACAATGGTCCAGTAACTTTCTGTTGGGTCTACCTCTGGCAGCGTTCCTTCTCTGCGATCCACAGTTATGCTTTAAACAGAAAGCAATACGTTACAATTGGGAGAAAAGACTTCTTTTAAAGTTATTTATTTTTGAAGGCTGTTCGAGATCTAAAAGCAAAATCATACAAAATACTATATAGGATGGTATAATAACATCTACACATTTTCAATGTTTTAGTATGAAAATAATCATCTTACTATCTGCAAACCATAAAAAGCGTGGAAGCCAATAAGCTAATTTAGCTGAATTACATGTTATATCTGACAAAGGTATACATATTCATTTTTAAAGAAATTTAATTTGCGAGGTTTTAATTCATAATGAAATATTGGATAGAAAAATGGATACATAGAATTATATATAGAAAATGAGACAGATTTCAGATTTATCAAAATTTATCTGAATAGGCAGGATATATATATATATATATATATATATATATATATATATATATATATATATATATATATATATATATATATATATATATATAAGGGCATAACCGATTAGCATTTTTCTACCGATTTCCGATTCCGGATTTTGGGCATGAAATTTATCCGATTCCGGATACGATTCGATTAATCGGAAATGCTAAATCCGTATTTTTTTTCTAAAAAATTTCATCTTCCGTTTCCGGGTTTCTGGTATCTGGTTTTGTTGTGTCCAGCGTGTTACTTAGTACTTTACCATTCCCGGCTTCATTTCCGGTTTTCCCCCGTCGGTTCAAATAGATTGTCTCACAGCGTGGTTGTGTTGACCATATTTGACTTTTCTGACTTATTATTTAACTTTGTTAACGCACTATCGAATGACACGCAGTGTTAGACACGGTGCTATAGAAATTCAACTTTATTATTTTTATTATCCGAATCGGTCGTTCCTGCCTTGTCCGACTCCGATTAATCGGAAGTTCATACTATCCGGTGGAATCCGATTTCCGGATCAAAAGTCGGTTATGCCCTAATATATATATATAAATATATATATATATATATATATATATATATATATATATATATAGGTATATAGGTAGATAGATATAGGTATATCGACAAACAAACAGGAAATAATACAATGCACAGTACACAGTATTTGTTAGTTACAACAATAAATATGTCCAATCGATGCATACACGTGTGCAAATAAATAATAACAACCGAAGGTAACCGTTAGTCTTTTATTGTACAATGTATTATGATATACTTAGCATTTTTATAATAATTACCGTTCTCGAATCTTCTTGAAAAGACAGATAAATAGACCTATCGCAGACAGAACACTGAATCCTGATAAAAAGTACATCAGCACGTACATGGAAGGAAATACTGAAAGTAAACGAATCTATACCGTTTCGAGCTAAATGATATATATTTTCATCAGTGCAAAAATATCTGACATATGCAAGATCAACAAATATCCTGGATTACTACATGTTCGAATTTATAAAGACGTATAATTGAACAAATCTGTGCCAAAAGAAAATAGTGGTTAGAGCGTCCGCCGTGGAAGCGGGGCGTCGTGCGTTCGATCCCCGGATGAATCATACCAAAGACTTACGAAGCTGGTACTAACAGCTGCCTCGCTTGGCGTTCAGCATTAAGAGGCAGATGTTATGACTGGTCGGCCTGGTGTCAGGATAATGTTACTGGGTGGGACATTATACTAAATGTCTGCCGCATGATGCTCCAGTTCTAGATATGACTATAAACTGCCTCACTGCAGTCATCGTTGCAATATGATTGAAAAAGTGTTAAAAAGCTACGTTAAAACTCCAAATCAATCAAACAAACAAACAAATAAACTGTGCAAAAACTAGATGACGAGCCCATTCTAGTGTCTAACACACAAGGAACCAGCACGTTTCCACCTTAATTTAAGATGTGATCCAAGGACAGAGGCACAACGTTGTAAGAGATCATTTCGATATTCAAAATTTGGTAAAGGTATTATAACCCGGTATAGCGTTTTAAGATGACTACTGTATAAAAGGATGTAGTAAAACAGCAAAACAAATGATTGAGTTATACTGAATAAATGAAAATCTGCAAGGGAAATAAGAAACGGTTTTGCTGTTGCTAATTGCTCCAAAAGAGAAGAGATTAAAGAAAACTCATTCCGAGAATTCAACAATACCAGAGATTGAATTCAGAAAGGGGATTCTTGCATCTATATTGCAAGTTCAGATACCTCGGTTTTTAGCTTTTTAGTAAAGTGATAAGACAATCCTTCCTTTCCCTCTGTCACCCTCTTTGACTGAATTATGCTTATTAATTCATCCTTTATTATTGGCATCACATCGTTGCTTTCTATCGCCCTCACTGCTGCGAGACTTAGACTGGAATCCTCATGTATGAAACCCTGAAAACGCGGGAATTCGTGCAACGTTAAGGGCAGTGCGCGGGATTGCAATGTTTTGCAATCAATCCTCTGTCAGTATAAAGACTCACGTTGACAACGGAATTAGATCTTTTGTACATAGTTATAGCTGGAAAAAAAATAGAACATACTCATGACAATCCATCCATGTATTAATCAATCAATCAGCCTGTTATGAATAACACTACTACTACTACTACTACTACTACTAATAAAAATACTAGCATTTATTGTTGACTGTTGTAAAACAGGATTCGTGGCAAGAAACTTCAAAGAATAAACGGAGAGGTTTGTAATCAGAGTTATGACATTCTTCTGGCAACTGTGTATTGACCGAGTGAATGAGCTCCTCAGATACATGCGAGTGTGACTTCAACAAGACTGTTCTTCTTGTTTACTAGCACGTATACAAATTGATAAGTTGATTGTTTTCATTTCTATTTTCAATTTTAAATCACATTTATTAAATAATAATAAAAATAATAATACTAGTTTTACTACTACTACTACTACTACTACTACTACTACTACTACTAATAATAATAATAATAATAATGATGAGGATTTTTTTATAGCGCATAATCTATAGAAGCTCTAAGCGCTTTACGACATATATATTGATATGTCTGCAAAAAAGAAAATTAACACCATACAATTGAAAACGTAAACAATCCTGAAAATATTTAAGGTAGGAAACATTTGTTTGATTAGGTGTTTAAATTTTTTCTTGCAGTCGAAAAAGGCGAGTTTTAAGAGCACTGTTGAAAGGGATTACTGTGTCTTTCTGTCTAATATTAATGGGCAATTTGCTGGGCCCTGGTATGCAAAAGAACGTTGTCCTTATAGACTAAGTTTTCTTTGTGAAAATAATGAGTCTACGATTGTCAGAATAGGAGTTTAGATATCTGGTTGGTATGTAGACATGGTTGAGGCCAGTAAGGTATGTTGAAATGGAGTTCGTCCGTGAAATGTAGCACAAAGAACACATTCTGTGCTTGATTCTTTATCGAATAAATAGCCATAGTAGGGTACAGACGAGCGGAGAGGTATGCTCTGATCGTGGTTCTCTAAAGATGATCCGAGCAGCTGTGTTTTGAGCTTTTTGAAGTTTCTGGAGTAGATGTTAAACAAACAAGACAAAATTTGAGTTACAATAGTCCAGTCTGGAAAGTACTAAGGAACACACACGTATTTTAGTGGCACCAACTGAAGATATTTGCGAATGTATCAGATGCGTCCTCACTCAAGATATGCAGCCTTGCATATGTTCATGACATGTTGGTGCAATATGAGAGTACTGGACAGTGTAACACCTAGGTTTCGTACTGACTGTGAGAATTTAATGTTGGTGCTGCTTGTATTTATGATTGAGGTAAAGGATGTGAATGAAAAAGTCTTTGTGTTGTAATCAATGTAAGACACACTCATGATTTAAACATGTAATATGGAAATTGTGTATCATTTTAATATCATTTAGAAAAAGGGACCATTAATACCTTTAATCGTTATCATCATATCTCACGGTATGCGTGTATGACATTTTTATATTTAATAATTAATAATCGATTTTTAGAACATTATAATATGTTTAAGAAACAACAACAAATGATCAAAACACAATACTGTATGCATTGTAACAGACAAAGTTAAAATATCGGACATGTATCACTCGCAATTGCAACTATGTTTCATTGACATTATGAACACTGTAGATAGATCCCAAGGAAAGCCTAAACATACGACGATCCAGATTAATATATCTTTTTTGGAAATGTTCAGTTTTGATGATTTCATCCAGCGCATTATTCTTTCTCTACCTCAATATTTGTGCTTATAGTGTCATTTTCGCACGAGATGGTAATGGAAACAGGAAATGATTCCGATGAAATTGTGTACCATTTTAAGATCATTTTGACAAATGTAAACATAAGGGACCATTGCGACCATTTTAAAATTATGTTATATAATTGTGTCTCATTTTTATAATACTTATTCATGCCTGAAACGTTTATGGATCATACTTGGTTAAGTCTGGTCTGCATATGTGTTTCGACAATTGTGAATAATATTCTTAATACTGATATTTAATAATAATATTTAAAATGGTACCTGTGACGTAGTTTCTGATGGGATATCGATGTTTCTAGATAAACTGTGTAGTTTCTAATTCGTTGTGCTAGATCACGTGATCATACATCACGTGATCATACATAAGTCGACATATCATCAATAGAGTCTGCTGACTCATGTGGTCTACTGCGATATGCAATACACGGCGTAAATAATAGGAAAATTAGGCATCGTATTCATTCCATGTTTTGCTGTCCGTCACATTGTCGTCCTCATCTATGTCTACAGAGATATTTTAAGTTGAACGTCTTGTCTACAGGATAAACATTCGCTTGAACCATTAAGTGTTGATATAAACTGTTCAATACTTTGTCAATAATATTATTATGAAACTGTTAAAATTATTTATATTAAATCTGGACAACGCCATCTTGCCAACGTGTTTTTGTCTAGAAACAGTACTATTTCGGTATTGAAAAGTATTCAATCGTTTAGGTCTTTAATATACATTTATTAGGACTACTTTGAATTCACTTCATATTATTCTTTATCTTATCCACACGTTTTTCATTACATTTTGTATAATATTTTGCAATTAATATAATATTCATCATGGAGATCATAGTTATGAAAGAAGATTGGTGACAATATTAGCAAATCTGGTGTGCAATCAAATTTACTTTAAATTACGTTCTCTCCGAAAGCACAATTTGTTAGATATACAGTTTGGTACTGCTTTTTATAAGAATGTTTTTAGATCTGTCTCTCTGACTCTCTCGCTCACACACACACACACACACACACACACACACACACAATATATATATATATATATATATATATATATATATATATATATATATATATATATATATATATATATATATATACCATTGATGTCGGTATCATAATTATGAGCTTCTGCAGTCGTCACATAATAACTGATAGCTGAAAAATACAAAGCAAATGCATATACTTTTTAACAGATGTTCTTCGCAACACAAAATATAGATATTAATATTACATATAATTTATATATGTATGGTTGATGGCAGCTAGTAAAAGTTACACTTTGTGGCAAAAAACGAAATATATGATGTACGACTCTACCAAAATAATCATACAATTCATATTTCTAATTATAAATTATTAAATATAAGTATCATTTTGTTGCTGCACAAGTTGCATATTAATTTACAACATGATGTGTCAAGAGATATTCAAGTAAAATCTGCTGTTGTATGACCATAAGGAGAAAACTCAGTAAAAGTGAACGTTAGTAACGTTAGAATATATATATATATATATATATATATATATATATATATATATATATATATATATATATATTGATATTGATAAGGAACTAAATCATGAAGACAGAGAACGGGGAGAGATGGATGATTGTATTATATAGAAACTGAATTAATGGTTGGTCATGTATGTATGTAGAAATGTGTTTAGGGTCAAATATGTAGCGATCTAAGAAGAATACATTAGTTAAAATCATAAAACCATTAATTAGATTTATGGAGAACAGGCGAGTATCAATCGCCATAATGCCATGTTCAAAATATCCTTAAGCATTTGTTTAGACAGCAGCCAGATGGACTATTTGGGTCACGGTAAACGTTATTTTCATGGTGAAGCTGTCACAATGAAAAAATCGAAGAACATCTGTAACTATCAAACTACCAGATCAAACTGACCACAATTTGGCTCCTCTGAGAAAAGCGGCTGAGAGATTTGACTGACTTATTATGCTAATTAATGGACATGTTTCCCATACGAAATTTCCTAGGTTTTAATAACAGCTTATATAAAATTTAATCAGTCTAAGCTTTTCTGCAAAACGGAAACAGTACGCTACGACGGATTTGCAAGAAATTCCCTCTTAAAAACTGTTGTCGAATCGGGATTGTTGTCAAAGGAAACCGACGAACTAATTTGGATGGACGTTGAAATCAAAGTGAGAAAATAGCTCCTCAGACGTGTAATCGTGAGACGTATAATCCTGGTACGTGCAGTCATGTGACGTAATCCTGCGATGTATCAATTCTGAGAGGTATTCTGAGAATATCCTGAGACGGATTGATGAAAGTAGCATCCTGAGATCCAGGGGTCTGAACAGCTCCAGTAGAAGTAGAGCTAACAGAAGAAATATGAAATATGTTATGCAATCGTAAATGACGTTGACTTCAATTGTTTACTTGATCCTATGATGAACTAATTCTATCAGCAAACAGATCAGCTATTTGATTTGAATCCATTTGTACTTTTCTTTTGTAATTGGAGAAAGTCTTAATTTCTAATAGCAGAATATATTCCTGATCTAATGACTTTTCATAGTTGCTTGATGTAATTGATTAAATTGTTGTTTACCTGTACGGTGGCTCGTGTTGGTTTGTTCTCTATATATCTGCTCAAATCTCTATTTTTCCTATAAGTTTCACCACTTATATTTACTCGAACCGGGCAATAAAATAGGGAGCGGTCAATCTCGAGATAACGAAAACCAAATAAAGCGGGACACCCAAGCAGTAAAATCCCCATCGCCGAGAGCATGCTAGGTAGGTAGTTAGGTAGGTAGGTAGTTAGGTAGGTAGTTAGGTATATATACATGTAAATATGTAAGTTTGTGTGTGTGCATACCACTGGCTTCAGTATCATCCTTCTGGAGTGTCGTTGTGGTCATATGATATTCTGAATCTGAAACGCGAAGACGAATGAGAAAATAACTTCATGCATATAGAAGCAACTTTAATACGTTTCACAATAGCATTGACAATTATATCATTATGAAAGCAGTCAAATATGATGGTGGTCAGTTTGATCCAAGCTAATTTATTTTATTTAGTAATATAAAACATTTGAAAAAGAGCAACATCATGAAATACTAAAATACACGGTCCCTCATTCTCTTGCAAAACAGGAAGAAAACATCATGTTTTATATTCCTGTGTTTCGAGAATCTTTTGGAATTTAAGAATAACGTTTAATGTAATAATAGTTTACATTAAAATATACAACATTAAGTTAAAACAGGGAAATATTTTAATATGAGACAATTATCACAACTGGGAGTTTAACTTACGTTGCCAAATACAAAGTATTGATCAAGTCTTTCAGCATGTTATATCACAGAAAACTCTTTATCTTTGCTCATTAAATGTCCTAATAAATTATATAATAGTTTTAAAAAACTCATTTCTCATGTATCGCTGTATTCCTGTGTATCTTCTTTCTCTCTTTCTATTATTATTATTATTATTATTATTATTATTATTATTATTATTATTATTAATAATAATAATAATAATAATAATAATAATAATATTATTATTATTATTATTATTATTATCATGTTTATTATTATCGTGTTTACCATTATTATTATTATTATTATTATTATTATTATTATTATTTTTATTATTATTATTATTTTTATACTTACCCTTTACATCCATTGTTAAATAGCTTGAAATGGATGCACCACTGAGGATATTTTGCACTTTGCACGAATACATGCCAGCGTCTAGTCTGGTAATATTGTGAAGATTCAACACAGTCTCACCAGAGACAGCCTTCTCGAGGCGGGATAGAGGGTCTGTTCTTGTCCATTGCCATTTACACACCGGGCTACAATCTGAATTACAGGATATGTTCAAGCTGTCGTGCTCAAATGCTACGGATACTTTCGGTGTGAACTCAATTACGCCAGGACCAGCTGCAAAATTGTACTATTGCTATACATATGCATGTATATACTATTGCCCTACACAATTTAATTAGTGATCAGGGAGGGGTTCATTCCTCTAAAACAATGCACATGTAGCTCTTATAGTTTAAATTTATATCCGCGTTAAACGTAGCAAAGTGCTTCCCTTAACGTTTGTCCACAAATATATCATAATAGAAATTATACCAATCAAACGTCATGTTTGTTCATAAATGCGACTGGGATGTACGAGCTTGGTAAATTGTGCTTTAAACCTAGATAACGGAGTGGAAATGGAGAGACGGTTTTGCCTGTTTCAATAATTCATCGTCTGATATCCTTATGCAAATAATCACATCAACACTTCATCATTAAAACGATGCAGTGAAATATTTTTGTTGATTATAGCTCTTATGATTTTGCAAAAAGGACGCTTTAGCTGGAAATCAATTGCGTAGACTGGGGAAAAGGAACTGTTTCTTTGATACAACACGATTATATCGTTTGAGATTCTAGAGTCCTAGCTTGTGTTGCTAGTACAATCCACAATGTTTAAACCCTAAAGCATAGTATACATCCACATCTGTGTCAGAAAAAAAGCAAACTATATGCTAAGTATCATATACACTTACTATTATTAAAAATTTACAAATACGTATACCCCAGAAAGAAAATCTGCCCTACTAACGAACTTCTGGATCAACATTAACAATGGTCTATAATTCATCTAGACAACACCTCTGTAAACTTTCGATAGGTTTGCTAGAGTGCTCTGTATATATACATTTGTACATAACAGACATCGAGGAAGAAAACGAAATAATTACCTCTGAAGGAAAGTAGATAAATACACTATATCTGCCGGCCTATTTGGAACCAGATACATTCGTATGTGTAACTGTCCTCACAAATTGTGATCTTACAATAACAAAATGAATTTACTTACAGGCTTTAATTTGATACGGATCACTCTCTAATTCACTTTCTTGATCCATGCATGTGTACGAAGTGTATTGGTCACCAGCTGTCAAATTCCTTATCGACAGAGAATCGTTACCAAAGGAATATCTGTCTTGGTTTCCTATCAAAGATGAATTCCGTTTCCAGGTGATCTTTTTGGCAAACAAACTGGATGTAATACACTGCAACACTAGAGAAGAATCCTCACTCATATGCCAAGCTGCATAAATCCTAGGAATCAATGATTCCGCTGAAAAGAGTATAAAATGTGTATTTGTGATTAAACAAACAAAGCTTAATTTTAAGAAATCATATGGTTGATTATGCTTGATATATTACCGTACAGATTGGCATCGTGTTGATAATTAAATATCTCTTGCTCATCCTCATTAAAAATAACATTCGTGCGTAAATATTTTTAAGCACAAGTCTTCCCTAAAGAATTAAAACTAGAGAACCAAATTCTTCGAATATAGTATTATGATTACACATATTTCCTTCTGGTATCAGCGTTCGACTAACTCGAATGCATCTTTGAATCACGAAGAGCGAATTTTCAAGCTTACAACACACCTGAGGTATACTGCTACCGATGTGAGCAGCAAAGGACGACAAACACCTCACTCACATCATGTATGTATGTATGCAAGTCTATAAACAACGTTTATGCAGTTTAAAGTGTCCTTATCAATGGCGATGATATGTTACATCGGCTTTAGTCAGTCCTCTTCAGGTCGTCACTTGCTCTCAATCAACTAATGTAAATTAATCAATGTACATAAGCATCAGACGAAAGACCACTTCGATAACGAAATGAGAAATGCTTAATTTTGCGAACCTGTAAGCATATTATATGTTATTTCTTGGGCATGCAATACTTTGAATTCTCCATGTACGTAAACGTATGGGCTATATTGGAAATTTGGATTGCATGTGCGTGCATACATTTTTAGGTAAGGCATATGATCTTTTTCCGTTGTTTTATTGCTCTGACATGTTTTGAAACATTACCAATATAAAAATAAACTTATAATGTATGCCGCATGGCGGTTAGATGTATATGAATGCAATATATAACTCAAGGTTAATCTATCGAATATAACATACAACTGTAAGGTAGAAGTTAAACAAAGATTCGAGAAATTTTCCAAGTTCACATTCTGATCTTTAACTTATAGTAAAAATGCAATATAATCTCTAAATATGCAGGAACTTATACTATTATGTGCGTGCATCATTGTTTGCACTAACTTCAATCAGTGGCTACGTTCCGTTTGCATCAATGTGCAGTTTTAATTTCATTAATTGTAAACGATGCCGCAGATTATGATACCATGGCGGCAAGCGGATATTATTTGCTTGTATATCCGGTCGATAACAATGCTCCTATTACACGTGAAATGTATCACTTGCCAATACGCTAGACATACCACTAGCATATGCTTACCCGAATGTACATGTATAGCCTATATGAGGAATGGCTATATCAGTATACGATACTGTTATTGTGTTAGCAGTACCTATTAATTCGTGGCCAAACTATAATATGATGACTTCGTTCATTCGCACTTTCATTCTCCTAGTTGCCACTGTAATTTTAACGGGTTAAATATTTTGGCTTAAAATATATGAATTATTTACAAAACAAAATGGCGAAACACTCGAAATTAATGAGGTGTTGTTCCCTCTAGGTTGACTTAGTATGTCTCAATATACGGATAATTTCACAAATGGTTTATTTCAAACTAGAATAGTCAAGTAAAATAAAATAATGGAACGAAATGTTAATTAAAGCGATAAATGTATGTCCTGCCAGGTTGTATTAAATGAAAATCTTCCAATGTACATAATTATTGTTAGTTACTTCCTAATATTTAAATCGCAATTATTACGAAAACCAAGATAAGGGGTAATCACATATTGCTGCATCATTTTCATTCTTTCTAAATAAATTTGGATCCTATAGATGCATAACATCCGGACACCCAACCCCCTCTGCAAGAGAATGGGGAGGACTTCTACTGCAGTAATATTCCTTTCATTTTTGTTATGTTGTGCCAACTGTTCTAATAATAATACAATGCCTTCTGTTCTTTCTATAGCAGACGTGGAGATTAAAATTTGCTTCAGTGACAGATGCCTGCTACAAGAAGTCGCACAACGGGTATCGAGCTATTGCCATAGTTACAAAGTGCGGACGAATACAAAATAGACTATATTATATGCATCAATAGTCCCATCCAAAGTTATAGCTGCCGTGATGGTCATTTTATGTCAACCCAAAACCTTCCATCGGTTCCAGCACCCGTCAAGTCGGCGAGGATGCCAAGCCCAGAATAAACAGAAACATCCACATCCTCTCTACGAAACACTAGCTTGGCCAGACGACAATTCCAAACAGGTACATATACAGCCTTCACCCACAGCGGATCACAAATTGATAAAGCAGTGTCTACTCAGCTAAAACAACACATTTTAAATCATTGTTGTATACATTTGATGATATAGCACTGCATGGTTGACTTGACCTTGTGTAAAATCAAGTTCATGTTCTATTTGACATACAAACATGATTGTGGTTTAGTCAACAAAGTGTGTATTTGAATCTGAGTCTAAAACTGTGGAATTTCCTCATGAAACACCTAATCTACTTGCTGTGCATGATAGTTTTATTATAAGTTTAGTACTAGATTTATTTAGTATAAGTTTACTATTAGACGTCTAATATATGATTGACATTTGATCTCTTAAAGACATTTAACCTTTCAGCATGACATATTCCATAAGGTAATATTATTGTTGATAGTAAATTTAGTTTTTTCCAGAAAACATTCATTCGTGCTTTAATATCTTAGTGGAATCAATTATAGTGTTGCTGTAACCAGTAGTTAATTTGGGCTGGAAAGTAGTTATCAAAATTATAAATGAACGGGAGATAAAGCATACTCTTCAATAACGACATCTTTGAACTAGAATTATGGTGTAATTTCAAATAAGGATATATTCTTTGATTATGTATTTGATCCAACACAATAATGTTAGCACATAACAGCTATACAGGCCACCAGCAGCACACTAAAATTTGAAGGTGGGAATTGTGGATGTTCCACAAAGGTCTATTCAGAATTTCAATCAGAATTACTTGGATCTGTAATCCTAGTAGTATGTGTCATTTCTATACATCATCGCTATGTATTCTGCGGAACTGTGCTATTTCTTAAATTTATGAAACCATGTTGATTCTCATTCGTTTATATCATTTGTTGTAAGACAATATATTTATAATAACTATGCTTGTATTTTGTATGATTCCGTTCAGCAGTTCTAGTGGAAAACTCGTATTTCTTTCTTTGAGATGAATTCCATTGTCCTTCCATGATAGTGTGTGGTCAAATGTGTAAACCATTCTGAGTTTTTGTTTCTCATTATGAACAGCGAGTTATCTAAAGAATATTGTATTATCATCATTACTTGCTTATTTGGTTCTAACAAAATCCAAACACAATATATTGTAATAAATTTGGAGTATGCGCATATGATAGCGCCCCGTTATAATCTATTCTTAGATTTGTCTAAATTTTGAGATTCGGCGCCATGGAGATATTGTTAGCCCGAATTAATTAGCCAAGCACTAGGGCCAAAGGTCATGTGTTAGTGGGTTTGAATGGTGCCATGGTTCGCTAGTAGTGAATACAGGTCCAAACCGAATGACTAACCATGGGGTAAGATCGTCCTTATTAAAATCTAGTAGCGTACAAAAGTGTATGGCTGAGGTGGCAGTATTTACGGTAGGAAACCGGTAAATTACACAATGGAAAATGAGTGCAGTTATATTGGCGTAATGTGCTTAAAAAGCGTACATTGACTTGACTAGGGTGAACGAGTTAAAATAGTTCCCAGTGAAAAAGGGATACTCGTGTATTTTTATGGCGTAACCGGACACCTATTGATGATGGAGAGAAACCATGCAAATTTGTGGTTCATGGACTTTTGGCAAGGTGTTTTATCTGTGGTCTTGTATTGATTAGAGTAAAATTTAGTATATAAAAACAGACACGTCTGGGTTTCTAATTTACAACTGAAATTGTATGGAAGTCTTTGGAAATGTGGGGGCACATATGATGTTCAGCAGAATTTACGCCAGGATTGGACACCGCTTGATCAAGTAATAACCCTGTGCGTGTAACAATATTATATAAATATTAATGACCACCAAAATGTGTTTGTGTCTTTACTTTCACAGTTGGAGGTGTAGAAGGTTCGGAAACTGCATTGACCTGGGAAGGACATTACCAACGATTTTAATACGTTTTATACTTTGCTGGACACAACTCTTATACCACAAAACTCGCAATGTGCTTATGAATGTTATGTACCAGTCCATATTTTAGCTCCCTGACAGAGCATTCGTCATCGCTTCTTTCTTATGAAGTTTCCTGATGCTATAACTTCCATCTTCTTGTCCATTGCAGTTTGCTTTGTCAGCTCCACAATCCAAATAGTATCATGATTTGCAAAGATTATAGGAATAACACCTAATTATATTTCTACTGTGCCTGGACTTCCATTTTCCTAGTATCGAAAACCTGGCTGTTTCCACTAGCTTGGGTCAGAACATATATATTAATGTAGCTGAGGTCATTTGTAATTATTATCACCTCTACATTATGAGTATTCTTTCTAAATGTCATACATCAATATGTATGTTTGAAGTCGCTACTTTGAACGGAAATATGTATTTCGTGTAAATATATAGAGCAGTTCTATTTGATTTATTTCATTGTTTTCTAATTAATTTATTTTATATTAAATACAGTGTTTGCTGGTGTACAATATCTGTGGTTTGGGTCGTTAGTAATGTTTATTATAAACAAGTCTATATACGTAAGAACGCACCATTCTCGTACCAGGAAGTGATATATTTGTTCTTATTATGGTTTATTATCCTTTAAGAAACAAATTTTGCCCATCTAGTGTGTTCCCAAATTCTTGAAATCTGCCTTGCAGAAATCACTTTCAAAAGTTAGTTGTTGGTTGTGTATGTATCAAGCATTATCATAACTTATAGGAGTGTACGACTATTCCACCAAGCAAATCATCTTTTTAATATCATTTCAAATACGTTTGATCTTAATATGTTAATATCTCTATGTCAATTGTATGTTACTGTTACTTTCTCTTACTTGCACTCCCTCTCTCTTCATCTCTCTTTATTTCTCTATCTTTTCCATATTTCTCTCCTCGATAGAAGCGGTATCATATATAGCCAATATTAGATATACTTTTTACGTTTAGTGCTTTAATGTATATAAGTGTATTTAAGACTTTATGAGTGCCAATATGTATGTATGTATATTAGAAAATAAGAGTAAGATATCTTCGCTGGTATGTATTGCTGAAAAAATTAAATAATCCTTTATGATTTAGGTAAGATATTTTGTATTTCATTCAATCACGTTGATTCATTCAATCATTTATATTGCATGGATAAATCAAAAAAAGGGAAGACCCTTGTTTGACTTAGGCTTATTGTATTAGTTAATTGTGTGTCGACAAAAATAGACTGTTTTGTTAAATTTCTTAAACGTGGGTAATAAAGTCGATCTAATTCTTTATATCAATTTAGCGAGTAGCGTGTTAAGCAGTGTGGGTGATCATGAATGGTGAAAATATTTTGTTTAATATTAATGCTAAATCGATGGCATTTTCATGTTGCATATCAATTCCTAAATAACTTTAGGAGACCCGGCTTAGGTGATATAGATTTGCATATGCAGTACGCAATAGTTTCGTGTATTTCGTTTCAGATAATGTTAGAATCAGTTCGGAATTATTTGCCTAAAAATAAAGTTGGGGAAACCGATGTGGGTGGGATGAAAATTAACCAAGGAACGGATGCTACTAACTGTTCACTGCCGCAGCTCTCCATTGGTAATTTTTGTGACAGAGACCCTTGCATACAAACGTAAATGACTACGCTAATTATATCCAAGCAAAATCTACATACCATTAGTCCTCAAAACAACACTGTCGTTAAGTTCCTTCGAGTCATATTGCTTTCTCACTGTGTATATTCCAGCATCACTTGTCATAATGTGTAGTAATTCTATCGTCACTATGATTGTCCCGTGCGTGGAAATATCCACATAAACGCGCACTTTTTCTTGCTTTTGGGATACAAGAAGGTAATGTCCATCGGGCCACACCATTAAAAACCGAAAGCTGTCATGATATATGTTGATCGCATCCTTCGTTATAAGCGTAAATGAAATTGATATATTTCTTCCAAGTATGGCTTGAATTATCCTTCCTTCAGAATTCTTAGTTGATGCTATGAAGAAAAGTACTAGATACGCAAAATGGATCATGGTACATGATTCGGCTTACTTGAGGTTTTCATAACCAATAATTTACTTCTACATGCGTAGAACGATTAATGTTGTTTACTTTCCAAACTATGTCGTGAAAGAAAAGAAATTCTGATAATCAGAGGATATGGTAAACATTAGTCCAACCAAAACAGCAATAGGATAATAAATGCGAGTGAGCTTTTGATACTTTGACAACTTCTCATTATATAATATGCCTATAAAATAAAAGAAACAAAAACGTGAGACATGATATCACTGATAAAGATAGATAAACCGTTACTTCCTGAAGCCTTTAAAATACGTTGTTTTGTTATCCATATCAATGCAAGCTCTCTGATCGGAAATATAAATATCATTGTCTATTAGTGAAATGACACTTGGGGAAGGAAATATAAAACTTTGTAAACTTTACTAGAATGAATGCCCGTCCAATAGATAATGCAACATAAAACAATGAAAGAATTAAAGCAAACAACATGATATGCAAGTTACCTAGTTTCTAAATTAGTACGATATATACATATACTACTTTATGGCTTTTAAACATGAATTATAAAAATGGGAAGCGAAACCTCAAACGAAAATTTTAATAGTGTGAAATAAACCGAAATATGTTATCAAACATCCTAAAATATGGACTGTTTTAAAAAAATTTCAATACTGATTGAACCAAGAGTCTTGACTATCTTCATGTAAAATAATGATATAATTCAGAATCCTTTGAGTGAATTCTCAACAATCTCAAAAAGGTTTTAGTCTACAATGCCTATGAGTACATTGAAATTTTGATAAATTTTTTTTATAAATATATCTGAACACACAGAACAAGTCATTTATTCCAAAGACATATTTGATACATGAAAAAGAATAATTGTTTGCCACTATCCTAATATTCAAACTTCACGTACGACGCAATACATGTTCTTAAAAAAACAAAAAACAATAAATCGCAAACAGGGTCTGTTCGTTAACTGAAAGTCCAAACATATTGTTACGCATTAGAAGCATGGCAACAGTAATGTAAGCAAAAACTCCGTTATACATCATATAGGTACACAACATAACTTTGCTGTTCATCCGTTGATTCCATTAGGACGTATCTAGTGATCTTAGGGTTTGATGGGTGGTTCTGCTCTGTGCTTGCGCAGGTACATGATGAGGTCAACCATTGCACGGAATGTTTGTTTGCATAATGGATAGAGGCTTGCCCCTTTAACTCTGCAGCTCCTGTCTTGCTAGATTCGCACAACTTGGAGACTTTGTACACAGAGGAATCCCATGTGACTCGATTGCTTGTTGTTTGTTCCCACGAATCAGAGTTGATGTAGAACTTTCAGATTGTCTTGGAAGCGTATTTTGTTACCCCTGTGGGATCGCTGTCCTTGCTGTAGCTCGCAATAGAGCCGTTTCTTAGTCATCCTGTGGTATGGTGTGAGTACTTCATGTCCCGCACAGCGTAGCTGGCACTGCATCAGGGTGGTGTGGATGCTGGGAAGAATTGCTTGGGCGAGTACTTCAGTGTCTGGAAGCTTGTCCTGCCACTTGATGTTGAGAATTTTTCTGAGACTCTATTTGGGAAGTTTACAACAGGAGGTCACCATAGTGCTCCCTGAAAGTGTAGCATTCTGGCTTGGTATTTTACACTAAGTAAATTAATGATGTGGCCGGCATAGATTGTGGCGTTTACCCGACCCAAAATTAAATTAGAAACATGTATCATCAAAGTGATTCGGACAACCCACTATTTAATGTTAAACACGACCGCAGGCTAACACTATCCCTTACGTAAGTTTGCTGTGCCTAGGGTGAGAAGCCCGACCAAGGCCGTCAGAAGTGCAATTATCACCTTGGCGTGGGAGCGCTTGTGCAGATCAAAGAAATTGTCCGAAGGAGTGGACGTGCCTTATCTTCTTTGATACGCAGACTGACAGCCAGGTTGAATTGGTCGCTTAGTCGATTGGACAGGGCCCCAGCGCTACCCAATCTGAATCGAGATAGGGGCGGTACCTTGATTTGGGCTAAGTATGATATCCTTAGACCTGCCAGCAAGATTTAGTTCACTATAGTTCGTTAGAGAAATTGCCAGAAGATAACAACTCCGATCAGCCATGCGTTATTGGCGGGAAAAAAAACCTTAGGACAGGATTCTAAGTGCAGCTTCTAAAAGGAAGCTTCGAGGGACAGACCAGTGATAGTGGTCCCAGTGTCTCCGATAAAGAGACTGAAGAAAAGAGAAAGAAGGAGAGAAGTCGGGAGAGGTGAAGTCCAGGAGGAGTGGGAAGAACGAAATAAAGAGATGAGTAGAACCAAAGGCCAGGGGAAAATCGAACTCACACTGAAAATCACGAGATGCAGTAGGCTGTCACTTGGAGGACGAGGGATTGTGTTCATCATTTAAAATTATCGACTTTATTAAATTGTTATTATTTTGAATTTCATCTTCGTGTTCTATATAATTTAACCGTCGGCAGTGCTGACTGGGGGCTCAGAGCTGTACGTCTATTTCGTCATTAATTTAACTTTATAACTTCTCGAGCCAGGGTGGAACTTCCATAATATTTTAATTAATATATTGGAAGTACTCCACCCCAACCTTTGCAAACGCTACAGTGGGCGCTTCGTCCGGGATTTGAATTAGACATAAATATTATTTTAAAGACCTAAAGTTTATTTATTAGGAGTATTAATGAACAGTGTGAAATAGTTGTGAGTTATTTTCAATCTTGTTTATTTTGAATTTTTATGATTTTCTCATCTTGTGTTTGTTATATTTGATATTTGCATGCTTTGTAGATCTTTAATTACCTGCAGTATTTGTGAAGCAAATATCGAGCAAATATCTTACCTGAACGAAATTAGTTGTTGTCGACAGGTAAGTATTTGGCTAGGAACTTGTAATATCTGTCCATTGTTAGTAGGGTCGAGACAAGGTATCACTTCGTATTAGTATAACAACATAGTTACAGAAAGGCAAATGATCAAGGAGTACCGTGCCATGGGGTCGGAAGACCATGGATACGAGGGAGATCGCCTGGCAGCATTTATCGAAGAAATAATCAAGGAATGGAAGGCAGAAAGAAAGCAGAGAAAGTGCTGGCCAAGGAAGCAGCGGGGAGAGAGAGAGAGAGAGAGAGAGAGAGAGAGAGAGAGAGAAAGAGAGAGATGAGCGTTATAGTGGTGATGAATCGTCTGACTTAGAGGACGAGAAGGATTTGAGAGTATCTCAGACAAAATAAATAATTACAATCAAATCCATTTGAAAGTTCGAATTTTGAACAGAATAGTATTGAAAATTAATATTTGCTTTGAATTGAATGTACAGTACTTAATATATATTAAACTATCTTTACACTAAAAGACCCAGACAAGTATCCTGTATCTCGTATAGATGAGAGAAAAGTAAGACGTAATAGTGCACCTCCAGAGGAAAACTTACTGATGATATAATATATTTTGTATCATTTCTCAACAGGGGACGAGATCTTATCTGACATGAAAAGAATTTCGTCGAGACATACCCGAGAGAGAGAGAGAGAGAGAGAGAGAGAGAGAGAGAGAGAGAGAGAGAGAGAGAGAGAGAGAGAACTAGAGCTAGCCAGACTTGCTCACACTCTCGAAATAGAGAATGTAAAGCTAGCAGCTAGGGACATAGATTTGGACGACACCAGTACGAGTTCCAGAGGGACCGGACGACCTTTCATCGAACACCGAATGGCCCAGATAAACATGCCTAGGTTCAACGATAAGGAGGAGTTTATCGACGATTGTCTCGTGCAGTTTGAGAAACTTGCTCACGCTCATAAAGTTCCTGAGCAACATTGGGCGATTAATGTTTCAGCCTATTTGCAAGGTGTAGCTCGTGAAGTCTACCACGGCTTAGCTGCAGACGATGCTGACGATTATAATGTGCTCAAGAAGGCCCTTCTTTGCCATTATCGGCTAACTGCCGAAACGTACCGTAAACATTTTCGGGACTCGACGAAAAAGGCTACGGAAACCCACTCTCAATTCCACAACCGTGTTCGAGAGTTATTTGAGAAGTGGATAGAGATGGCCGAAGTCGAGCGATCGTACGACGGGCTACGCGAGGTTATACTCAAAGAACATATTCTGAGTAATTACCGTCGCCAGTTGACAGTCTTCCTAGCAGAGAGGGAGCACCGTACGCTCGAATAGATCGCTAGCATGGTGGAGCGATACGAACAGGCACACTCAAAGTGTGGAGGTTCCAGGGTAAGATGTATATTGATTATTGAAAATAACTGATTTGATTCATATTAGAAATGATATGGACAAAATCCTCTATCCTCAGTGTTAAATTTATTTATATATGCCATGCATACCGATCTCTCAATTTTCTCATAATTGGCTGGTCATTTAGAATAGGACATAATGCTTATTTAACTTTTAACCAAGAATAATTATATGGAAAACATTAATATTGATATTACATACACTATTTCCACTTAGTAGAATCATATGTCGTAATATAACCCTTCGTGAAAAAATCATTTCTTTGGCCTAATTTTACAATACCTTCCCACCTGACTTATGTCGTGGTACTTTTATCACCTGACAATTATTCCATCGGATAATTACAACAAATATGTAAAACAGTTCAATATATTGAACACACAACCCAATAAATAATACATGTATAGCTCATTACTATATGTAACCTATTTAATTACAATATATAAAAATTCACGTGCAAAAAGCCAAGACATTTAAATATATGTACCTTATCACATCATAAAGAAATAGATATTTGTATAATAAAACATTCTTTCACATTGTAGTCAAATAACGCATATTAAAATGATTTAAAATATATTGAAGTTATCTTATAAATGTAAAGAATATATACAAAATAAAGAACCGAATCGGGTTAACACGTGAAAGTTCATCTTCTGTGAGATTACATATTCCCTTGTTTTCCTTAATGTCGACGTTACATTAATGATACATCCCACTCCACTTCAACGATCTCTGTTGTCTTTCATATTCTTGTTACAAGTAAACGAGTTGTTATAACTGAATAAAAATATTCGAGAAGGAATTTATTATACCTTTCAATGTATTGCACAGCTAATATTAAAACTAAGCACTCTGTCTCGTTCGCCACAGTGAATAATTTTACTAGTGCACACTGGATGATCAAAATCATTGATTGTGCCTTACTAGATTAATGCTCTACAAAATGCTGCAACACTAGAATCAAAAGGCAGTTTAAATAATTAAGTGAAATCTCTAGCTGAAATAAATGGGTACTCTGTAGAATTTCTTTTAATTTGTCTAAAGTATCTTAACGTGTATCTGACTAATAAAACGGTATGTTCGTACTCGAAAACACTGGTGCAATATTTCTGATAATATCCAGCCGCGTGCGATAGAGTTTACTAAAATGCACTCTATCAGAGATCACCTTAACTTACATTTCGATAAGCCTCATTTTACCGGACCCGACAATTTGTCCTAAAGCTCTGGTACAAACACGGTAAAACGCAATTTTACTAAAAATTGTCAACACTGATCAGAGATTTGCAAAATGATTTCCATTGATCAAAGAATTGATGAATGGTTTCCATATGATGTTTCAGGTCTTTTTGTGGATAATAAGGTGGATAATAAGGTGAGCGATGTTTACTTTGATCGAAGAATAGCCTAATGGTTTCCAGATGATCTTTCAGGTTGATGCTGTGGATGATTAGGTCAAAGATGTATGAAATATAGCCATCAACGCCAGATGTTATCATATTCATTAAACGCTATAATGATGAAGGAGAAATCTTCATAACCAATAGCAATGCTCCATGTTAAAGTCAATCTGGAATTACAAATGAAAACGTTTATTTTGCTTTTTCTTTCCGTAGGGGAAACTTGCATACAGTTGTTCAAATGGATACGTAATTGCCAATTGAGTTACTCGTGCTAAATATGATTTATTCTGTAAGGAAGCTGTTTGACACGTCCATAATCTACAAATTCAACAGCATATTAAATTGTATTTGTTTATGTTATAGAGCATCTAGGAACAAGTACTTATATTCACAGAAAATCTGTTTTAATTTACTATTTTCTTGTGGCTGTAAATGTGAATGTTCAGGTCTCGGATTATTTAATAGGTCTACTTTACGAGGTACGAGAATTAGTTAAACCAACATCACGACAGCCCAATTTCACGCTATATTTAATAATAGCAGTGTGTAGGACAGGAATATCTAAATATGCGAGCTCATGAAAAGGGTTATCCAATATCGAGATACTTGTTTCAGGTATTATTTATAGCAAAAGTGTTAAATTGTATGGAAACATTATATTTTCATTCAAGTTAGAAAACTGAGTTTAAGAAAGTTTATACAGCAAAGTTGACCAATAAATGGTATTTAAAAGAAATGGTAGTTTGTGTCTGTATAACTGATAACTTGTTTTCCTGGGGTAGTGAAGTAACAAAGACCTTAGTGAATTTGGCAGCAAACCGCAACATGCCTGTCCAGGTGCATATAGATATACACACTAAAAAGCAATGACATGGTGCTATGTTTCAGATTATTTTGACAGGTGTTTAGGCAGTTGTTTGTATAACTAATAGCGCACTCAGATTTAAACTTCTGATTGGACCACTACATTGTTTTATAGTAAAATTGCATTCGATTTCAATGTCGATAACTGCAAAAGGTGACAGTGGGATAGGAACATACATTTTATAGGCAGGCTCTATCTTACTGAACAACTGAATTAATTTCTTTCAAGAAGACCTAAACCATGTCTTATATGTGCTATATATTAGTGTGGTGATATTAACTAATTGTGGTCACTTATGGCAGTACACAGCACATGTCTTTATGAAAGTTTGCTATCACTACCAGACTACTAGATAGATTCCATGCTGATACAAATATAATACTTTGTTTCAGATACAAGGCTTGACTTGAAAAATATAAAATGTTTCACTTAATTCTAGTAAACAAGAAGGTGTATGTATATGAAGTTAAAATGAGTAAGACATAGTGGTTTCAAAATAACATTCAGGTTGCAAGCATGGGAGAAAGTATTAAACTTGACCGAGTGACACTCAAAAATGTAAAGCAATGGCCGCGTACTAAAAGTAGTAAATTCATCCTAAATGTATATAAGGAACAAAAGAATTATAGATGCATTTTTAGTAATTTTAGATTCAATACCTAATCAGATAGGCTATATGTCATAAAAATTAAGGCAATTTGGGACGATGACGCTTGATCATTGGTGCAAACTTTAGTAAATACCAGTATACAGAAAAATCAAGAGACAAAGTATATATATATATATATATATATATATATATATATATATATATATATATATATATATATAAATCTATCTATCTATCTATCTGGATTCATTTTTGGCAAAATGTATATGGCGGGTTTATGATTGTTATATCTGTTTTTGGGTTTCTATAGTCTTTTATCTGTGGTGAATTACATTACCTGAAATAAGCCCACCATTTGACATCGATCTTCCTTTATCTAAAAACACAACGTTTCTCATTTCTTGGTTTGGCATATATTTATTGTATCCATGCTTGGAATTATTGTTTATAAGGATGAAAGACAAAGAATTATTTTAATTATTATAATGGAGCTTAGGTACGGAATTTTCATTAGACTGAATCCGTCGAAAGTACACAAAAGATTTTAAAATATCTGCCCAATTATCAGAGTATAATTCTTTGATCGGTTCCTCTAAAGTCAAATTATTACGTGGATGTGATTATTTAATGAAAGTGACTAAAATAACTGTATATCAATTGGTTCACACTCCGAAGTGATATGTTAAACATATTTGGGTTTAATAAGAATTGTCAAGATACACATTTTTCTGTAATCGTTTCGGAGTTTTGAAAAAAAAACATAATAAGCAATGATTAAATATGCTCTTCTATCACACTGGAGTGATAGATGATAAATTCTTTTAAATTACCTCGATATATGCATATCACAACTTACTTTGATATATAACATGATTTCATTTTTTTTATAAACGTGGATTATCATTAATAAAACTAGAAGTTTCTCTTTGAAATTTAAGAACTTAAAAACTGAAATCATGGAAATAATATATTCGATGTTAATGAAAATACAAAATGTTGTGTGACAACCATGTTATCATTTGTCTTGATAGTATGTATTCTGTAAACATACTCCAATAGTCGTCTGGAATACCCTGTCAGTGCAGAATTAAGTTAAGTTTGTACATTCAAGAAAATAATTTCTGCGCTTTCATGTTTTTGTACTCTCCAGGCTTTTGCCATTACTCTATTCTAAATAAAACTCAAGTGCACCAGTTTTGAATCAATATTTGATTGCATGCTTTATACTTTTTAAGACTCATTTTTGAATTTGTATCTAATCTTTTTATCCTGATATTTTCACATTCATCCACATCGTAGGTGCTGTTGCCCTCTGAGCCTTCATCACCGTATTTCATTTCTTGTTCTGAAGCACTTTATATTGTCCATTATGCCGGGGAAAAAAACAGCAGACGAATAATAATTGTAAGGTTTCCAAGTCTCTGTCGTTATTATGGTATATGTTGATGGCAGAATAATTTGTTACACAGAGATTAAAGGTTAGCTTTATTTCGTGCTTATCTGGGTTTCCTGTATTTTCCACTGCATCTTCCAAAGCAACTTTAATGAAAACGTAGTACCTGCAAACAATGGATTTGTAATATCCTTTCATCTAAACCAGTTTAATCTTAAAATAAATGAGACATCCGATGATTGTTTTTCTTTCAGTTTGAAGTATATCCCTGGCCATATTTCGACGGAGTTTCGAAAAGAGAGCGCTGAATGTACATTTGTAATTACTCTTCAATCGGTATACTCTTCTGACATTTATAACACCATCCCAAGATAAGGAATGCTCTAAAATTGGTGACGATGAATATATAGTTTGCAGTGATTGGAGCTCCTTTGGTGGATATCCAGTTACCGCAGAGAAAGTAGACATCGATCACACACTGATACCGACGTAATAAACCAACACCACCAATATTCTGTTCTAACTTTACGTATACGAGAGAGAGAGAGAGAGAGAGAGAGACAGAGACAGAGACAGAGAGAGATATGGCGGGGGGGGGGGGGGGCTGTTGCATATGTTTGAAATAATACTACATAACATACAATAAAAACACATCGGCTTGAGTAACCTGACACAAGGAAGGAAACGGTTGATCAATTCCAATGATAAACTTTCAGTTGTTCAAAAATCCATTGTTAGAAGATTTAAACACTTTTAGACGCTTAACCCAGATGGCAATACTTACGAAACCAAATTCTGAAACTGAAGTCATTGTTTTGCTATGTTAAAGCAAAAATGTCAATTATTACTCACTAGAGAGTAGAATCATATCGGCATAGCGATAGACATAAATATATACGTCTAGACTAGCATCAATATTATAATACAATATGTATTATTTACTTCCTTGAGACCTGAAAACAAATTTTAAAATGTTGGCTAAAGTTATACATACTTTCTTTCCCTCTATTTATATGGATGTATTTGCTATATTATTATCGTAATTTTAAATGATTGATATGTTTGGAGATAACAAATGAAATAACCAGGTGACTGGGGTTTAAAGCATATATCGACTTATGCTTATGCTCGTCGTAGTCGGTGCAAAAGCAACAATGCTATGTTTCTGTGTTACATTCAACGTTACCTTACTCGCTATGTCTTTACGAAGTTCTTATTATTCCATAAAGTTCCTATTTATTCAGTGCTGATGCATCCAACCAATCGGTTTTTATTTCATCAGTCTCCTTTCTATTATTGACGGAGGAAACGTTCAAATACTTAAAATGTCTCTTATCTTGTTGCAAAATATCATAACCTACGGGAAAATGGGAGGACCCAATAAATCAAATATATACTATGATTTCAGTTCAGGCGATATTCCGATTTTTTGACAAAAGTGTTCGGAGGCGATGGTTATAGTGTATATCATTATCAAATAAATGTTATCTTGATTGCTATATTTGGCCGCGGTGTCTGAAACAGAAAATCGAGTCATTTGGCCACGCGAAACCTGATGTTATGATCTGGATTTTCTGATGCTAACAACAAGACATGATCTATCACCTATCAATACAGCATTTTATTTTAAGTATATTTCAAAATACCTAACAATTTTCAGATAAACAAATACTATTCCAAAATGTAACTTAAACAAGATATTGCTTATCATTTCAATCTTTCTGATATGAATTTTATCGTAAGTCATAAACTGCATTTACTTTTTCCAATTTTATAAAGCTGAATAACAGTTTTATAAATAAAGTTGTGTATCAACGTCACTGATAGCTACCACTATCATTGTTAATAACACGAGTTTTTCAACCAATGGTAGCAGCATACCCATATGTATCATTTGCATCAATTGCTCATCAGTAAAACTTTGCCCAATAAAATATGTGAACCGTTGAATAACTATTAAATTTTCTATCAGAGGCATAGATGATTGGGACTGAACTATTTCTGGATGTGCATTGTGAGAGGTTATGCAATAACGGTACCAACATCATATGTATTATCTGCCTGATATCAAGACTGGTCTGTATAATCTGTGACCTTATCGGATGGTCTAATCTCTCATATTAAGCCGTGCCAGGCATCGAATAACTAGGGCAACTGCAAAGAGTACTTTTTCTTAAACTTTCCATGGAGATCATCGGTACAGTCCACATGGGTATCTGGATGGCGATTAAGGGTTTTAATACTATAACGTGTTTTGCTCCAATTCAACGTCATTTCCCTTGGACAGAAAAATATTATCCAACAGTCGATAATATTTTCGCGCTCACACACGAGCAGCGTAACTGTTGCGCTCAGTGCAACATTGAAGTGTCAATGGATTGCAATCTTCACTGGATTTGTTTGCATATGACAAAATAACGTCACTGACTAACTCACCCTAGATTGTCAGGAGTGTTCTCAATCCACGCGAAAAACACCCGTGTATCCGCTTAAATCACATGTAATTCCTAACTGACAAAGCCACATGTTGGCACCGGGTAATTCCAAATAAAATAACTATGATCCAACGTTGCGGCGTAACAGCATCGTGATCGCATGAGTTGTTAGGCTCCAAACCAGGTATGTAGCCCTGTTTATGTATTCTTCAAATACATCCGGGGGGGGGGGGATAACTTGGTAACTTCGCTTTTTCGAAACCGTTAATACATATATGCAAATGCGAGAAGTTGGTAGTGTAATAGTTCAAAGACCGACAGGCAAGTCGGATAGAACTCTCAGTACGCGTCGAACAAACTTTAGCACCACTGATTCTCAAATTGCCGCTGAAACTGACGCAACCCAAGAAACTATCGGGAGTCTCCTGTTGACATTTGTAAAATCTATGCGGTCACATAAGCGTTGTAGAAACATTTTTCTGCATCCATTCCAGGGGCCATCAAAGCCAAAAGAGGCATGACGGGCACTGGCAAGCACTGCGGACATCAGCTTGAGACTGAAACATCTATCTCTGGAAATTTCCACTAATACCGAAACTGGTGTCTGTAATGTGAAACTTATGCTAGCCAAGTGCTCTCACACCTGATATGATGTTGAAACCAACGATGTGACGATGACAACAAAGGTCATCAGTGATTCGGTTGCCTGAGACACCGGATACAGACGTTAGCATGCTTAACATGCAAATGCGCAAACCAAACATAGCCATGTGTCCTGAAAAATCATGCCCGATGTCGACCATTTTGAAACTATGCTGCGATCACTGCGCGTGGCACCAATTCCATAGAGGTCATCAATGACGCATTGATTATTGCCAATACTTATTTATCAGTCGTTTTATAGACTAATATGTGTATTGCACTTTCGTACATAAATTTGTTGATGAATATGACAGAATTGCACAAAATAACCACTGAAAAAAACAATAACGTTCAGGATATGCTATTAGGGTCAAAATAACTGACATCTCCGGTTGGCCGACCAAAAACAATTCGACATATCTATCTATCTATCTATCTATCTATCTATCTATCTATCTATCTATCTATCTATCCATCCATCCATCCATCCATCTATCTATATATCTATCTATCTATCTATCTATCTATCTATCTATCTATCTATCTATCTCTCTATCTATCTATCTATATATATATCTGTATGCACACCTGTCAGGGTTTTTCAGGAACTTGAGAAACGTTATATTTGAGGCCAGACACACATTAGTACTACAATAAGTGGTACTGGAGACAATGCAATATGGCATGCCGAAAGGAACACAAGTCAGATGTTAGATTGGCAAATTAAATAACGCATTCAAATAGGACAGAAGAGTGAAGGAAATATTGTCGCGCAATTATCTGTCTCGAGGCCCATTCTGAATGATTTTGCCGTTTCTGCTGTCAACGAGGTAATCATCTCGATAAAACTGAAGGTACTGCTCGGCTGCTCGCATCAAATACCAGGTCTAATCGCCGTTGTGGCATCGGCTGTCGCTAAAGTGGATGTACTCGAAGCCATTCGAACCACCTCAGGAACTTCTCTCTAAACGGTAAATGGACAGCTCGGACTTGTGAAAAATGAACCTAGCGACCAACACAGCATCACAAATCCCACAGATCGCAAAAGAGATAGGCGAAAGAACGCTAACAAAGGTCAGGAGTGTCGTTTAATTCCCTGACACGCAGTAGCCGAACCATATATAATGATCCGCTGCAACCAGTTCTTTAGGAACAAAATGCAAAATGTTGACTTACTTTCAGTATCTGCAGTTATTATTGAGTTCAATGATGTGCGTGAGTTGTTCAGGGAACATATCCCAAAATATTATAAATAGCTGTTTTTATGCAACCGGGTGAGACACTGGTGTACGCATTCAAAATTAGTAAGAAAATGCTCGAGTGATCACCCACGTGTCACTAGTTCTATTTCCTTTTGTTTTAGTTTTTTTTTTACGATATTCTAGCAATTGAAAGTCAAATATAGCGGTTTAAAGAGGTCTGGGTATTCATCGTATTTAATACATTTTGCCATCGTGTGTTGCACTTTGGTCGCTGAATAATCATCTTTCATACTGCGGTAATCATTCACTTTAATATGATTGGTTCTCGTTTCGAAACGAATCAAACACACACAATTACTACTGTTGTGAATGACATTAGAAAGACGTTTTTGGATGTCAGTTTTAATTTGGGAGGTTGGGCTATGCACTTTGTATCCCTTATGAGTGACGTATATCTAAATCGGTGTTCAATATGGCATGTTTCACATTTATGATGATTTATTGTTGTTTACAGTGAGTCTAGATAGCTAGATAAGTATGCTAATGTCCTTGCGTGTTCATAGAGGAAGCGTTTAGGGACCAGATAACCTGTAGGAGACAGAAGGGAAATACGCTAGAAATATTCTAGTAGAGTTCATCTGAGTCTTTAATAACACGAAAGGAGAGAACGGAAGCAGAAGTTTGATGGACTCGAAGGGAACTGGATTACCAGTCAAGGAAAAAACAAAATACAACCTCACAATTTGCCAGCCAACTTCACAGGCAGCCCGGTTTTTCCTCATTACATATCCGTCACGTAGCGCTAGTATTTGACACCAGTGAAAATCTATAATTGAACCACTTAACCTAGTGAGATATTTTTTCCCTGTTACCGTAGGCCAGTCAAATCATGATATTATGCCTCATTTTACCAGTATCTTTACCCCATATTGACCATCTTAACAATCATAAACGGTGCCTCCTGATGGTGGAACAGTTCGATTCATAAATACTGCACATTGAACACACAATACGATTTTGAAACGGGACTACTGAGCCCAGCAACACTTCGGCGGCTCTGACCAAAACTCACTAAAACTAAACCATGCCATCAAAAAATCTCAACAAGACACCAACCGGTTTGCTTCTAGGAACTACCTACTTATTCGGGCTGATGACAAAATCACCAGAACCAACTTAAAATGAAGAACTATGCTAATACTCAAAATTTATTACGATGTATGTATGTATGTATGTATGTATGTATGTATGTATGTATGTATGTATGTATGTATGTATGTATATAGGTAGGTAGGTAGGTAGGTAGGTAGGTAGGTGTGTGTGTGTGTATGTATATATATATATATATATATATATATATATATATATATATATATATATATATATATATATATATATATATGTATGTGTGTGTGTGTGTGTGTTTGTGTGTGTGTGTGTGTGTTTGTGTGTGTGAGAGAGAGAGAGAGAGAGAGAGAGAGAGAGAGAGAGAGAGAGAGCCAGATAAGCAGCGATGACAGCGACAATAACGAGACTAATTACAGTTATTATTATCTATTTAGCAGTTGTATTGTAGTTTTGTATTCAATTAATCATCCCAATGTTAGACATGTATTAAATAAGTTATACAGGTTTTCTGTATTTGATACTTTTCTTAGCACAGGAAACGTCAGAAACAATTCATTGAGCATAAAACCTAATCAAAGAAAGTAGTCTAGACACAATTGATAATGCATTGATCACGACTAACACCATTTTATCAACCTTGACAGGCAAAAAAGCACCATAAAAGAAAAATGGACGAATCAGTCGTCTAGTTGTGTCCAATGAACAGTCCTAAGGAGATATAATTTATCAACGATATGATTATTGTTATTAAGTTGTAGTAGCATCTTTAATTATAATTTCCAATGTTCACGCTCCCCTCACTGCCCCCCCCCCCACATCTAATGTAGCGAAAGTCTCAGACACTGCTACAGCTTTAAGAACCTAATTTAACTGACACAGCCAAGACTGCTTTATACCTAGACACACAAATTTTAATATATTTAAATCGTTTTTCTATCCCGAATGAGACTTACGGTTGTATTGATCATTGTCCATAGCTGTATAGTTTCTAATAAAATACACTAAAGAATGTAAACTGCATAAGATCTTTAAATATCTACGGATATGTTGACAGTTACTATAATAAATTGCTTAGTATGTTAGTTTACAAGATTTGCCATTATCCATACTGAACACATCCGTCAGGTGGTACGAATTGGATGAGTTAAATTACATGAATATGTATTTTAAAATATTAGATTTAGTGGTAAGATCTGACTCGTGGCTCATGACACATGCATTTCAAACAGACTATTTAACGTATATATTAGGAAAGAAAAAAAGCATCCACTTTCAGTTTGGGAAGGGGTAAATTTCCAGAGAACTATTAATTTTATTTTCTGGAGAACAGGAACGCATCATGTTTAGAATGTCCTTCGAGGGGAAAATGCTATTCTTAATTAAACTTTTATTTAGACAGCTATAGGACAAACTATTAGGGAATTCGTAAACGATAGTTTCATGGTAAAACTGTCACAATTGAAAAATCGACGAAAGTATGTAACTATCAAACTACCAGGTCAAGCTCATCCCGATTTCGGCGCCACTGAGAAGGGTAGCATAGAGATTTGACTGATTGGTTATGCTACTTAAGGGGCGTGTTTCCCACACAAACTGTCTTAGGTTTTAATATCGCTTCATCGAACATTTTAATCAGTCTAAGCTTTTTAGTAAGGGTAACCAGATTAGGCTCCGGTGGATTTTCAAGACATTCCCCGGTAAAAACTGTTGTCGTAGTAACCCTACGAACTAATTTGGATGGACGTTGAACAAAGGTAGTGTGACAATTATTTGCAATTTGTTGATGTCATATAGAATGCTTTGCTGAACATAGTTGTATTTGCTTGATTTTTTCTAATACTTTCATATAATAAGTTGCTTTATAAAATATAACGGTGTTGAGTTTATGCATAGGAAATCGTACATTATTCATTATATTAGTTTGACGAATTGTTTTCATTTGTTGTCGTGTTCGCATAAAAGTAGATTCTAAGAATTGAATGCATTACATTTCTTACTATGGTTACGAGAATGCGTGTAAAGGCACCGAATTTAGGAGATTTCATGTATGATTAAAGAGTGATTGTGAATGGACGTAGTAACTTATGTAATATATCTCATTTATTCGCTCTGTAACTTAAGGCTGACTCAGAACAGCTGTGTTTTGTGTGATGTGTGTTAATGAGTGATGTTAATTCATGACGGATTAGCCATTTGACTAACTAGGGTTATTATAGGACACGAGGAGTCGATTGATATATAGTCTTAATATCTTTTTAGCACCTTTAGAAAGACTGATAACGAGCAATGTTTATGCATCATCCCCCGGTATCATAAATAACAGGAAATTAATTTTTTTTTCTATTTATATTTATGTAAAAGGGAGAAAATAGCACCTGAGACGTGTAATCTGGAGACGTATAATCTTCAGACGTGTAATCATGTGACATTATCCTGCGACGAATCAATTCTGAGTAGAATTCTGTCAGTATTCTGAGCCGGATATTTGAAAGTAGCATCCTGCGATTCAGGGATCTGAACTGATACAGAGGAAGTAGAGCGAGCCGAGAAAGAGGTTACGCAATCGTACACGACGTTGTCTTTGAGTGTTCTCTCGATGATATAATGAACAAAATCTATCCGTAAACAGATCATCTATATTATTTAAATCGTTTGTGCTTTCCTTTGGAATTCGAGAGTTGTGTTTTCGAAAATCTGACGAATTCAAAATGTATTGACTACGCATAATTGTTCTATGTAAAATTGTTTGTTTACCTGTACGGGTTCTCGTGTTTCTTATATATATATATATATATATATATATATATATATATATATATATATATATATATATATATATATATATATATATATATTGTGCATGCGAATTTATTCCCATTTGTTTTCATAATGTGATGAAAATATTGTTTGAACTGAGCCACATACCTTTCCTTTAAAGTCGCAGTCTAAATGTGTAGAGTAAGGTGGAAAATTACCTGTGTTTTCTCTTGTAAAAAGATATATTTAGGCAAAATCCGCAGTAATAAATTACGCCTTATTAGTGGGTAAGCGCTGCACCCATTTGGGGTGGCCTTTCCAGCTGCGTGCTGCCAATCGCCAGGAACAGTCTGATTTAATTAGGTCAGGTTATGTAGAAATACGATAAATGCGTGAGCGGCTATTTTCTAATGAGGAAGTAAACCTTGTGTAGGTAAAGGACTTAATTATCATACAAGCAGAATGGCGACAGAGAGACAATTACATAAGGAAATTCAATCAAAAGGTAAGGAACATTTAGGGTTATGGAGGAACAAGTTAGTGGATTATGTCGAACGAAGCGGCGTTAGGGAACACAAAGAGCAGCTAGTTGCGAAACGAGAAAAACACAGATAAGCAGCTGAGCCCGAACGTGAGCTCCAACTAGCCATGTTGCAGCCCAAGAACTCTAGAACGCGAACATATGTTAGCCATGGAGAGAGTGAGGATCGAAGCGGAGTTCAGGAGGGTGAATATAAAAACAAACGTTCAGGGCGCGCACGTAGACGATCTGAAGAAAGACGACCAATGCAGATCACCATGCTCATGTTCAATGACAAAGACGAAATTGTTGACTGATTTTTGACACAGTTTGAAAGGGTGGTACTGATGCATCATCTACCCAAGGACCAATTGGCTATCAATGTTTCAGTATTATTACTGGGAGGCGCGAAAGACGTTAGCCATAATATGACACCAGAGAAATAGACGATTAAGAAGCTCTGACGAACGCACTACTACGGCACTATGGGCTGTCGGCAGAAAGGTTTCGGAAACTCTTTAGAGATTCGTCAAAGAGGGCTACCAAAACGCACTCGCAATTAAAGCTTAATTTTTTTTATAAATGGATGAAAATGTCTGGCACCGCGCTGAGGTATGAAAATATACGCAACTAGTAAATTTTTAAAGAGCTCGTCTTAAGCACGTTCAGGAAGACTTAATAGTATTCTTACAGGTGAATTTTAGACCTTGGATGATATAAGCGTGATGGCCGAGCGCTATGAGAGTGCGCACTCGCGTCGAACATCCTGGGTTGGCAAGGACCGACCAGAAATTGGCGAGCATAGGAAACCACTGAGGTGGCACACTAAAGACGGAATGGTCAGAATTGTGGGAGGCCAGGGGCGATAAATATCAGCCGGGAAAATTTGTATGGGTCGTGCAAGACACAGAGGGCAAAAATGGATACCAGGGGAAGGAACGGTGAGCCGGTGTGTTATGGCTGCAACAGAACAGGCCATGTCGTTAAGGATGGTAGGAAATATCGTCCGACAACAATTAATTAGGTGAATCCGAATGCTGGTAAGAAACGGGAAACAGTGAATCTGACTAATACAGCCATAGCTACGGTTAAAGGTGAGATGGCAACTGTACTGTATGATACCGGCTGAAGCTATCCGGCCTTGGTTTATTGTATGTATGTCAAGCCTGGGGATTATAAAAGCCACTCTCGCGGAGGTGGAATTGTTGTCATCGCAAAGAATTCCATGATAAAATGTCTTAAGTACAACACAATCTTCTATTCCTGCCACATATCGTTTTAACTAATCCAAACAACACTCACACTGGAACAAAGGTCGGACGATTTTTTCTGCCTCTACCGCCCTCCTGCTAGAATAAAAAAAGTTGACTGAAGCTCTCGTTTTGGAACAGTTTCAGAATCTTCATGAGTATGGAAATTTGAATGGTAGCATCCTTATTATTCTTGGAGACTTCAACTTTCACTTTGAGTGTCCTGGAAACTAATACACGTCAAATCTCCTAGATTCCATTCATGTTTTCAACCTTAACCAGTCAGGTAACCAACCTACCCATAAACATTGTCACATTGTAGACTGGATTCTTCGTTGACCTGATAATAATATTCTGCGATCCACCCTAGTATCTCATGATCTTGCATCAAATCAGCTCTGCATTATATGCCATCTAGACGTATCAGACCCTAACCCTCCATCTCTATTTTGCTACTACGTGAAACCTTCATATGATAAATAGAACCAAACTAATGCCTGACGTCCAATAAAACCTAACAACTTTCTTACATCCTACAGTAGAACAACTCTTTAACTACCTTCATTCATTGCTTAAACAATATTCCTCAGCCACCAAGTGCAGAGTATCAATTCAAAAGTTTTTTCCGTGGCATAGCAGTGTTAGGGACCAGTTTCTCATTGCTGAAAGACACCGCCGTAAAGAAGAGTGTCTTTGGCTTTCCACCAGACTCACTATTCCTAAAATATCATATGAAGCCGATAAGAAGAACTTTACAAACATACTACATTCAGCCAAATTATCTCATTACAGTACTATGATCACGAGATTTTCAGTTGCAAAGGGCTCTTCGAGAAAACTAACAAACTAATGACAAGGTATAAATGTACACCACTTCAACTATATTCTCTCCAGTAGACCTTCCGGACTTATTTGCAAATTGCTTCCGTGATAAAGTACACAACATTGAAGATAAGCTTGACAACACATGTTCAATTGAATCGTCGTCACCATACAGTTACGCTACAGAATTTTAGCTAGACGCGTTAGTAGCATTTTACTTTGTCTCTATTTATGTGGTATGGAACATTGTGTGGAAGAGTGCACCAAATTCAAATGAACTTGATCCAATTCCTTCACCGCGTCTTGAGTGCGTAGACACAATATTGCCTTCACTAACTGATGTTATTAATATCTCTCTCATTAGGGGAATTCCCATCATTTTTCAAAACTGCCATCGTAAAGCCTCTGCTGGAGAAACCAACACTTGACCATAAAGTTTTAAAGGCCTACCGCCCAAATTATAATCTTCCGTTCATGTATACAAAGATCTTAGTAAAAGTTGTTTTAACTCATCTTGTATCTCGCGTGAAATCAAACAGTCCTTTTAGCATTGTACATTCGCCTTGCCACAGTACTGCAACTACTCTTCTGAAAGTATTTGATGACAGTATCTCTGCTTTGGATAGTGGAAGTATTTCAGTCCTCGCCCTCTTTATATTTGTTTGCAGCAATCGACACAATTGACAATGATATATTACTTCACAGTCTCCAGCATGTATGTGGCATTCACAATACAGCCTTAAAGTGGTTCATGTCCTACTTGGTCAATAGGACACAAGTTGTATCTGCAAATGGATCACACTCCAGCCCAGCTGATCTATGTTGTGGTGTTCTAAATGGGTCTGTTTGGGGACATGTTCTCTTCATTCTATTCACTCGGCCGCTCTCAAGTGTCATGTATCATCACCCATTGTCTCACCAATTGTTCGCTGATGACACCCATATACAAGTCTAACCACCCAACTAAAGTTGATGATATCATCTAAGGAGTAGAGAGGTGCATTTCGGATGTGAAATCATGTATGACATGTAACAAGCGGCATATGATTGATGATAAATGTGAGGCCATTCTGATCGCAACACAAAGACTTTCTCATTCACATCCTTTACACCTCAAACAAAAATATCAGCAACACCAACAGTAAATTTACACAGTCAGTACGAATCCTAGGTGTTACCCTGGACAGTACTCTCACATTGCACGAATATGAAATAAAGATACACGGCTGCATCCCTTAAGCTCAGACCCATTAGCATGATTCGCAAATGTTTTCAGTTGATGCCACTAAAACACTTGTGTGCTCATTAGTACTTTCAAGACTGGATTTATTGTAATTCATGTCTGTCTGGTGCATCTCACTATCCACTCCAGAAACGTCTAAAAGTTCAAACCACAGCTGATGGGATCATCCTTAGAGTACTCTCGATAAGATCAAACCTCCACCCTGCTCTGTACCCTACACTGGCTATCCATTCGATCCAGAATGAAACACTAAATTTGTTCTCTGTGCTTATCCAGCCTCACCCATGTGTACACGCCAGTAAAATACATACGCTCCTCTTGTGACAATCGTATGCCCCTTGTTCCCACTATGAAAATGAAGTCATATGAACAACGTTCTTTTACATACCAGGGCCCAGCAGCGTGAAATGAATAGCCCACTGAAATTAGACACAAAGACACATTAATCCCTCTCAAGAGTGCTCTTAAAATTCACCTTTTTTGACTGCAAAAACAGGCTTAAAGACCTAAAAATATTTCCTATCTTAAATATTGTCAGCATTTTTTGTTTGTTTTTCAATTTCATGGTGGTTTTTTTTGCATTCATATCATTATAGATGTTGTAAAGTGCTTAGAGCTTCTAAATATTAGGCGCTATAAAAGTCCTCATTATTGTTATTATTATTATTATTATTATTATTATTATTCTTATTATGCTACTGGCGAGACGGTTGAGGTCCAGTTTACTAACTGGTCGAAGGATTGGCTTCCATTTGTTAGCATTGATCTTGATTCGCTGTATGTAAAGTGACGCATTCAAGCTGCCTGTTTGTCGGAATTAGCTCGAATTAAAATTATGGTGTGGTTATGTGTTGCACAACCGAACCCTATGACGTGTATATCTGTAGACGTCGGGTCTGTTGAGACGAGAACTATGATGTGATGGTCATTGTTAAAGCCGCTAGGACCCATGACTTCGCCCATAGACAGTTTACTCCCTGGCGATTTGAGTAAAAGTCATTAAACTTTAAACCCCGAGTGGCCGAGTGGCCTAAAGCGCTGTCCGTTAAGGATCTCTGCCTTCTCACCTCTGTCTGCGTGGGTTCCAGTCTAAGATTCGGCCAATGTGGGAGTGTGAGAATTCTTGCCAGTAGCTTCTCGTAGGTCTCTGGTTCTTCCCGGGGGTTTCCGGGTTCTTCCTCCACCATTAATACTGGCCGCCATGTATAGCCTATCTTGTGCTGAAAATGGCGTTAAACCACAAAAAACAAAAAACAAACAAAACACAAGAGGAAAATTTGTCTATCAACAAGGTACGCATGTACAGAAAGGATGGTCTATACGGAAAATGATAGACGACGAGGTGAATTTCGCGACGAAACGCGGTATTTTGTATCTCTACGCCAAAAAAAGGACCGATACGTTCAAGCAAGGTGTTGTACCTAGAGCGAATCGAGCAGATGTGCTTAGGTTGGCATTGGATGGTATATTTGGAAGCCAAATGGGTGTGCCGAAGACCAGAGATAGGTTAGTGCAGGAGTTATACTGGCCAGGTGTGTATGGGGATGTTCGCAGGTATTGTTTTGTCGTGCGACAAGTGTTAGCGGGTGGCACTTAAGATTCTCCCATCACCCGTGCCACTAGAAACCAACCCATGTATAAGCAGGGACAAACTTAGAGACCTAATCATGTATAGTATCTGTTATGTTTTCAAGATGATTTTATGTTTTCTAATTTCATTGTTTTTTTTTTATTTTGTTCTTTTTTGGCATTTGTTTTTCTGTAGTGTAATCATATCATTACTGATGGTGTAAAGAGCTTAGAGCTTCGAAAGATTAGGCGCTATACAAAATCCTCATTATTATTATTATAATTATTATTATCATATATATATATATATATATATATATATATATATATATATATATATATATATATATATATATGGATATTTGTGTAAATATTACGGATAGTAAAATATACATGTAATTCATAGAGTATATTAACTCTATATTAAAGATAATACGATAAATAAATAAATATGTAGAATACCCCTCTTAAGCGAAAATGAAATATCTTACACTAGAAGTCCTCTAACAAGTCGGTTAACATGCACATAAACAATGGGATAGGGAGCTTGGCCATGCTGATTAAAGGCGAGGTAGTACGGGTCGTACCTAATCTCTTCAAAAGCAAGCCAAATAAATAAGAACATTACGAAACAGAAACACAAGGAGCAAAGAACCCTCACATCAAGTTAAATATTATCCAATTAATACATTTCTTTCTTATTCTTTCTAATTTACCGATATCTTCCTTTAAAAAAAAACATTAATAACTCATTCAATTTTGTATTCTTCTGAGCGAGTCCATAGAGAAACATTACAGATGACAGCGATGACATCTAGCAAACACGTGACAACATTGATCTCAGCAGAGGATCACTAATGAAAATATACCGCTTAGACAAGCCAGTGTTGAAGACCGTTTAAACACTAGAGTAGGGGGTTGTGCATACACTAGATCGGCTTTTATAAAAATCTATATTTTGCTAAACTTGACACATACAACATATAATACAATGTGGCAAACTTAAACACATAAGAACCATTTGCAACTTTGCGCGCAAGTGAGTCTCCTCTCTGATACAAATTGAGAACGACCACACCAATAAATGATATCATAATGAACAAATTAAGTGCGTTACTATATTTAAAAATATATTGGCATCTTATGTAAGACCAACCTGTGTCATGCTTACCATCGATCTGTTTAAACACTCGAATTGCATACAATGAAGAAAGATTAAAGAAGAGTTTGTCTTTTGACAATGCAAACGCTAACGAAATGATTCAGTATGTTGTTGACCTGGTAGTTTTACCCACATACACACACCCACACCCATATATATATATATATATATATATATATATATATATATATATATATATATATATATATATATATATATATATATATATATATATATATCATAAGGACTTTGTATAGCGCTTTGCATCATATATGACGTTATGACTACAAGAAAAGCTAAAACCATGAAATTAAAAATCATTAAAGATGCAACAAAACATTAAAGGTAGAAAACATTGTTAGGTCTTTAAGTTTGTTCTTGATGTCAAAATAGGTGCCTTATAAGAGCACCCTTGAATAGAATAACTGTGTCTTTGTGTTTAAGTTCAATGAGAAATTCGTGCTACGTAAATGTCCCTATTTTACGTACGAATGTTGTCCAGATGATTTCGTTTTCATAGAGGGTTTAATGGGCACATGATTGTCAGAAGAGGAGCGTACGTTTCTTGCTGGTGTGTACACATGAGTGAGGTCAGATAGGTATGTTGGACTGTAGTCCGTCACTGAAACGTAGCACAGATAACAAATTGTGTGTTTTGCTTTCTGGATCGAATGGATAGCCAGTGTTTGGTACAAAGCAGCGAGGAAGTGTGATCTGATCATGGTACTCTAAGGATGAACCGAACAGCTGTGTTTTGAACCTTTTGAAGTTTCTGGAGTAGGTATTGACATACTGAGTTAGAATATTTCAGTATTGAAAGTACTGATAAACATACAAGTGATTCAGTGGCATAAACGAAAAGATATTTGCGAATGAACCTGGTGCGTCTTGGATCAGATATGCTTATGACATGTTGGTGCATTTTCAGAGTATTTTCTAGAGTATCAACTAGGTTTTGTTCTGTCTGTAAATTTTATGTTTGCTGATGATTATCGTTTGAGGCGAAGGATGTGAATGAGCAAGTCTGTCTGCCGTGATTAGAATAGCCTCAGTTGTATCACCATTCATCTCACGCTTGTTGCATGTCATCCATGATTTTACATCCAAAATGCACCTTTATACACCTTGGATAGTAGCATTAACTTCATTGAGTGGCTAAACGTTAATATTTGGGTGTTATCATTTTAAAATTCAGTCATCCCACGAATCAAGAATGACGTTTTAAAATTCTTTCAGAAAGGAGTTTCAATTCTGCGGAAAGGGCGATATGGAGATAGTACATTGCTAGATAGACTGTTTGAGTTCAGATGAGATAGATAGATGGGTTACAACAACGTTTCCTAAGATTGTCTTATATGAACGTGAGATTAGAAACTGGGCGGTAGTTTTTTAAATCATTATGGTCGCGTCACTGCATGGAATATGTTTGTGATGTTCTTCTTAGCGGCTTCATAGATTTGCTACAGTTGTCATATTTAAGAGTGAGAAGCTGGTCCCTAACACTGCTATATCACGGAGAACACTTTTGAATTGATATACTGCACTTGATGGCTGGGGCATGTTTTTACAGCAGTGAACTCAGGCAGTAATGAGTTGTTCTGCTGTTCGACGTAAGCAATTTGTTTGGTTTGCTTGGACGTTATGCATTTCTTTAAGTATATTTATCATAATAATATAATCAGCTCTATAAAGAATCCAGTCTAAAATTTGACCATGGTTATGGGTGGGTTGTTTTACTCACTGTTTGATGTTGAAAACATGAATGAAACCAAGGAGTTTTTATCTTTATGTGTTTTCAGGACAATCAAAGTGAAAATTTAAATCTCTAAGAATAATCAGATTGCCACCAATCGAATGACTATACTCCATGAGATTCGGAAACTGCTCCGAAAAGAAAGATTCAGTCAGTAAGTTGTTACTTCTAGGAGGAGGGCGGTAGAGGCAGAGAACATGGATTGAGCTTTCTTGCAGTGTGAGTGTTGCTTGGACTAGTTCAAACAAGGTGTGGTGTAAAATGAAGAATGTGGTGTGGTTTTGATGTTTGATCATGAAGTTCTTTGTGATGACATCAATTCCTCCTGCGCGCGAGTGGCAGGGGAACGACTTAATAGAGTAACCCCTGTTAGATCCACGCATTTGGGCTCATATCCTAATGTTTTTAGTTATGTTTCTATCCGGAAAAAGACATCGATATTCTGATATTCTGATATTCGTGTTGATACAATTGACTATTAATGTGCGCTTTTCTGGTGGTCATATTGATTATTTCATATATATATATATATATATATATATATATATATATATATATATATATATATATATATATATATATATATATATATATATATATATATATATATATTCCATTTGTAATTGTACTGAGCTCTATTGAATTTACAAGAAAGTCCCAGTTCTTTCCGCATATGTCACTACAAAGCTCTAGAACAATGCATTCATTTCCGTTCAGTACGGAAGGAATGAACCAGAGAACAAAATTATACTAAAGATTAGAGTGAGCATTATTGTATTTATCTGCGCTAAATAACCTAAAAGTGCTGGTGCGCCGTTACAATTAAAAAAAAACAAACAAACAATTGTATTCATCTTTATGTATATAGATAATTTGAAGAGATAACAGATTATGCCATTTCTTCAATCCATTCCCCTCTATTTATATGACCCCAGTGAAAAGATAATGACATTCACTATGTTTGAAGTACGGATGAAAGTATCAATCACGTTTTATGAAAATATTGTTTCTTGTTGGACTTGCGATAATAAGGTAGCTGATAGTATTAGAAACGTCCTCGCTGAGATGATATTGGATGATTCTAAGACACTCATTTAGGTCACCATTATAGCACATGCGTAATCATACAGTTTAGTTTTTAGATAATGGAAGTAACTCGCACTGACCGGATAGCAATTAGTCACAAACACAATTATATTAACTTTCAAAAAACGTACCACTGTATAAATTTAGATTAATATAGAAACACATATTTTCAAGATGCTGGTGTTTTGCTTAGCATTTGTCTATATACCAATATATGACTTCTCAGAAGGAAAGACACTTCAAGCTATGAGTGGACGTGATGTATCTTTTTCATTCACTTTCATTAATAAAACGACCGATGATATAGTGATTCTTCATAACAAATCACTTTTCATATCTGTGTGGCCAGCAGAAAAATTTCACATTGTTCATAAAGAACAGCAAAACACCAGAGTGTCTATGAACATGTCTATGGGCGAAACAATCATAATCACTATATACTTGCGCAATATCAAGAAACAATATGCTGGAATATACAAGGTGGCAGAGTCAATGGATTCCGAGCAAGTCATTCTGCAAGTAATTGGTATGTAGCCTTTTTACTGTGTAATGTGTTTTATTTATTTAATAATTCATGTAGTTATTGATTTGTTTATTTAATTATTATTCATGTCTTTGTCATTACAACATACCAATATTCATAATGAGGTAAAAAAAAGATATTCCTTAACTCTTTCATCAACTCAGCCCTCATTTTTTCATGGACCTACACGACGACCTAGTAATTCATTTTCGTGTATGTACAAAGTCATTCAGGATTCCTGTGAAATAAATCAAGGTATACATAATTAATTACAAAGAATAATGAATATACACCAGAAATAACGGAAAATGCTATCGCTTAATTCTATATTAGATTGCTTCTTACTGAGTAGATAGCTGACAATTAATTACTACGTCGTCATGTATGTGTCGTCATGTGTGTGTGTCTGTGTTTATATATATTTGTGTGTGTGTGTGTGTGTGTGTGTGTGTGTGTGTCTGCTACACACGAATGCTTAAAATGCCGACTGAATAACATCATTGTTTGGTGGTTTGTGTTTAGTTGTGAGGGATTATGAGCTCGTATGTGCAGGTAAGGCGAAGGGTGCAATTTACTCGCGGACCTGATTTCAAATCTCCATATATATATCGGTGGGGCTTCACAATTTAATGTAAGCTATAGAATATTTATGTCTTTGTGTGAACGGGTTTCTCCAGCAGCAGGCAGTATTTATTTCTAAAATAAACTTGCATTTCGGACAAGACAAGTGGACAAGGAATCACATGCAAACGTAGTTTTAATAACTATTGTGAATATTCCTCGAGAGGTGATTCCAGCCTCGTCACAGTTTGCTCTTCAGTCTTCCTTTTTTTGTTATAAGCACAGAAATCAAATTCTACACTACTACACTTATATGTTTGTTCCTAGAATTAATGTATGCCTAACTAAGACAGTGTATTATAATATGTTTCAGAGGGAAGGACAGTTCAAGCAGTCATTGGAAGGAACGTGTCTTTTTCATTTACCTTTTCTAACATAACAAAGAATGATGCTATCTTTATATTTCATGACATGGTACTGTTCTTTTCGATGCTGTCATCTGAAAATGTACGTGTTACTAAAAAGACAAAGATACAGTGCTAGTCTTTGTAGATATATCTTCGGGCAAAATATTCACTGTGACTGTAAGTTTGCTAAATCTCACTGAAGAAGATGGCGGGATATATACGGTGGCCCATCACTTGAATTCAGAAGAATTCAAGGACGCTATTCTTTTGCAAACCATTGGTATGTAGCTATTTCATAATTTACTTATTATTTTATTTTATTGTTATTTTATTCATTCAAGATGTTATGTGAGAAAATGTATCAAGTTATCAGCAATAACAATACACTTATGTACGTCATGTCTCAGCAATTTACTAATTTCCTTGTACCTTGTTTGCATTCAAAAGATTCCTAATGCTGCCTGAAACATCCGCAACCATTTTCAAATTAATAAAAGCTTCATCTGGAAACGAATCTGTGAACATGTGATAAACCAATACTACAATAAGCATTTATTATGTGAGTTTTTCTATTACTTGAAAAATCGCTTTATACACATTTCGCAACAATGTCGGCTCAGTCATTAACCTAAGACCAGCTTTATCATCCTACCCTTAGACAAATGTCAGTATGTTCTCACTATCAATTTAAAATATGGAATTGACCTGTGTTATCTGCTCGGGCATTCAGCACCATGATAAGGATATGAGTTAAGGTTAAGCATATTTAATAGACGCAATGTCAGTACTATTATAGTAAAATTATAATATTGAAATTGCAAAACATGTTAAGAATCAAACTTGTATGACTAGAGACTGGTTGCGGTGAACTTTCAAGCGATTTATATCAGGCAATACGGCTATATGAGATAATCTAATTTCAAGCTTTCTAATTGTCATACAAAAACAATTGTCTACATTAAGAGTATTGTAAAATCTAATATGCATTCATTTTGATCAAAAGCGCATCTTTACTTTGCAGTATTCTGACGTAACAGATATTTTCAAGATTATGTGCACGTTACATGAGAGTAAATGTGGTGTAAGACTTATTGTATGGAAGAGTGTAAGCATACTAAATTATAAAACAAAATGTTGCCCATACCAGTCAGTTATTGTAGAATCTTTACTGAAAACCAGCAGTGGCTTTCCTTTCAAATGTGAGAAACATAGTATTATATATGGCGGGTGGCCACGTATTAAAAGGTATTTAAGTACCATGCTCGTATTAAGATTATTATATGAGGTCTGTATTAGAAGGACATACAAGAGACATCTGAATATTATTCTTTTTCTTTCTTAATCGTATCAATTCAGATATCAATATGTTAACAACTAGCCACCTTTTGAAAAGATAATTAATCAAAAGATGCATAAATACAAAATTAGTAGAAGTTCCTCAGAGACAAGTCTACATTATTACAAGTTCCGCCGTTATATCCCAATTATACCAATCACAAGCCAATGACATTCACAAAAAATATTGATCATGTGAATAGAACTAAACATTATTGGTTTTTGCTTATTACATTTATGTACGTATTTTGTTGCTGAATAAAAATAGGTCAAATGATAGAGGTTGTGAGTTCGATCTTAGACTTAGCCATACCAAAGAATTCTACAAATAAAACTAGTAGCTGCCTATCTTGGCGCTCAGAAATAATAGGTTATTGTTATACTGGTCGGCCTGGTGTAAGGATAATGTGACTTGGTGGGACAATAATGGACATGCCCCTGTGCTAGACATCACAATAAACTGCCTAACTGCAGACATAGCGATAAGATGGAGCAATTGTTATAGCTACTTTAAAATTCCATTTCCCACACATCCGCCTTCATATGTCCTGTTACGATTATCACTTTCCTAACAATGTGGTCATAACTATGATATACAATATTATGCCTGTATTTTATTTATACTGTTTGTTGATGCATATCCCCATGTAAATTCTAATATTAAAGCATAGTACATAGACAATCGTCATGAACGTTAACAACATTTAACCACGTTTTGTGTTGTCACGTATAAACAAAAATATTTCATTGATGTGTAAATTAAATCATTTAACAGACCCGCCTTTGTTTTGTTCAACATATAAGTATATTAGATCACATGGGCATGTGTTGGCATGCCTTTCAAAATTTATTTAAAAGCAGGACCTAGTGGTATAAAACTCTCGAAGTGGCCAGGGCCTCTTCCAACCTGTGACGGGCTCCTTTGGCCTCTCAGCCTGTTTTAGCATATACTATGTATCTCTTCCAAACTCGAATTATAATAATTACATAGTGTACATTTTTTATGATTCCAGATAACGCAATGATTCCAAGGATAGATATAGATCATTATACAGTTTCGGATTCATCTCTAGTGTTGCGATGTTTTACATCCAGTTCGAATGCCGGAATGTTACACTGGAAGCTCAATGCATCTCTCATAACAAAGATTGATAAATATTCACACAACAATGATTTTCTTTCGATACGAAATTTGACAGATGATGACCAATACAACTCATTCACATGTTGGGAGCAGGAGAGTGGACTGGAGAGTGATCCATATCGACTAAAAGCGAGTGAGTAGATTTTGAGTTTTGATAGATCTTTTCGTTTTCAGGTTTTAAGGACAATTACGATTTCAATAGTGTCAAATTGGGCGTTTGATTGTTTGATAGCTGAGATAGACCAACATCATCAATACCACATGATGTAACTACGCTGACATCATTGTCACACGTGAGTGCATGTTCTATTTTAATATAATTCAACGTTATTGGTTTTTGCTTATTACATTGTATGTACGTATATTGTTGCTCAATAAATATAAGTCAGATGCGAGAGGTCGAGAATTCTATCTTAGAGTTAAACAACGACTCTGATAGTAGCATTACTGTTTCCCAAAATTAAACACGCGGACTGAAACAAACCACCTCAAACACAGTCGTTGAGGCAAACATTGGTGTCGGTACTATTAGTTTATAGAATGATTAGAGAAACTGCTCTCAAAAGCGTTTAACAGATTCGATAATTGCATTTAAGGATTGTGGACTATGCTTGGACACAAGCGTCGAAGCCAAGCAAACGGTATTATATTTGACATGGACCTACCTTCAACATTATATAGAAGCATTAGAGGCTATCACTATTGTTTGTACCCGTCGAAGAATCATGGTCTAAAATATCGAATATAATTAATAGTGCATAACACGTTTAAGTATAGTTCAGTGTGAGACCTTGAAATGTATGGAGCACGTCTACAAACTATTGCCTACTGTAACAAGGTTTGATAAGTCAATAACGGTATCATCGCGTTGTTATCAAAACATGGTATCTCATCAACCAAATGGAGATGGAAGCATTTTTGAGTAATGTTGACAGAGCTACGATCCATGCACGATTACACAAGGTCTGCTAGCTGGAATATGATGTTTGTAAAGGACGCAAATCACCATTCTGATCATGTATAGTTTACAAAACGAATGCCTATGGACCACACAGCGCACCTTAACACTCCAAATGTATAGGATGGAATGCTTCATTGTCACAATGACAACACTTGATTCGCAGGGTGTGAATTACTGAACCCTCATTAATGATTTTGGGAACGTTTCTTATCAGTCACAAAATTAGCTTTTGCAGAGATATTCTCAAGGTTATTTTTGGAGCCAAACACACATCTATATCATATCGAAAAACTGATATTAATAATGAAGTTTGGAGTGTTGTTTGCTTTGGTGATAAAATAGTTTAATGGAGATAGCATTCATAAATGCATGCCTATTAGTAACCATTATAGGCATAACAAAGTAGTCTTAACACATTTTAGACTGTACATGATGCATATTGACGACAACATATTATGACGAGTGCCATCGCAATTGCGCTAACAAATACGGACAACACCAAAGTATCCAAATATAATAAACTCAAGCGTCAGTGACAAAAAAAACATGTAACTTATTTATAAGAAGATCGATTAACTGTTAGCTACAATATATCGATCAGTCTGCTTGCAGATTTAGCTTCACAAAATCATTTCATGGATAATAAACACAGGTGAAAATCATTAAAGTAAACACATAGGTAAGCACACCAGTATGTCAGAGATTTGTACATCTTTCAAAGCAATGAAGTAAGCTTTGTTTACCATTAACACTTAAAGCACATTAATGAGACACTGAGTTTTAATTTGCAGAAAGCCTCGACATTTTACCTTCAGCCTACATTATTAAACCAATATCAACCACACCATCTATAGGGATTCGTTGCAAAGAGCATGACAGGTGGGGTGTGTTGCTGTCCGGCTTGAGTTTGGAAATATTTCATTCCACTTTATAAATTATATTGTATTACTTTGTATGGTACATATCCGTGTGTGAGTTGTTGTTCTCATAGTGTTTTGATGCATGCCATTTTTCTGAGCAACCAGTGAAACCACGGGGAAAAAACGCCACCACTGACGGAATGTGTCTGACTAGCTTTCTCACGTACCCATATTGGCAGAGCCAACACATAGGAATTGAGATAGCAATAATCATTAACAGAGAGCTGTTTAGACCAATCAGCTACTCAACATAAGACGTTTGGCCATTTCAGCTGTCAATCTAAACCGTTTAATATAACACTACTTTGTTTAGAAGTTTCTAAAACAAATATATGCTTAGTGTGTTTGTTTAACTTTACGGTTTCTCATCAAATGCTAGCTATAAAAGTTACCTTAAAGTAATTTGTATGTTTTGCTTTTCATACTGAACATATGACTCTTGGTTCCTTATCAAGACACTCATATGCTGGGCAATACTTAAGTAAGGCATGATCTGTATACGAGCATAATGGAAAATTAAATGGACATGTGGAATAACACTCTATTCAACTTTTGCAGATGGTCCTAGACTCGTCAACTTCACTCCAATAAAAACGGTGGTAATGGAACAGGACAGCTTAAACGTATCGTGCATTTCAGACTGCAGTCCAGCCTGTTTATACCAGTGGACACAATTGGAACGTTTCACTGGTCTTGAAAGAGCTGTTTCTGCAGAGACGGCACTCTATATTAACAATATTTCAAGAAGGGACGCCGGAAAATACATGTGCAAAGTCAAAAATGTTATTAGCGGTACAGCACACACAAACATGATTGCACTGGATGTAGTATGTAAGCACAATAATAATAATAATAATAATAATAATAATAATAATAATAGGAAGACATACTATTTTATTTCCAAACAATGTACAATTTGGTAATTTATTAAGGCATTATCTATCTATCTATCTATCTATCTATCTATCTATCTAATAATAATAATAATAATAATAATAATAATAATAATAATAATAATAATTAGGACTCTGTATAGCGCCTATAACGATATGAATGCAAAAACAACAAAACATACACCACAAAATTAGTAAAGATAAGAAAATACTGAAAAGGTGAGTTATTAGTACACTTTAGAAAGGGATCACTGTGTCTTTGTGTCTAATTTAAATGGACAATTCGTTCCACGCTTGTGGGCCCTGGTATGAATAAGAACGTTGTCCATATGACTGGTTTCGTAGTGGGAATAATGAGTATAAGAATGTCAGAAAAGGAGCGTAAGTATCTTGCTGGTGGTGTACACATGGGTGAGGCCAGATAGGTATGTGGGAATGGAGTCTGCCAGCCAAACGTAGCATAGAGAACAAATTTAATGTTTGATTCTGGATCGAATGGATAGTCAGTGTAGGGTACAAAGGAGTGGTGAGGTGTGCTCTGATCGTGGTACTCTAAGGATGAACCGAGTAGCTGTATGTTTAACATTTTTAAGTTTCTGGAAACTATATTGAGACGAACCAGACAGAACTGAGTTACAATAGTCCAGTCTTCAAAGTAATAATAAGCACACAAGTGTTGTAGGTGCATCAACTGAAAATATTTGCAAATGGAGCTGGTGCATCTAAGTTCAAGATATGCAGCCTTGCATGTGTTCATGACATGTTGGTGCAATCTGTGAGTACTGTCCAAAGTAACACCTAAGTTTCGCATTGACTGTGTAAATTTAATGTTGATGTTGCTGATATGTATTGTTTTAGGTAAAGGATGTGAATGGGAAATTATTTGTGTTTTGATCAAAATAGCCTCAGTGATATCATCATTCGTCTACAATTACATGTCATCCATCATTTCACATCTGAAATGCACCTATCTAATCCTTGGATGTAGACTCAACTTCAGCTGAGTGTTATAGACTGGTATAGTTGGAGGTCATCAACGTACAATTGGTGAGGCACTGGATAAAGATCTATGACTTTTGAGAGCGGCTGAGTGTATTGGATGAAGAAAAACTGGTTCATGAACAGACCCCTGTGGAACACAGCAACACAGATCAACTGGGCTCGAGTGTATTCCATTTGCAGATACAAACTGTGTTCTGTTGCCTAAGCATGAATTGAACCACAGTAAGCTTATATTGTTAATTCCAAATACATGATGGAGACGGAGCATTAATGTCATAGTCTATTGTGTCAAACGCTGCAGACAAATCATGCGCGCAGGTAGTTATCGAGTTGTTCTGCCGTACGATATAAGCACGTTGTATAGTTTTCTTGGATATCATGCATTAATATGGTTCAATATATCATACAGAGGTTTTTCTTAGTAGCAAGTAAAATTGGAGGGTTAAGGACTTATACGTCGAGATGACATATAATGCAGAGGTGATCTGTTGCACGTTCGTGGGATACAAGGGTGGACCGCAGATCATCAGTTTTTGAACAATCCAGTCTAAAATCTTTATAGATAGGTTGGTTACCTGACTGTTTAAAGCTGAAAACATCAGTGAAATATATTAGTATTGATTTCCAGCAGAGTCAAGGTGAAAGTTGAAATCTTAATGAATAACCAGGTTGCCACCTATCGACTTTCAATACTCCAGGAGATTAGGAAACTGCAACTAAAAGAGAGCTTGATTTTTTCTCATTGAAACACAATGGACTGACCTTTGTTCCAGTGTGAGTTTTGTTTTGACTAGTTCGAACGATGTGTGGCATTAACTGAAGGCTGTGTTTTGGTTGAGATATTTTATCATGGAATTCTGTATGATGACAGAAATTCCACCCACGCGAGGGTGACGGTGGACCGACTTGATGGAGTAACCCGTGGATGTTAGATCCGTGCACTTTGGCTCATCGCAGGATGTTTTTTTAGCCATGTTTCTGTCAGGAAATAGACGTTGATCTTCTGATCGTTGATACAATTAACAATTTCTGTGCGGTTTTCCGGTGGTCGTACTGATTGGGCGTTGAACAATTCAAAACATAGTAGAATCTCTTGGATAGTTGACAAAAAGACTGACAATTTATTAGGAATTTGCACCAGGTTATCTAAATTTTCGGCCGAATTTTTAAGCTGTTTAGCTGCGAAGGATGAAAGGGAAATAACTGGAAAACTTCTTTCCGTTCTAAGCCGGCCAGCACTGAAACACCGTTTCTGTTTTCGCTTCCGTTTTACATTTATGTAATGATGAATGTATTCCAGTTCGTTTAATCTTGAGCACAATGTATTATGGAGACCCAATGAATGGTCAGCTAAAACAATTAATGAGGGTCCATAGCGGCTTAAACGGCATTACTGGCGATCGCGTGATGGCGGTTTATTCAAGAGCAAAGGACGTAGTAGCAGTGGAACAAGACAACTGAGAAACATTATTATGATGAAACTCAATAATGTAGATGAAGGTAGAGAAGAAGCACATATATGAAGAAAAAACACCTACATACATGATGCAAATATCACAAATCATTTGATGTTAACACAAAATTCGTAAATGGAATAGACCGCATTATGTCAGTAGTTAATGCATTGAACTCGTGACCAGAATGGTGCTGGTTCGATTCTCATCACTGAATCATCCATAATCGTCTTACGAATTTTCTTTTCCATTCTACTGTAATTCTTCATGTCTAGGCAATAGGAAACCTTAGTATATTACAGAAAGATGAAAATAAGACAAATAGCAACCAATGTACTATTTTAGTGAAAACAGTGTGGTATCACGTCGAGACCAACAATAATTATATTAGTGTTTTATTTCTTTTTTAAAGATGGCCCAGACAAAATCGTCATGAATGCATCGAATGCTATCATTGAAATTGATGCATTTCATTCCATAACAATAACTTGTTTTGCCGACTGCTTTCCGCCGTGTCGAATTCACTGGAGTCATTCAAACAACAATATGCCGGGTGAAAATATGTGGTTAAGTAATATACAAAATGATGGTAACTTCACCTGTCATGCCCGGAATGCGCAAAATATTAACACCTCGATTTCGAAAACTATTGGCATTAGGTTGAAGACAGGTAGGATTAATTTCTTTGTTTCCATATGTTTTTTGTGAACTATTAATTCTTATAAGAAAGTGATGATCACAAACATGTTATTAAAATAATGGGAAACTTCTGTAACTTACAGATTCGTGGAAACACTCATTTGTGTGAATAATTCGTTCTGTATAGTTAGATGTTCTATTTATAAGAGAATGTTTAAGTTTTAGGTTTTGATCTAATATTACACATTTCACATTCATATTACATATGATTATATTATGTTTCAATCGGATATATGACTTTAAAACTATAATACGAATTATAATATAATACTTTCTAACCGTAATTTAGAAATAAATGATAAAACTGTAACTCATTTTCCTTGCACATTAAATTTAAAATTCATAATACAAATTACTGCCATGTATGTCATGGTGTAATCGGTTGCAAATACGTTATCTGTGTTGTGTACTTAAATCAACATGAATGTAGCCCACAAGGAAAGCGTCCAGATAATGCATTTCAATGTGTAGATTCGAAGTCCTTCCTTCCATTAAACATTACAAAGGACGTTGTCTGGAGAATGTTCCAGCTTTATCTTATCACCGGTTCTAGGAAACTATTGACAAACAAATGCATAGGTACATGCTTCCCGTATATGACATAACTATAATTAATTAAGCTTTCTGCTCTGTGTTATGTTATATATTCTCGCCTTTGGACCTGTGTAACTGTGCAAGTGTATTAAACCTTTTTTAGTACATGGTATATTTACTTGCATTTTTCAGGCACAAACACTACGACCATATCAAACAAGATGGAAGATACTGAAGTCACAGGTACATATATATATATATATATATATATATATATATATATATATATATATATATATATACATCTCTATGAACTGTCACATTGCAGATATTGTAGCAATATGCCTGCCAAAAGTGTAAATCTACATTAAAAGTCCAAAATCACACACACACACACACACACACACACACAAAGAGAGAGTTTGAGAGAGAGAGAGAGAGAGAGAGAGAGAGAGAGAGAGAGAGAGAGAGATCTACATGTTTTGCTAACCTTACTTTTCCTATTGCTCTTCCTTTTCCTATTCCGATTGGCGTAGGGAAGGGGCTGCACGGGTCAGCTTTGACGGTGGGATGGATCATCGTGTCCTACTGGCCAACTACTGGCCCCCGGTCAAAAAAGTGTTGACCCGCCATCGTCTGCCTGCTCCAGTGGGTGTCTGGAGCTCAGTGTGTAACTCAACATGAAAAGCAGACGGAAATTCCACACCAGACAAAATAAAAAAGGAACCAATAAATGTGACTTCAGCTCTTTGACTTGCAAGCTGGAATGTGCGCCCTATGTGTACATGCATCTCCGATGACTTCAGAGAGGTGGACGACACCAGGAAAACGACCATCATCAATAGAGAACTCACCAGGATAAATATCAGCGTAGCTGCCCTCCAGGAAACTAGGCTGACCGCTAGTGGCTCCCTCAAAGAGGAAAACTACACCTTCTTCTGGAAGGGTCGAGAACCTGAGGAGCCTCGTCAACATGGAGTGGGCTTTGCCTTCAAAAACAATCTTCTGGCCTTGGTTGAAACGCCCACAGGGGGTACTGAGCGTCTCTTGTCCATCCGCCTCACCACTGTTGCAGGCCCTGTCAACATCATTAGTGTCAACGCCCCAACCCTCTTGTTTATAGAATACATAAAGGATCAGTTACATGGGCAGCTGCACGAACAGATCAAAGAACGCTACAAACACGAACAACTATTTCTTAACAGTGAATTCAATGCCAGAGTAAGTGAGGATCACGAGTCATGGCCTACCTGCCTCGGATATCATGGTACTGGAAAAACTAACGAAAACGGTCAGAGACTGCTGGAGCGGTGCACCTAACATGGCCGCTGAATAACAAACACATTTTTAAAGGGTAAGCCAAAACTCAAAATGTCATGGAAATACACCAGGTCTCATCATTGGCATCATTTGACTTGGTCATCACCAGGCGTACTGCCCTTAAAAGCGTCTTCTCCACCAGAACCTACCACAGAGCAGACTGCGACTCCGACCATGCTCTCGTGAACAGCAAGGTGCGACTACAGCCACAGACACTACACCTCTCAAAACCGAAAGGACAACCACGCATAAACACTGCACAGATGTCGGTCCCTTCCAAGGTGCAGGAATATGTATCCGCCCTGGACTAGGCTCTCCAGGACCTGCCAGAGCACGACACAACAAGTAGATCGCCATGAAGGATGCCATCTACAGTACAGCCAGGTCCACGTTTGGCAAAAAGGAACGACCCAATCAGGACTGGTTCAACTCACACCTATCAAGAATGGAACCACTAATCGAGGACAAGCGAAAAGCCTTTCTGGCTTACAAAAAATGCCCAAATGAACGGACACTTACTGCTCTTAAAAGTGCTCGAATCAACACCCAACGCATCGCTAGACAGTGCGAGAAATAGTACTGGCAACAACTGTGTGAAGGAATACATCGTAGTGCCGAGTCCAGAAACATCCAAGGTATGTACATATGGAAGAGAAGATCACAGACCGTGGGCAGCAGATGGCTAGATGGGCGGAGTACTATCCAGAGCTATGTTCCTGAGAAAATTTAGTCACCGAAGCAGCCCACAGCAGCATTAAGAATCTTCCCACCATGGAGGAGCTCGACCAAGTGCCAACCTTAGAAGATCTCAGCAAAGCAATTGACTCACTCCCAAATGAAAAAGCACCAGGTAGTGACAGCATCCCCCCGAAGCTATAAAAAGTGGGAAACCAACACTGCTTCAACCACTGCACGAACTACTTTGCCTCTGCTGGGAGGAAGGAGCAGTCCCTCAAGACATGCGTGATGTCGCAATTGTGACCCTTTACAAAAACAAGGGCTACCGCAGTGACTGTAATAATTACAGAGGGATACTGCTTCTGAACATCGTTGATAAAGTGTATGTCCGCATCATACTAAACAGGATGCAGTTGCTGTCAGACCGTGCGTACCCAGAATTCCAGTGCGGTTTCAGAGAAGGCAGGTCGACAACAGACATGATCTTCTCCTTACGACAACTCCAACAGATCTGTTGCCCCCCCCCCCAAAAAAAAAAAAATCTCCGCAGCATGATAATCTCTTTCCATGCAGTGTTGAAGGGAACATTCATGTATGATGGATGTTCCTCTACCTTCTTCCCAGTTAACAGCGGCGTGAAGCAGGGCTGTGTTCTGACACAAATCCTATGCGGGGTCTTCTTCTCCTTGCTTCTGTCCTACTCCTTTGACTCGTCCACTGAGGACATATGTCTGCACACCAGATGCGATGGGAGGCTGTTCAACCTGGCACAACTACGCTCGAAAACGAAAGTGATGATTGTGCTCATGAGGGAGATGCTTTTTGCAAATGACTCGTCTCTTGCGAAGCACACTTAAGAAGCCCTACAGAGCCCTTATAATCAAAATCAACGGTGTCACGTTGGAAGCAATCAACTACTTTACCTACCCGGGGTCATCCATCAGCAACACTCTCTCGCTTGATAATGAGCTTAACAGAAGGATTGGAAAGGCAAAAACCTTCATGTCACGACTGACGAAGAGGGTGTGGAAAACCAACGCGCTAACAGTGCACACCAAAGTCCAAGTTTACCAGGCCTGCATTCTCAGCACCCTTCTATATGTAAGTGAGACTTGGAGTACCTACACGAGGCAAGAGTGCCGGCTTAACTCTTTCCATATACGAGTACCTACACGAGGCAATAGTCCCGGCTTAACTCTTTCCATATACGGTGTCTTAAACGCATCTTGCAAATCAACTGACAAGACCGTGTCCCTCACAACAAAATCATGCATCGTGTAAATACCCCCAAAATGTTCTCCCTGCTGAGCAAACGTCGCCTTGGGTGGCTGGGACACGTCCGACGCATGGAGGATGGGAGGCTGCCAAAGGACATCCTATGTGGACAGCTGGCCACTGGTACGAGAAGAGTCGGCCTCCCCTCAATCCGTTTCAACGATGCGTGCAAGAGGGCATGAAGGCATGCGACATCGCACCTGATGGCTTTGAAGCTCTGGCCGAGGACCGAGACACCTGGTAAGGGTATATCAGTCGCTGATACGAGGAGAGTCCAGTTGGCAGCAGAGAAATGGGTACAAAAGGGCTAAGTGGTAGCAACCACAGTAACCCAACCTTCCCAGTATGTCTTCACAAACGGCAAGAGGGACTGCCACTCGCGCATAGGCCTGCACAGCCACAGCAGACGATGACAACAATTGCATACATATATGGTTTCTGTATATGACATAACTATAATTAATAAAGCATTCCACGCTGTGCTATGTTATATAATCTTGCCTTTGGGCCCGTGTAACTGTATGCAAGTGTATTATACTTTTTTACTACATGGTATATTTGCTTTACATTTTTCAGGCACAAACACTATAACCATTTCAAACAAGATTGGAGACACTGGAATCCCAGGTATATAACTATATATTTATGTCTTTGTGTGTATATTTTCCTCTCTGTGTTTCTCTGTAAAGAAATCATAATTAGTTCTTACATTTCTCGTGACTGACTTGATTAAAATTAAAAGTAAAGAAATCATAATTAGTTCTTACATTTCTCGTGACTGACTTGATTAAAATTAAAAGTACTGTTCACGTCATTTCTAAATTAGTATTTATGTATTATTATTTATTTAAAAATGAAAAACAACATAGCCGCATATTCACGTCCTGATACGACACATTCTGTTTAACAAACGTTCGACCAAGAGAAATATACTTTTGGTTATGTTTTCGATACACGTGTTATGATATTAATCTCACAAGTTAAGCATTTAGTTTAGAAATTATACATGGAACAATACAAGTTGGTACACATTTGGGTATAAATTGCAGATTATACACATAATATGATTCATTATACACTGTACGTCGTTTATAGACTATTCAGTGACATTAGTTTCAAAACACAAGATACATTGCTGCTATAAAACACGGTAGTTACCGGTGAATTGAAAGAACACACACACATACAAACACACACACACACAGACACACACACACACACACACACACACACACACATATATATATATATATATATATATATATATATACACACATATCTACTTTAGTCCAAATTACAAGGAAATGTAAAATAATATTTCAATTTTAGAAGGGCTAGACTCGACCATAACTAAGTTGACCATTGGAGCGCAATTTGAGCAACTTGATTATGTACCAAACAAGCTAACTCCAGTATTCTAATAGATGGTATAACGGATCTTTATAATAGTTTGTCAGCGACAAAATGTGCACTGTACACGGCAATCAATGAATGCTGAGATGTATGGTTTATCTAGATATTGTTGCCACTGCACTTCAGCAAACAGGTTCAGGCGCCTGTCTACAATTGTACAAATATCCTTAAAGATTTCACGGTTGTTTGTCCATGAACATTAAAAGGTAAAGTATTAAATATTATCATACCATTGTGCAAAATCGTCGAATCATCGATAACTAAAACAAGTTAAAGCCTTATAAAACTGAAACGTGGTTGAATTTTAAAAAATTTACTTTCAGAACTTAGGATAAACCAGCTTCTGATGTATCTTGTAGTAGGAATGGGCGTGTTGCTAGTTACTGTTTTCTGCATCTGTATTTTGCAGAAGTTCGTTAAAAGGTAATTATACTTGATAATAATATGAGATATATGTAAAGTAGCATTTTTGCATAAAACTGTGTGCAAATAAGCAAGATATTCGTGTATGCTTGTTACGATTAATACTTATACTGAATCAATGTAAAATTGGTTAATATGACCTGATACTATTATTCTGCTTTACTGTTTTCATTATTTTAGTTTTTAAATTTAAATATTTTCTTCTTTTAAGCATTTTGTTAGGTTCGAAAATACGTTATGTCATGCCCGGTATAAATTATAACATAGTAATTGTGATTCACTCTTGGTTGAGAAATATTTCAAGATAAGCTTGATTTGTACAATTTTTCTAACATGAATTCTAGTAACTTGTATTTCATTTTGTAACCCATTTTTTGACAGAGTACCAGAGAGTATCCGATTTCATGATAACAGAGAAGAACATCCATTGCAGGGAAATCCATCTGATGGTTATTGGACAATTGTGTGTAACAATGATGGAGTTCTGAACACAGAGTTGGAAACCAATATTATTCAAAGTATTGAACCAACTCCATTTGCAAACGTACAAGTTACTGAACCGAATAACATGGAAATACCACAGTTCCAAAAGACGGAATTCGGTATGGAATTTGATGCATACATCCATGCTATTCATTCCGATCCTGTGAACACGAGTTTTATGTCTACACATGATACGGAAAACGTTTGATGTAATCAGCAAGTCTTTATTAAAATAGGCTAATGATGTTACATGCTGAATGGAGGGATAAATGTAGTGCAAGACATTACTATTTTGCATCTTGAACTGGAAATCATGGTGCCTGGGTCTTAGAACAGTTTATGTTTAAGATGACCCTGCCAGCTTAATGGCCATGACGCTCTCCAAAACGAAATGAATTACAATCAATAATGTTGGAAAGTTGCACAATATAACCATGAGTGTGCAAGCGTTATTAGGGCACAACTAATTTGTGCAGTCGCTGTATGCAATATCACAAATAAATGTATGCATGAAAATAATTTACTGAAAGGATTTGTTAGGTAACTAAATAATGTCAAACAGACCATTGTGACTTTTGAGAAGTAACTTAGAGCTTGTTTCAAAATAAATGTAATAAAGTAATGATTGTGTTATGTAAAAAAAAAGTTTCTGTTATGTATGTTGTTATTAGCTTTACATAACCTTCTTCTCATTTCTTGCTATGAGAAGGAATTACTCGTAAGTTGGGGAACGTCTATATGCATGGTAAGAGAGAGAGAAAGAAGAAAGAAGTCAGGCTCTCTTAAAGAGAGCGCCGTGATGATAAGACAGCTACATCTGAAATTAAGAGTCAAACATTCATTCTCTGCTGACATGGAGAACTTTATTTAAATAATCAACACACATATATATTACTACATTCTAGAAACACATCTAAAAGCTTTATAATAAAAGTTCATGAAATACATATTACATTTTCCTATTAAGCTTTCCAACTTCATTTATTCGTATAACTTCTGCACCTTAGAATATTATACAATAGTTAATTCTCAATCAATTTCAAGATAGCCGAAGTATGAAATATAATAACTGTAATTAATGCAACAATTAATTTAAAGAATACAGTTTACTTATCTTAAAGTAGAATATTGATTTAGAATCTCAAGCATTAAAAATACTTATTTCTTAAAATAGGTTATGACATATACAGTGTCCTTACCCGAAATTAAGAGTCAAACATTCATTCTCTGCTGACATGGAGAACTAATCTGACCTGATCGCGCATCTGTATTTATAGTGTCAGGGTCAGAGGTCATACCCCCATGCATCAGTCAGAAAAGATGTTGATTTACTTTCAGGTATAAACTAGTTTCGACCGGCAGAAACCAACTTATCTTACGTCATAAGGCCTACTCTATAGTTTATTTATATTCGTTTCGCGTCGTCACACCAAATATGGTTAGCCGTTAGTTGGAAGCCATCTTGTTTCCGCATTGTCTAAAGCTTCTTAATAGAAAGGTTCCTCCATCTTTATTAACCGAATTGAACCTTTGCCAATAGCTAGGTCAGAGACATATTTTTACTGTTGGTACTTAGAACTGTAGCTAGGCAAAATTCATGTATTATGTATTTTTGTTATATGTTTCCACACAGCTTATACATTGGCAAGCTTTAGTATCTTGCTTCTTCTACACAACACATCGATATACATTGCCTAATTTCCACTTGCTCAACAACCCTTTATATTCTGTATAGTTGTACTTCAAAAACAAGTGAAATTACCTTTAATATATTTTAGAAACTCATTACTTTAATACAATTTAAAGAAAATATCAATCTTTATTAATTTTACTAAAAATTTAATCCTAACAATACCCTCTAGTTTACTGAGCCGAGTCCTCGAGGCTCGAAAAGAAAAAATCAATTTTATTCATCAAACAAGATGAAAGGTGAAAGGTCAAAAATACAATGATAGAAAAAACATTGCGAGACATTTTCGCAAAGTTTAAAAATACAATGTAAACACTGCAAATACATTGCAAAATACCAAGTAAAATACAAAAAATACAATGAGAAGGTACATTGCAAAATATTCAATCAAATTAAAAAGGTACAATACAATGCATAATATTTGATAAAATTCCCAAAAAAACACAATGGGAAGTGTATTGCACAAATTTCAGTCAAATTCCAAAAAAATACAATAAAATATAATGCAAAATTCGTTCTAAAATTCCCCCAAAATACAATGGAAGAACTTAGCAACACTGGATACCTTCATAAAGTAGAGTGAAATAGCGTGGTAAGATATTAAATAAAAATTTAAAAGTTTACGTAACTTAAACAGCTTTACAATATAAAATTCTGCAAAACCTACATATAAACTATTCTTGTCAGACGATTGTAACCCAAAATAGTAGCATGCAGTTCTTGGTATCTTTATTTTTCTTTTTCTATTTTATTTTACTTTTTTTTAATACTTTTTCTTTTATTTTCTTTTTTTTTTTGTCTCTTTTTCTCTTATATATTTTTTTGCATAACATCAGCAGAACATATATATAGGTGACTACGTTATTTGCTTCAGCCAAGTGTAATGAAAGAATTCTTGTTCTTATGAATAATGCTAGTGAGCCGATATTGAGCTGATCTTCCTAGTTCATCAAAGAATTACCAGTAGCTTGAAGTAAGAATGGATGCAATGAAGATGGCATACAAATTTAGTATTAATCAAGAGTTAGGAAACTGACAATATAATGTTGTTCTAGCCCTAATAACCATGACGTATGTTCACTTACAATCAAACTTTGACCTGTGCGTGTATGAAACACGTATCGCCTTTGAATTAACGTAAGAACAGTAAGTAAAAATATAATTTAATCGCTTGGTACCGTATGGTCTAGTGCAGCTTTGAAATGTACGTGGTTTAACGTTATCTGTGACGATGAAAAGAGAATGTATTGCCATTTCGTTTTGAACTAATTTGACTCAGAAGCTGGCCGTATATAGACCAATAGCTGCTCATATCGTGAGAGCTATGCATTACGTTAACTCGGATTCGAGTAATCGCTAGGACACTTTGACTATTTTATATCATTTCAACAGATATTAAGTCAACATCAATGGATGTTGCAAAACCATAGAAGGAAATCACCTCTTCTACTGGCTGATAGGTATGCATTATAGCCGTTCCTATAGCACGTACCATAAGGTACAGACATTCATTCAATTGTATGAAAATTGTGAGATAAATACCTCTAAAACATTGTCGAACCATTTGGCTGACAAACAAAAACATCTGAAGTCAATACGTTTGAGACGACTAGGCGGAATTCACAATTCTCCCTCAGATAGGTAAATACGGTAATACTATGTTATACGGTGATTTCAGATTTCAGTACGAACAGGTCTGTATGAAAGCTTCGTCTATAGAATGCAAGAAACGTCATTTGGTTCTCATTAAGGCTATGTACGTAGAACATTACAACTATAATGAAGGTTACTGTAGTATATATAGATAATAAGAATGTTACTACATAATAAATACAGCAAAAATTAGATCAGTTGTTTAGGAATATCAATTAATGCAATAACCTTATAATATTTGTATTATAAGAAACAAAATAAGATTAAGCAAAAAACATACCTGTGTGTGAATTACTACTGTCCAGAAATATTATTCCTATGAATGAATGGTATATTAAGGAATAGTAAACAATGCACGTATTGTCTGTAATAGGAAAAGAGTTCCAAATTGTAAAATGTTCAAGTCACTGTTACTGCGGCTGTCGTTGACTCTGGGTCTGGCGGAGATGTTGCTGTTAGGTCAATGGAAATCCAGGTCTATGGTATAGGTGCATCTCAATCTGGGTTGCTGGTACCTTGATTTCAGCACTGGACTAGGTATATATGTTCGACATGTGGGATGTTTTAAGCGATACTACAGGAAGAATTCTCATCGGCGATGTAATGCATGTTATGTTGGTAGCCTATCAGTTTGTACTTTTTCTTTTATTCCCATGGTGTGAAGATATTGTTGCTGATGTCTTAGAACTGACCCTTCGTGTGGGCGAAAAAATATGAAAATCACAGAATAGTTGTTCTGTCATTCCTGAGTTCACGTAGTGTAGCTGACGGCGTGATATCTGATGATGGCAAAGATGTTGGTGCGAGTCTCTCCCATGATGTTAGACCACTCATGTCGTTTTTTCAAAGAATCTTCCCCCATAATTTTATGAAAACACTGTCTCAAAAGAAATAGTCACTCATAACGGTGTAGATAGGCTACATCTTGGGGACATTGGCTCTGCGAGAGGTTCCAGAGATCTGTAACATTCTCCATCACTTGTTATGTAAAAAGGTTTCTGTTATGTATGTTGTTATTAGCTTTACATAACCTTCTTCTCATTTCTTGCTATGAGAAGGAATTACTCGTAAGTTGGGGAACGTCTATATCCATGGTAAGAGAGAGAGAAAGAAGAAAGAAGTCAGGCTCTCTTAAAGAGAGCGCCGTGATGATAAGACAGCTACATCTGAAATTAAGAGTCAAACATTCATTCTCTGCTGACATGGAGAACTTTATTTAAATAATCAACACACATATATATTACTACATTCTAGAAACACATCTAAAAGCTTTATAATAAAAGTTCATGAAATACATATTACATTTTCCTATTAAGCTTTCCAACTTCATTTATTCGTATAACTTCTGCACCTTAGAATATTATACAATAGTTAATTCTCAATCAATTTCAAGATAGCCGAAGTATGAAATATAATAACTGTAATTAATGCAACAATTAATTTAAAGAATATATTTTACTTATCTTAAAGTAGAATATTGATTTAGAATCTCAAGCATTAAAAATACTTATTTCTTAAAATAGGTTATGACATATACACTGTCCTTACCTGAAATTAAGAGTCAAACATTCATTCTCTGCTGACATGGAGAACTAATCTGACCTGATCGCGCATCTGTATTTATAGTGTCAGGGTCAGAGGTCATACCCCCATGCATCAGTCAGAAAAGATGTTGATTTACTTTCAGGTATAAACTAGTTTCGACCGGCAGAAACCAACTTATCTTACGTCATAAGACCTACTCTATAGTTTATTTATATTCGTTTCGCGTCGTCACACCAAATATGGTTAGCCGTTAGTTGGAAGCCATCTTGTTTTCGCATTGTCTAAAGCTTCTTAATAGAAAGGTTCCTCCATCTTTATTAACCGAATTGAACCTTTGCCAATAGCTAGGTCAGAGACATATTTTTACTGTTGGTACTTAGAACTGTAGCTAGGCAAAATTCATGTATTATGTATTTTTGTTATATGTTTCCACACAGCTTATACATTGGCAAGCTTTAGTATCTTGCTTCTTCTACACAACACATCGAAATACATTGCCTAATTTCCACTTGCTCAACAACCCTTTCTATTCTGTATAGTTGTACTTCAAAAACAAGTGAAATTACCTTTAATATATTTTAGAAACTCATTACTTTAATACAATTTAAAGAAAATATCAATCTTTATTAATTTTACTAAAAATTTAATCCTAACAATACCCTCTAGTTTACTGAGCCGAGTCCTCGAGGCTCGAAAAGAAAAAATCAATTTTATTCATCAAACAAGATGAAAGGTGAAAGGTCAAAAATACAATGATAGAAAAAACATTGCGAGACATTTTCGCAAAGTTTAAAAATACAATGTAAACACTGCAAATACATTGCAAAATACCAAGTAAAATACAAAAAATACAATGAGAAGGTACATTGCAAAATATTCAATCAAATTAAAAAGGTACAATACAATGCATAATATTTGATAAAATTCCCAAAAAAACACAATGGGAAGTGTATTGCACAAATTTCAGTCAAATTCCAAAAAAATACAATAAAATATAATGCAAAATTCGTTCTAAAATTCCCCCAAAATACAATGGAAGAACTTAGCAACACTGGATACCTTCATAAAGTAGAGTGAAATAGCGTGGTAAGATATTAAATAAAAATTTAAAAGTTTACGTAACTTAAACAGCTTTACAATATAAAATTCTGCAAAACCTACATATAAACTATTCTTGTCAGACGATTGTAACCCAAAATAGTAGCATGCAGTTCTTGGTATCTTTATTTTTCTTTTTCTATTTTATTTTACTTTTTTTTAATACTTTTTCTTTTATTTTCTTTTTTTCTTTTGTCTCTTTTTCTCTTATATATTTTTTTGCATAACATCAGCAGAACATATATATAGGTGACTACGTTATTTGCTTCAGCCAAGTGTAATGAAAGAATTCTTGTTCTTATGAATAATGCTAGTGAGCCGATATTGAGCTGATCTTCCTAGTTCATCAAAGAATTACCAGTAGCTTGAAGTAAGAATGGATGCAATGAAGATGGCATACAAATTTAGTATTAATCAAGAGTTAGGAAACTGACAATATAATGTTGTTCTAGCCCTAATAACCATGACGTATGTTCACTTACAATCAAACTTTGACCTGTGCGTGTATGAAACACGTATCGCCTTTGAATTAACGTAAGAACAGTAAGTAAAAATATAATTTAATCGCTTGGTACCGTATGGTCTAGTGCAGCTTTGAAATGTACGTGGTTTAACGTTATCTGTGACGATGAAAAGAGAATGTATTGCCATTTCGTTTTGAACTAATTTGACTCAGAAGCTGGCCGTATATAGACCAATAGCTGCTCATATCGTGAGAGCTATGCATTACGTTAACTCGGATTCGAGTAATCGCTAGGACACTTTGACTATTTTATATCATTTCAACAGATATTTAAGTCAACATCAATGGATGTTGCAAAACCATAGAAGGAAATCACCTCTTCTACTGGCTGATAGGTATGCATTATAGCCGTTCCTATAGCACGTACCATAAGGTACAGACATTCATTCAATTGTATGAAAATTGTGAGATAAATACCTCTAAAACATTGTCGAACCATTTGGCTGACAAACAAAAACATCTGAAGTCAATACGTTTGAGACGACTAGGCGGAATTTACAATTCTCCCTCAGATAGGTAAATACGGTAATACTATGTTATACGGTGATTTCAGATTTCAGTACGAACAGGTCTGTATGAAAGCTTCGTCTATAGAATGCAAGAAACGTCATTTGGTTCTCATTAAGGCTATGTACGTAGAACATTACAACTATAATGAAGGTTACTGTAGTATATATAGATAATAAGAATGTTACTACATAATAAATACAGCAAAAATTAGATCAGTTGTTTAGGAATATCAATTAATGCAATAACCTTATAATATTTGTATTATAAGAAACAAAATAAGATTAAGCAAAAAACATACCTGTGTGTGAATTACTACTGTCCAGAAATATTATTCCTATGAATGAATGGTATATTAAGGAATAGTAAACAATGCACGTATTGTCTGTAATAGGAAAAGAGTTCCAAATTGTAAAATGTTCAAGTCACTGTTACTGCGGCTGTCGTTGACTCTGGGTCTGGCGGAGATGTTGCTGTTAGGTCAATGGAAATCCAGGTCTATGGTATAGGTGCATCTCAATCTGGGTTGCTGGTACCTTGATTTCAGCACTGGACTAGGTATATATGTTCGACATGTGGGATGTTTTAAGCGATACTACAGGAAGAATTCTCATCGGCGATGTAATGCATGTTATGTTGGTAGCCTATCAGTTTGTACTTTTTCTTTTATTCCCATGGTGTGAAGATATTGTTGCTGATGTCTTAGAACTGACCCTTCGTGTGGGCGAAAAAATATGAAAATCACAGAATAGTTGTTCTGTCATTCCTGAGTTCACGTAGTGTAGCTGACGGCGTGATATCTGATGATGGCAAAGATGTTGGTGCGAGTCTCTCCCATGATGTTAGACCACTCATGTCGTTTTTTCAAAGAATCTTCCCCCATAATTTTATGAAAACACTGTCTCAAAAGAAATAGTCACTCATAACGGTGTAGATAGACTACATCTTGGGGACATTGGCTCTGCGAGAGGTTCCAGAGATCTGTAACATTCTCCATCACTTGTTATGTAAAAAGGTTTCTGTTATGTATGTTGTTATTAGCTTTACATAACCTTCTTCTCATTTCTTGCTATGAGAAGGAATTACTCGTAAGTTGGGGAACGTCTATATCCATGGTAAGAGAGAGAGAAAGAAGAAAGAAGTCAGGCTCTCTTAAAGAGAGCGCCGTGATGATAAGACAGCTACATCTGAAATTAAGAGTCAAACATTCATTCTCTGCTGACATGGAGAACTTTATTTAAATAATCAACACACATATATATTACTACATTCTAGAAACACATCTAAAAGCTTTATAATAAAAGTTCATGAAATACATATTACATTTTCCTATTAAGCTTTCCAACTTCATTTATTCGTATAACTTCTGCACCTTAGAATATTATACAATAGTTAATTCTCAATCAATTTCAAGATAGCCGAAGTATGAAATATAATAACTGTAATTAATGCAACAATTAATTTAAAGAATACATTTTACTTATCTTAAAGTAGAATATTGATTTAGAATCTCAAGCATTAAAAATACTTATTTCTTAAAATAGGTTATGACATATACAGTGTCCTTACCCGAAATTAAGAGTCAAACATTCATTCTCTGCTGACATGGAGAACTAATCTGACCTGATCGCGCATCTGTATTTATAGTGTCAGGGTCAGAGGTCATACCCCCATGCATCAGTCAGAAAAGATGTTGATTTACTTTCAGGTATAAACTAGTTTCGACCGGCAGAAACCAACTTATCTTACGTCATAAGACCTACTCTATAGTTTATTTATATTCGTTTCGCGTCGTCACACCAAATATGGTTAGCCGTTAGTTGGAAGCCATCTTGTTTTCGCATTGTCTAAAGCTTCTTAATAGAAAGGTTCCTCCATCTTTATTAACCGAATTGAACCTTTGCCAATAGCTAGGTCAGAGACATATTTTTACTGTTGGTACTTAGAACTGTAGCTAGGCAAAATTCATGTATTATGTATTTTTGTTATATGTTTCCACACAGCTTATACATTGGCAAGCTTTAGTATCTTGTTTCTTTTACACAACACATCGATATACATTGCCTAATTTCCACTTGCTCAACAACCCTTTCTATTCTGTATAGTTGTACTTCAAAAACAAGTGAAATTACCTTTAATATATTTTAGAAACTCATTACTTTAATACAATTCAAAGAAAATATCAATCTTTATTAATTTTACTAAAAATTTAATCCTAACAATTGTAAATGAAGAAAGAAAAAGCAACGCTCCGTTGGACAGTAACTTTACTTCTCTCGGCAGGAAAACATATAATATAATAAGGGTTAATTTGCACCAAGGGGGCGGGGGCTTCTTTTCCATGAATTGAATGAAAATGTTATGAATGTACAGCCTTAAGGATTTATATTATATTTTAAGAGCAATGACAAGCTTGTTTTCATAACAATGTTTCAGAGACATATACTATATTGATCTGCTTCACGTATCTTTGTTTAACAACATAGTGTATATTAACTGTACTTTATACATGATAAATGAAACTCGTATAGTGGAAGAGAATGACAAACCCCTTGTGAATTGGAATGCAAGAGCGATGTTTATCCCTTTTGAATCTATCTGATGATCAATGTATTGGGAACTGGTCATGCAGCTGAATGATTCCACTGACAAACTTGTATAACGTTTTGCAAGGTATATTTTCTCATAATGTTCAGTCGGAAACAAATATTTGACCGTCATATACTTTTGGTAATATTTTAGTGGCGCATGAAACAAATCTTGGTGGTAACATTCTGTTAGCTTTATATTTTAAAATGCAACTTCCATACTTAACATGTGCCGAATTATCCTCAGTCGTTAGCGAGCGATTAGTCGTATTGATGCAATGTATGAATCCAGAATGTGATAGCATCATGTCATGAATACATCTGATACAATGCCGTATGCTGTGATGTTTACGCAATTTAGGATCTATTGAAAGTATTATGACATTAGTGAAGCATTGCAGATGACATGAACACCAGCAATGCATCGTTTAATTCAATTTATCTTAGTCAATGAATATTGCCCTTTTTAACACAATATATTTGCACTCATTATGCCTGTGTGTGTAACTATATTTTAGACACTCGTGATGAATTAATTCATGTTCGTATATTACACACAATTTATGGAACTCCTTAGGACATCAATTACGATCAACAACTAATGAATCAGAAGCATGTATTTTACACTCATGGATGTCTTATCTGATGGAATACAAGATACTGCATTTTACATACGTAGATCAACGTGGGAATTGCTAATCTGAGATTTCCTACTCACCACCAACATCTTATCTCCAGCAAGATCATGGCCTAGTAATAAATGAACTCCCTCATTGGGTAAAGCAACACCATTACGACTGTCACGGGTTGTGATTGAACCAAATATTTCTAACACGTGAAATAATATCTGAGAATTGAAAAATTCCAAACCTAGGTGAATCAATATTTAAAAGACAGTGTCTTTTATACAAATATTTTCAAAAATCGTATCTAATGGACGAGACCTCATGTTTATGTTACAAGTCTATACTCTTTAAATAGATAATTGAAATGAGCAAAAGAGAGCAAGATTTGTAAACATTAAAATTTAGTTTTATTCTCTAGAATAGAAACTGAACTTAGGATGTTGCGAATTAAATCCAAATATAATCCAAGAATTACAGACACAAGTTCTAGTAATTTGAAGTTTTTAATACATTTCAGAAAAAGTGCAGAAAAATATCAAAACTGAAATCGATGACGTATCTATTGAAGCGTTGATATGTCAATAGTCTTTTGTTAGATCACAGAAATATAACTCCAGATTTTAATATACGATATTTTACAGTGAATGTCGCTATCCATGAAATCAATCAGAGCAGTAATGTGTAACCAGAGAAAATAATCACTTGAATTATTTATTTAAAAGAAACAAATAAAAGTACTGATCACAAATTATATTTCAACTTTAAGTGCTAGATGTGACAGTAGGAATTACCGAATCAACACAATAACAAGATTATATAATTCTCTACTTGACCTCATGTCACAATTAGTAGTTTCTAAGAAAATAACATTACGTAATGGAAAAAAACATTCTAGAATGGATTATTTTTTTAAAAATCAAAACCATGACCTGGAAATTTCACTTAGGACGATATTAAACTCATCACATAAAGAATAATTTACTTATCTACTAGTTATTGATATAAAATGAAATAAATAATACAATCAGGTCAAGTAGAAATGAAACCAGTTTTGGTCAAATCTAGCATAAAGTGTTACATTACAATATCATGTAATAAGTACAAAAACTAAAAGTAACATGCAAATAATTAAATTAAAATATACAGAGAATATAAAATGTTTTTACATAAAAGACATTTCATTTCATACAAATCATATTGAATGTCTGCCAGTTATGGAGTAAATTTTGATACATCCATTAATTGCTATTTAAACATTTTCAGATGAATCATCACTGAACGTCAAATTTGAGCAATATATTGAATAACGTGTTTTGTGAATGAATCCTTTAATCCTTAAATGACACCGATTGCCATCAAATGGATTCACTGTAGCTAAATATAGATTTCAATAAACAAAATATAGACTTCAATAAACAACTCCAATTCAAAATGACTAAATAGTTTATGTGTATGTGAAATATGTAAATTACCCCTTATATGCAGCCGTAGCCAGTAAAATGAAGGAAACGTATACAAAATGCAATAGGAAGAATTTTGTGAAATATGTTATCAATCATCGTGGAATGTTTCTATCTAGTATTTGACAAATAATTTCATATGACTTATGACTTATCTTAAAGTAAAAAAAAACCACAATAAAAAGTAGAAACAAACAACATCTGTAGAATTCAATGAGTACTATACTTCTCATGAATACAAGGTGAAAAATAATGAAAACGAACATTCATTATTGTGAATTAAATCCCAATTGTCAAAAACGTTATTTCAAAATTCAACAAGTATCGACTATTCCGAAACAATCATAGTGGTGTTCCGATTGTATGCTGATATAGATCTGGAATGGTACTGATGCATCATTACTCTGGAATATGATCACATGCTGATAGCCCTCATGTATCACAATGATACATTGCAAATTGGCTCTGAATGCATTCACAATATTCCCGAAGTATTACTTTTGTCTCAAACCTATGAAGAAGAACATAGCACATATATTACATGTCACAGTTTAAACATGTACATGTGAGATATATAAGCTTGTTTCCTCTCGTGTTACTTTGTTTTCCCTTGGAAAGAAATATCTAAATAAAGAGTTCGACATATTTCATAAGCATGCATTTACCTTTGGGTCTAGAAAACCTGGTCCCTTGTTAGCGAGAAATGCAGAATTTGACAAATGTGGAAGTGTTGGGTTGTCTTGTAACAATTTAGGTATAGTTGTGACCCTTGTTGTTGGCGTCTCCCTCTTTCTAGAAAATCGCACAACCTGAAAATATTTGAACATTAAACATTGTCTTAGGATGTAATATATAAACTGAAAACAGCTGGTGATACATACTAATTAAATCCACGGGCCCCACAACTAGTTTATTGTTTGTATATAAACAACTTTGTACCTTTTTTCATATCAAATCTGAAGTAATACCATAATTTAGACACTTGAAAAGATTTGAAAATGTATTGCAACGATATGTTTTTAATTTTCAAAAACCAGCGTTTATGGGTAACACTAAATCAACCCAACCTCTGCACTGAGCAGGCTTATACGTCATTCTGAAGGATACAAATGAGGAAGGAGGCAGCACGCCAACAAATCTAAATAAAACACTATAAATTCTAAAGTATGCAATACAGTTTCTTAGTTCAATATATTTTGAGTGTAAGTTGGATTTATTTTTTTAAAATTTATTCATGTATTTATATATCTATACCATGTCCGTTTTCATTCCTGGATCCGCCTGTGTGTCACAGAACTGAAAGACTTTGCATGATTTGCCAACTGTTGATTAAAACTAATGTTCATCGCGATGTTAATCAAATATGTTCCAGTCTTTATAATAAATATATGTAAATTAAAAACATAAGTTTTCGAAAGTGTTGCTTGGATAGGGTTGGTATGATACATTCTCACCTACGACATGTTAACTTCAATTGTATGCCCATCTTCTCGTTTTTTCAGGTGTAAACCATTCCCCTCTACAGGCACACACTCAAAGCTGGCAATTATGGATATATTGGTTTCAGATTTTCAGTTTGGGAGATGGAATTCCAAATACACGCCTCATATGTTCAAGATCTCAATATCTTCTATCGCTGTTACCAAGTACAACACAACACTGTCTTCTAGCACCGCGATTTGATCTTTTTTCAAGCGGAGATGCAATGTCTTCAACGTGTTCCGTCATTTATATTGTAGTAAAAGCAGGTTTAGTTTTCCTACCTACATCGTTTCTCTTTGTGGCACTTAACAGTGTTGGTCGATCTCCGCTTTAACATCTATTTGTATTCAAGAACATTTTCCCATTGATTACCATGAACAAATTCATGTTCGACTTTTCATCGTAAAATGTTCAATCGCATCACACTTTTGCCTGAAGTATGCCTTTGCAATTTGTACGTTAAATATACATACCAGTCGAGTCTAACAAACGTTTATAATGATATCCACCTCAGTATCGCAGCTAATTATCATGCAAGAGAAATATGAAAGTCTAGGTATACCACCATCTTCAACACCTCTTCTCAACATTCGTATTGTTCGTCGTTTGTTCAGAAGGGAATATCATACAGATTTCTGTACATAGCTCTATGTATTATTAGTTTGTTATCTTAACTAATCGTGCTCTGTTCCGCAAAATGAATCCTACATATTCTACCAGTATTACCTATAAATCAGTAAGTAGAAAACTTTAATATACTCAGTAATATATTGGCTCCTTCATGCCATGAATTTAGAAAGCCAGCGAACAATACTCATGCATGTTCCGAACACCAAATATGACCCATGAACTAGTCTGCACATTTAAATTCCACAACAAATGTACTGTTTTGCAAAACAAGGCACTTTACTTTTGAACTTCGTTGTATACCACTTCGGTGGCCTAGTGGTTAAAGTGTCCGTCCCTTTTGATCGATACCCTGCAGAGTCATACAAAAGACTTACAAAAATGGTACTAACATCTGTCTCTATTGACGCTCAGCATTAAGATATTAGTGATAGGATTGGTGGGCATGGTGTCACGATAATGTGACCGGGTGATATTACATGTGTGTGTCATGATGTCCCGCTGCTAAGCTTCACTATAAACTACCACGCAGAAGACATCGTAGCGGTATGACTGACACATTGTTAAAGTTACCCTTCAAATCTGGGTCACACACATACACACACACATACACACACACACACACACACACACACACAAATACACACACACACACACACACACACACCCTTCGCTGTATACGTGGTGGATAAGAAGTATCCGGCAATTAGTAAAATTTGCAACGTTCTTGCAATTATCTGTGTGTGCTTATTATCATCAAAGTGTGATATAATAGTCTGAAATGCTTATATATGTAAATTGGTATTATTAGTAACTTTAGCAGGCTTTTCAGCTTATGTTTACATTGCATTACGGAGTATTAATGCCGGTGTTATATAATTATATTTATAAAATGGCACCTTGATACATTATTGGTTTTGTATCCAAAGAATAATTGGATCATAATCGTTGCTCATGCAATATTTCAATATATAGTTTCAGTTCATGATTATGTGTAGACAGAATACAAAACAGCAAGTAATATAACGGGAGTGAAGACATCGATCCACTGAAAGAAAGTCCGCTGAAAAATATCTTCGAGAATTTGTTCAAAATAAATTATGAATACATCCCTTGACACCATCAATAACAAAGTAAGAACCGAACATCAATTTGCAGCTTGATAGTGGTAGAAGTAAATAAACTAGAAGAATCAAAACGATTCAATGTGAAGAAAGTTGTGCAACAACAATTTAAAATAATCTACAGTACACCAATTTAATATGTATGGTTGTCACAATTGTATATTATAAATTTTCTCTCGCAAATGCAATCAATAACTTTCTTTTGTAGTTTTATAAAGAAATTGCAAAATTCTTATAATAGAATAAAGAATTATTTTCACTCATTCAATGCAGGCAAAATATTTCTAGATCCAATGTACTGAACAGGTAAAAAGATTTAAGTACTCTTACAAAGTAAGGAAGAACCGTCGTATGACATACATCCATTTTTCATGTAATATTCAATTATAGAAGCATAAATTAAGTAAAAAGGTGCCTTTCCATACACATTTATAGCGATGTAAATGTAACGATAAAATAATGCCAATCATAAACTGGATGTCATTGTCAGGACGAAGTATTCATCGATATATTTTCTCATTGGAAATCTTAGCACGCCATCCTTTCAATAATTTTCTCTCATAAACTTAATCATAAACCGTAATGATTCAAAACTTTAAACATTTATTAGACCAGATATTAGTACTAGTTCCTGATTTGGCCTTTTCAACAATTAAATTAAAGCAATACAAATTGTGGTAGATAATTAGCCGAAACTCTGCTTTATATGGCGGATGCATAATTATATGTATTTTTGATATAAAGGTAGAAATGAACATATTTAATTATTCCCAACATACCAGTTCAGTTCGTATCGGAAAGGATTTGTTTATTTAGTGCAATAAGAAAGTGCTTTAAATACTTTCAAATTTAAACCACTCTTTTAGAATTAATGAAATGTTTTGGAGACATTTCGATACATCAGGAGTGTTAGCACATCAATATATTTCCGGGATATACGTACATTAGTACTTTGAAGATTGAATTTCATTTCTTTCACCATTGGGATTCATTTGAAATATTTTATGCACTTGGACTTGTGAGAACACAATTAAGATAATTTGGGATTAGATTACCATTACGGTAAGTTCTCTTGAAATTGACACTGTGTGTCTGAGAGAAGTAAATTATTTGTTGCTTTTTACTAAACGTTTTAATTGTCACTCTTTTCTATTAGTTAGCGCAGGATTACGAAGTCGTAAATTTCGTGTACAATTTGTCCTAAATCTTCAATCGTCTTCTGAACTTCAAAGCACTCGATTTGTTTCAGTCATTGATGTTGTAATATTACATATTTGAGACATATTTAATGAAACCAACAATCTTATATAACGTCATCGAACAAGATCAACTCTATTTTAAGTCTACTTGGAATGCTTATTGTGTTTGCGAATGTTTGTTTGTGTTTTAGGGTTTACCGCCATTTTTCAGCACGCGATAGACTATACATGGCGGCCAGTATTATCGGTGGAGGAAGATCCCGAGAGAAAACCCCGGAAAGAACCACCGACCCACGAGAAGCTACTGGCAAGCTTTCTCACATAACTACATTAGCCGAATCTTAGACTCGAACCCACGCAGAAAGAGGTGAGACGGCAGTGATCCGTAACGGATAGCGCTTTAGACTACTCGGCCAGTCAGGGCCACAAAATGTTTGCGAATGAAGGAATTGCTTAATCTTGACAGACAATATGATCTTCTTGTAGCGATTCCTTAACGATTACAAGAAATACAATATATGTTCGTCCTACATTTGCTGGGGATGAAAGTGCTTTAAATTTGATTAGCGTGTGTCTAATTTCCTTTGATACGACGTTTACATAGTGAAAATTAGTGCACGGATTTTAGAACTAAACTCAAGACACTATCGCATTTTGGCGGACAAACACCCATTTAAGTAGAAATAATTATGAATGACAAACACCCATTTAGGGAGAAATAATTGTGAATGACAAACACCCATTTAGGGAGAAATAATTGTGAAAGGTTTGCATGTCCACCATGGTTCGGTGCCTAAGATTATTTGTCTCAAATGCCATGTGAATGGAAACGACATTCTTTTTTCTGGTTGCATTGCTAATTACCAGATCGTTCACTTAAATAAGATGAATTTTAATTCCAGTTATCATTCTTCTTGAAATGCAATCAATCATATGTCATGGTGGAGAATGAATTTAACATAATAGGTGTCAGTGATTGACAACATATTGCAAAAAACAGGATTTAGGTATTAAGCAATGTTTACTTTGTAGATTTTTCTTTATAAACATATATACATATATTCATTGTATAAGTAGCAAATAAAAATAACATGAGATTTAAAGCGTTGGTATACAGTCAATTGATATACCAATACTATTAGTATAGCAAATTGTGATCGTCCGTGGCGCAAAAAAACGACTATATAAACATTTCTGCAGCGGAAAGCCTAAATATCAATTATGATGTTCTACTCGTTCATTAATCATATTGACAAAATAATAATAACGATCAAAAGTACTAATTGTCTCTGTTTTCTACATGAAATTAAAATGGTACACAATTTCATCGCAGCCATTTCCATTTTTCTTTCCCATTTCAGGTCTCGTGAGTGTTGGTCAAAATAAGAAACAATTTGAATGTCAGAGAAAAACATATTTCAATTTTAAGTTTAACTCAACTTGCCAATGGAACGTAGTCTACGTCGAAATTCGCACATGTGTATGTGTGTATGTGCCAGGTGTAAGATGTAATCTTGTAAACTGACATCGTCGTGCTGAACATCGTTAATTATTTATTTTCACAGTAAGTACTTAACTGTAAATCTGTACACTTCAGAGCAATTGAACATGACATCGCAAAGCATGACTTAGTGAATATATCAACGGAGTTATATTGAAATATGGAAACCGAAAGTGAATGGTTAGAAACAAAAAAAAAACGTCTAGTCAATATTTGTCTTGTTCACATATACATTTCATATACAATTTCACAGAACCATCATAACAATATCAATAAAAGGATTACAACAGCATCCTTTTGCACACGATATATAAAGGTAACACAAAGTAGGTATTAAGTAAGTTAACACAAAATGTATGAGCAAATATTTTAAAACAGCAAAGCATTTCATATTGGAGGGTACATTCATAAGATTTTATCACAGATAAACACGAAACATGATTAAATTAAAATTTGATACCCTGCATTACTTAGCGAAAAAACCTTTGATGATAATAGTTTTAAACGGCTATCGCCTGCGATCAATAATATAGAAACCACATGTGTTTGACAATTTCTGTACCGTCGCTTAAGTGACGCGTTAACAGAGTTTTAAGCTGGTTTTTGGTAATACGTTTAATATTCTGTGGTACGTCTTTTTTAAACTTTCTATATGTAGTATCACAAGTAATACGAATCTATCACACTTCAATATCATTTTAGGCCTGCTTGGCAAACTGTCATGCAAAATAAGACACTAGGCTAATCTTCACAACAATATGTTTGCGAATAATTACATGAATTCGCCATAAAAATACCTTTGTAACAAATCTTATGTTTAGACCAAAAACAGAAACATGACAAACTCAAACAAAAAATATAACTATCTCACATACTTGAATTATATCACAGTAAGTCTATCATCCAAAACCTAAAGTTTATCGATTTCAGGTGATAAAAATGTACATTTATAATAAACGTGGTTGCAAAGAATGTGGAACAAATTATATATATTTTCCACATTTTATCACATAAATTGTTTTACACATTTCATCAACGTAATATGTGCTTGAAAGGCGGCTAATGTACGCACAAAATGTGTATAAATGATTCTCATTGGCAAACATGAATCCACTGGACAGTTTGTAATTGCATGTTAATTTTTTAGATGTTCAAATACGGACGGAGATTTAAGCAATATTAGGGTAGGCAGGTTCGTATAATATTACGGCAATTCCCACATAGGATATTTATTCTGGAGGTGGACTCACATCTGAAATGGAAATGGACAACAATACTATGAGTCTATAATGCGAGAAAACTGTACAAAAGGATTTCGACAGTTGTGATTCAGTGCACGTGCGATAGGCATATTATCATGTTAATAAGATGAAGCTGTACACTGATATGATTAACAGCTTAATTTATATTAATGTAATGAAGATTTAATAAAATGAAAATAAAATGTTAACAAATAGATGGGTAAATATCAGTATTAGATGTAACTAAATAAAATTCTAAACCTGCCTGCCAGAAATCATTCAAATAACGTACCAGGCAACATAGTAATTATTTGATTATCGTATGCAGTGCATGCCCAACCGCTTAAGAGCGTCATCATCAGCATGGTGTAGAGCCTGCAGTCCGCAGTGTAACTTTGTCAGTAGACAGTTGTTCACGATGTATTACATATTCTGTACAGCACCATTGGTTACAGGAAGAGTCAGTTGCCTGGCACCCTTCGGGCAAGGCTGACTGCTCAATGACACTGAACTGTCCAGAAACGGTTCAGTCTGGTCTACACATACCGTGGAAGGTGGAAGCCGTGAAGACAAATAGATGGTGCATCGAAGAGAAAGGGGCTTACAATCTGTTGAACACTATTCATCACTCCATGTCGAAATAGCTGCCTTATCCTCCGGTAACAAACTAACCAGATTGGTTGTCTTTAAGCCAAGCGGACTGTTTTATGTGAGATTATGTCAATGTACCATTGAAGTTTCTTACTGGCTTAACCCTTAGCCAGCAGTTATGTGGCTGCTTCATGACGATGTAGATGCAGAGAAGGAATGTTGTTGAGTACCGGCACCCATGGTAAAGGAGTAGAACGTAGTTCTAGAGATTATGTGCATTGGTATATTGAGTATGACGTCATTTTATTTGGTGTGGGACGATCGAGCCAATACTAAGCTGTTGAATAACGATGTCTTAAGTGTCTGAGCACTAGTTCCCTGTTTATGCCAAATAGTTGTGGAGTAGGTGGTTTCGAGTGCTCAGCTATGCTGTTGTTTTCATCTGTGGTTATATAAATCAGTGATCTGTCCAACGTCACACCATGGTATATTGGTGTCGAATCCTGTTAAAATTGCTGCCATTGAAGTGGATGCAAAGCTCACTGCTTGCATTTGAACTGGTATGTTGGAATACACTGGAGAATGTCTGTTGCTGTGCTTAGCTGTACGCGAAATTTCTTGAAGAGGTCCGTAATTTCCTCCAGGTCTTTGTTCAGTGCCTTTGCAAGCTCGGTAAACATACCTATGACAATAGTACACGTTTTTTCATCATACAAACTGATGAACGTTCAAGACAATGAGTAAACAATGTTAAGATAGTATTAAATTGTGATACATTTGTTTATATCTAATACGATGTAATAAAACAGATCATTAGTTAAGTTTCATACACCCCTTTACATTTAGTTAAACATGGTGTATGTCACAGAATTAGGCGAAAATTGAATTGTTTTTTTTTTCTTTCTTGAATTGCAATCTAATCTCACCATTTTCTTTGTTTCGTCGTACATGCATTACCTGGGGTGAATAAGTGGTTTTCTCCAAGGTAAGCGGCGTGTAACGATTTGCTTGTGCTTGATTTTTATTTACATGAAATCCGGACCATTAGTTTCACGTGGTGCACGGCAATCTTGCTGTGATTTCTGTTCACCTATTAGAGGGTATATAAGGCTGAATATTTATGATCAATTTTACGGGACCTAAAGTATCTAATCGCAGGATAGATAAGCTCGTCTTTCAATCTCCAGCCAAAGGGCTGATACCGTGTCTGATACCGTCGTTGATACCGTTTCTGATAGCGCATCTAATAACATCGTTGATCACGCATCTGATAGCGCATCTGATAACGTTTGATAACGCATCTGATAACGCATCTGAAAACATCTCTGATAACGTCGGCTGATAACATCTGATATCGTAGCTGAAATTGTTGCTGATTTATTGTGCAATCGAATTGAAGTATCTGACTGTCTGTCTGTCGAACTGTCTGTTCGTCTACATCTGTCGTGACGTGTAAATATCCGGAAAGCTAGAAGTCCGAGTGTCGGAGCTGTCAAGTTGTAAACATCCGGGGCGACATCTAGGGTATTGGGGAACCGTTGGTTCTAGTAGATGTTGTATGCTGTCTGTACGTATAACTGTGGTGGATCCGTGAAGGGCAAACGGCCGATAAAAGTATTGGTCAACCCTAGGTCTTCGGGGAAACTGGGCGGCGATTCAACTGTGGGTGAATCGTACGGTTATACAGGGTCGAGACACATAAGTGTGTTGAAATTGTAGTACAATTTAATACATTGTTGTATTTACATGGTTATGCCAGATCACAATAATATTTCAAGGGATTGCATGAATATCAATAAAAGCTAGCAACTTGATTGAATACAAGTACATGTTCGTGCTAGTTGTCGCAATCCATACGTGCGATAGTATAGTTTGTCGTTTGTTTATTATCGTAATTTATACTTGCGTTAATATAACTTTCGTAAAGGTTCATTGGATCTGTGTATAGTCCAAGAGATTCCTTTATATCTGTGTTTTATTTTGTATTAATATTTCATTTATTCATGTATTGTGAATGGTTGTGAGTGTAATTGTGGGTTGAACGCATGAGTTATTGTGTTGATACATCATTATTTTTCATTAATAATTTATTTCATAAATTTATATTTTCTTTCACATATTGTGTTTGTGTTGTTCATTTAATCCACCATCCTCTCGGTAACAATTCTGTTACAATGGTGTCAGAAGTGGGATCGTTGGATTAAGTGAACTGTCAATCATTTTTGTGAAAGTAAACATTCAATGTTTATATTTGAGCGTGACCTTCTTGACAAGATAATACTCAAGTTGGGGTTTATTTTCGTTTAGTTTATCTAGATCCGTGTATCTAGTATAAACTTGTTTAAAGCATTGGTTTGGTTACCTATCTATATTCATATTACAATTGTCATTGTCATGTCATCCCTTAAGGACTTGGTTGCCTTAGGCAAAGATTTTGGATATGAAGGTGAAAGTTTAAGGAAATTTATTCAAGAAGAACAAGCCCGGGAAAGAGAAGAAAGGGTAAGGGCAAGGGAATTAGAAAGGGAATCCGATGAAAGGAAACAGGAATTAGAAAGGGTAGCCGATGAAAGGAAATGGGCCTTTGAAAGGGAAAAGATAGAATTTGAGAAGGAAAGGATAGGATTAGAGAAGGAAAAGATAGAATTAGAGAAGCAGGCCGAAAAGGACAGGATAGGATGGGAAATGGAAGCGGAGGGAAGGCGAATAGAGTTAGAAAAACTAGCAAAAGTAGAAATGTTAGAGTTAGAAGAGAAAGCAAAGCAACGGGATCATGAACGTAAGGTAGAATTAGTGACATCTGGAAGAGAACACGATTCTGCCTTTAGCAAATTAAGGGGCCCCAAATTACCTCCCTTTGACGATGAAAAAGATAACATGGATAGTTATCTTCATCGCTTTGAGCGGTATGCCGAAAGCCAGAAGTGGAGTCAAAATGACTGGGCATTGCATCTAAGTGCTCTATTAAAGGGTAAAGCACTGGATGTATACTCGCGACTTCCTAGGGACGATGTGTTTAAGTACGACGTCCTAAAGGAAGCACTTCTCAAAAGGTACGAACTCACTGAACAGGGTTTTCGTAAAAAGTTCAGGTATAGCAAGCCCGATAAGGGAGAAACCTTTGGTCAGTTCACCGTTAGAATTGCGAACTATTTTGAGCGGTGGATTGAATGCGGCAAAGCGGTGAAAACGTTTGAAGGATTGACTGATTTCTTGCTCAGAGATCAATTATTTAATACAGTTGGGCGAGAATTAGATCAATTTCTGAAGGAGAAAGTCTTCACAAACGTAAAAGATATGGCTAAGCAAGCCGATCTGTTTGCCGAAGCTCATGGGGGAACCCAGAACGTGGTTTTAAAAGATTTTAAGTCTGGAAACCCGTCTGTGAAACCTATGCCTAGGGAGCTTGTAAAATCAGCTGTGGTAAATAGGTCAGTTAGGAATCCAGTTATTCAGCGTGTGCAATGTTTCTTGTGTAATGCATGGGGTCATGTTCAAAAAGACTGTCCTAAAAGAAAGGGACTTGTACATAAGGTAGCAGTGGCTATACAAAGTAAAGGTATATCTGATAACATCGTACAGGTAGAACCTTGTATTCATTCGCTTGGCACGTGTCTTTTTCCCGAAGCGCGTGTACCAACCGCGAGAGGGTTTGTCAACGGTCGAGAAGTCGTAGTATTACGTGACACTGGTTGCACTGGCGTAGTGATCAAACGTAGTCTCGTGCAGGATAACCAAATGCTCAGGTGGGAGTCCCCATGTATGTTACTTGATCAGACGATCGGTCGCATTCCCGTAGCAAGGATCACGGTAAAAACACCTTTCCTAACGGGAACTGTTGATGCCCTTTGTATGGAAAATCCTATTTACGATCTGACGATCGGTAAAGTTGAAGGTTCCCGTCTTCCAACAATGGCCGATTTTAAAATATCTTTGGCCCAGGCAGTCGAAACGCGAGCGCAAATACGGCGAGAGAAAACCGCGTTTCATAAATTAATAGTCCCTGAATCTATCTCGGGAATTTCGCGTGATGATTTCAAATAAGAGCAAAAACATGATGAATCCATCAGAACAATTGTTGAGAAAATCACGTCCGGCGCGATTAAACAATGCAAGCGTGGGGGTAGCTCGAGATTCGTACGCAAGAACGGATTAATTCATAGGGAGTTTAGCGCTCGGGAGGGTATGAAGTATTGGCAAGTGGTCGTACCCCAGAGATATAGATCTCAAGTACTTAGGGTGGCGCATGAGTCGAGCATGGCAGGACACCTAGGTAAGGCTAAGACCACTAGCAGGGTAGTCGCTGATTTCTACTGGCCCGGTGTCAATGGCGATGTCACACGGTTCTGTAGGTCGTGCGACGTATGTCAGAAAACCGTATGTAAGGGAAGGGTCACAAGGGTGCCCTTAGGACAGATGCCATTAATATATATACCGTTTAAAAGAGTGGCAGTAGATATTGTAGGACCAATACACCCGGTTACCGAAAGAAAGAATCGGTATATTCTTACTCTGGTCGATTACGCGACCAGATACCCTGAAGCCGTAGCGTTACCAACTATTGAAACGGAAAGGGTAGCTGAAACATTAGTTGATATCTTCAGTAGGGTAGGGGTGCCAGAAGAAATCCTCACTGATTGTGGTGCCCAATTCACCTCTGACCTCATGGGTGAAATAAGTAGGCTGTTATCCATCAAACAGCTAAACACTACCCCATACCATCCGATGTGCAATGGACTGGTAGAGAAGTTTAATGGTACCCTGAAAAGCATGCTGCGAAAGATGTGCGCGGAACGTCCTCAAGACTGGGACCGTTATTTGAACGCTGTTCTGTTCGCGTACCGTGAAGTACCGCAGGAAAGTTTAGGGTTTTCACCCTTCGAACTGTTGTACGGTAGAACAGTTCGAGGCCCGATGCGGTTACTACGCGAACTATGGACTGGTGATGTTGCGAACGAGGAAATAAAAACAACTTACCAGTACGTGTTAGATCTAAGAAATAAACTTGAGAGTACATGCCAGATGGCACGTGACGAATTGATTAAATCGGGGCGCAGATATCCCAAGTATTACAACCGCAGAGCGCGAAATAGGAAATTTCTTGTGGGAGATCAGGTTCTATTGCTTCTTCCAACGAGCTCAAATAAGTTATTAGTCCAGTGGAAAGGTCCCTATGAAGTTAAAGAGGTAAAAGGTGACATGGACTATAAAATTGACATGGACGGTAATTTAAAGACATTCCATGCTAACATGCTCAAGTTGTACATCAAGAGACAGAGCGACAGTGTTGGAAAGGGGGTCTTAAATGTCGTTTGTACGGCAGTCGTAGACGATGATGAAGCTGATTCGAATATCGAGAGTTCCCTTGAATGTCCCTTGGGAGTTGCGGGGGAGGGGATAGATAAAGTCGATGTGAGTGCGGAGTTGACGAAAGACCAGCGTCAACAGATTAATGCGCTCTTGGCTAAACACTCTTATGTATTCACTGACAGACCAGGTTGTACCACTTTGTTGGACCTCAAAATTAAGCTGAATACGTCTGACCCTATTCGAATCAAGGGATATCCGGTGCCATACAACGCACGTGAAGCTGTGGACGAAGAGGTGCGTAAAATGTTGGATCTGGGGGTGATTGAACCCTCCAACTCGCCATATTCTTCTCCAGTAGTGCTAGTCAGGAAAAAGGACGGGACGAACCGATTCTGTATCGATTTTCGGCAGCTGAATAAAATCACTGTGTTCGATGCAGAACCAATGCCAGATATGGAGGGTCTATTTGCAAAGCTGTCGGGAAACCGATGGATTTCCAAACTTGATCTGTCCAAGGGATATTGGCAGGTTCCCATTGTCCCTGAGTCCCGACCTTTGACAGCATTTGCGACCCAGAAGGGACTGTATCAATTCAAAGTGATGCCATTCGGGTTAGTTGGAGCCAGCGCCACCTGTTGTCGTTTGATGCGTAAGTTGCTTAAAGGTTTAGCAAACGTTGATAGCTTTGTAGACGACATATTCGTGTACACGAATACTTGGAGTGAGCACGTGTCCGTCCTGAGCGAGCTCTTCAATAGACTCCGCAAAGCGAACCTTACAGTGAGACCCACTAAATGCAGTATTGGTTATACAGATTTAGATTGTTTGGGTCATAGGGTCAGCGGTATGGGTCAGTTAAAACCTAACCCCAAGCAAGTTGAAGCAATTAGAGACGCGCTAAAGCCAACCAACAAAACGCAGGTAAGATCATTTCTAGGTCTAGTAGGTTTTTATAGAAAGTTTATACCTAACTTTGCAGCCATTGCTAGCCCGTTGTCTGATTTGACCAAGAAGGGGCAACCAAACAAAGTTGAATGGGGACCACCACAAGATAAAGCATTTTGTGCTCTGAAAGAGAAACTGGTTAGTGCACCTATATTAAAATAGCCAGATGTCAGCAAACCTTTTATTCTAAGAACAGATGCTTCTGAAACTGGGTTGGGGGCAGTTTTACTGCAAGAGCAAGACGACAGTAAGTTACCCGTAGCTTACTCGAGTAGGAAATTGCTACCCAGGGAGAAGAATTATTCCGTCATAGAAAAGGAATGTTTGGCCGTAGTATGGGGAATTGGGAAGTATCACGCATATCTATTTGGGAGAGATTTCGTTCTCGAGACTGATCACCAACCCCTACTGTATTTAAACAAGGCCAAGGTCGCTAACGCTCGGTTGATGCGTTGGGCGCTAACACTACAACCTTATCGTTTCCGTGTAGAAGCAATAAGGGGAGTAGAAAATATAGGCGCAGACTACTTGAGTAGGGCATGATGGGAAATTTGTATGAATTTGCCCAGTAATAAAATCCAGTTTGTAGTATAACCAGTGTAAATGTTGTAAGATATCATCAGTAGTTACTTTTCTTCTATTCTGTGTTAGTTTTAAAAATGTGTACATTTTTATTCTTAGGGGGGAGGTATTGTCACAGAATTAGGCGAAAATTGAATTGTTTTTTTTTTCTTTCTTGAATTGCAATCTAATCTCACCATTTTCTTTGTTTCGTCGTACATGCATTACCTGGGGTGAATAAGTGGTTTTCTCCAAGGTAAGCGGCGTGTAACGATTTGCTTGTGCTTGATTTTTATTTACATGAAATCCGGACCATTAGTTTCACGTGGTGCACGGCAATCTTGCTGTGATTTCTGTTCACCTATTAGAGGGTATATAAGGCTGAATATTTATGATCAATTTTACGGGACCTAAAGTATCTAATCGCAGGATAGATAAGTTCGTCTTTCAATCTCCAGCCAAAGGGCTGATACCGTGTCTGATACCGTCGTTGATACCGTTTCTGATAGCGCATCTAATAACATCGTTGATCACGCATCTGATAGTGCATCTGATAACGTTTGATAACGCATCTGATAACGCATCTGAAAACATCTCTGATAACGTCGGCTGATAACATCTGATATCGTAGCTGAAATTGTTGCTGATTTATTGTGCAATCGAATTGAAGTATCAGACTGTCTGTCTGTCGAACTGTCTGTTCGTCTACATCTGTCGTGACGTGTAAATATCCGGAAAGCTAGAAGTCCGAGTGTCGGAGCTGTCAAGTTGTAAACATCCGGGGCGACATCTAGGGTATTGGGGAACCGTTGGTTCTAGTAGATGTTGTATGCTGTCTGTACGTATAACTGTGGTGGATCCGTGAAGGGCAAACGGCCGATAAAAGTATTGGTCAACCCTAGGTCTTCGGGGAAACTGGGCGGCGATTCAACTGTGGGTGAATCGTACGGTTATACAGGGTCGAGACACATAAGTGTGTTGAAATTGTAGTACAATTTAATACATTGTTGTATTTACATGGTTATGCCAGATCACAATAATATTTCAAGGGATTGCATGAATATCAATAAAAGCTAGCAACTTGATTGAATACAAGTACATGTTAGTGCTAGTTGTCGCAATCCATACGTGCGATAGTATAGTTTGTCGTTTGTTTATTATCGTAATTTATACTTGCGTTAATATAACTTTCGTAAAGGTTCATTGGATCTGTGTATAGTCCAAGAGATTCCTTTATAACTGTGTTTTATTTTGTATTAATATTTCATTTATTCATGTATTGTGAATGGTTGTGAGTGCAATTGTGGGTTGAACGCATGAGTTATTGTGTTGATACATCATTATTTTTCATTAATAATTTATTTCATAAATTTATATTTTCTTTCACATATTGTGCTTGTGTTGTTCATTTAATCCACCATCCTCTCGGTAACAATTCTGTTACAGTGTATAATTTCAAATCTTTCAAGATCTCAGTTACGAAGTTAAATTACCATAATTTGATCATGTCGAAAGCTCACGCTTGCTACTAAGACATCCGCTATTTTCATTTGGCATGACATCTCATAATATATTAAATGTTTATAATGAATTTGTGCTAGCAGTTTCCACGACCAAGTTAGAGAAACAGCTCATAACAAGTTACTCAGGTCACAGTGTGGTAAGGATATTAAATGCCAGATATACAATCTCCATTTTAACATTTTTAATGAGTATTGATGTTAGTCTTAATCACGTACTGTGTACACTAATTTTGAAAAGATGACAAATAGTACAGATAAAAACAATAACAAGCGGATAACAACAATTAAAAAAGACCCGGCATCTTAATAAAACAACTTACAGTCTCATAGGAACAGACTATGCATCTATTAATATATGTATTCTTCGTCCATCGCTTTGATGAGGACGTTTCTAGTCATCCGAGGGTTGGAGGGGATGGTTTGTTGGATGATGAGACCTATCCTTGCAATGAATGTTCGCATACAAAAACAGGGAATGAGTGGGAATTCTCTCGGATGGTTAATGACAAGTGCTTTTCTGGTTTGCTTCTTCAGCTCTCCAACCGCAGTCCTGCTAGATTGACATAATATGGAGCCTGTGTACACAAAAGAACGCTAAGTGACACGATCGCTTGGTGTTTTCTCCCAGGAATCAGAATTTATGCCTAATGCTTTCAATGCAGCTTTCAGAATGTCTTCGAAGCGTTTCTTCTGACATCCTTGAGATCGCTGTCCTTGCTGAAGTTTGCCATTGAAGAGTATTTTAGGCAGCCGGTAGTATGGCATGCATACAACACGTCCCGCCCAGCGTATCTGTCACTGCTTCAGGATGGTGTGGATGCTGTGACCTGCTTGGGCAAGTATCGGTGTGGGGAACCTTGCTCTACCACTTGATTTTCATAAATTTAATGAGACCTGTGGTGTGAAAGTGGTTCAGCTTCGTATCGTTTGTACACCGCCCCCATCTCGCATGCGTAAAGTAGTGTGGGGAACACAACTACACTGTGGACCTTTAGATTGGTCTGGATGTTCATGCTTCTTCTATTCCAAAGGTTGGAATACAATCGGCCGAAAGTTGCACTGGTTCTGGCATTGAGATGGTTCAACTCGTCGTCAATAGTGATGCTATGTGACAGTGTGCTGCCAAGATATGTGAAGCGATCACTCCGTTGAGTTCTTGGCCGTTGACAGTGATGCTGAGCTCAACATAGGCTTTCCAGTGCCCGGCTGATGCAGCACTTCAATCTTCGTGGTACTAATGGTGAGATCAAAGCTTGTGCAGGAGCTGAGAAACTTGTCAACTCTGTAATGCTTCTGAACCAGCATTGATGGCGCATTCATCAGCAAATAAGAGACCCCGGATAGTGTCTGGCATGACTTTATTGTTTTACTTGAAGCCTCCTGGGATTGAATACTTTTCCATCTGTACGGTACCTGATGCCAACTCCAACCTTTCCGTCTCTCAACGCATTAATCAGCTTGGCCGAGAAAAATAGACTGAAAATTATTGTTGACAGAACACAATCCTGCTTGAAACCATTGGTTACTGGTAATGGCTCAGATTTCTCTCCATTTTCCTGGACTTGTGCTTTCATGCCATCGTGGAATTGCTGCACCATGGATATGAATTGTCTTGGCATCCGTACTTGGTCATAACTTTCCACAAGCCGTCTCTGCTAACAATATAAACGTTCTTTGTCAACTCGACGTAGATGGAGAAAAGGATCGCTGTTTTGCCCTTGACATTTCTATTGTAGCTTCCTCGCAGCAAACACCATGTCGATGGTCCCACGTTCTTTTCGGAATAAACACTGGCTTTCGGGCAGTTGTCCTTGGTCATGGTGCATACTGAGCCTGTTCAATAGGATTCCGGCGAGTATGTTTAATACAATTGAGAGTAACAATATACTCAGGTGGTTGTCGCAGGGCCTGCCGGTTCTATTTGCTCTTAAAGAGGTGGTTTATGGACGCGTCTGTGAATTCCTATGGACCATCTATTTCTGCCACATCAGTAAAAGAAGTTGGTGGTGGATTTCTATCAGGGTTGTGCCATCTTTCGCGTAGGCGTCCGCTGAGACGGAGTCTGAAACACGTGCTTTGTCACTGGAGACCAAACGTATTGCTTTCTGTGTCTCCGGCAAGCTTGGAGGATCATCAGTTGCTTTGTGGGTGGGTATTTGGGAGAGATGACTGTTGGTTGCTTCATCACTGATGGATTAATGACGATTCAGAAAGCTATCAAAGTGTTAAGCCCATCGTTCAGTAATTAGTGTGTTCTCTTCAGCGCATATTGGTGGGGATGATCCCGAGGATGTCGGTCCATACACTTATTTCAGAGTATTATAGAAGTTCTTCATATCACACTGGTCTGCTTAGCACTGGACCTTTGTTACTCAGCAATGTGCCTGGCATCTGACTAAGCTTCTGCTATACAGTGTATGTTGTGGTACGCATCGGTTTCTGAGGTAGGTTTAAAGGAGTTGGTGTTTCTCATGCAGCAACTGCTTGATCTCGTCGCAGGTCTCATCAAACCCGTATTGTTGCTTTCTGGTTGGGGGGTCCTAGATTTTCCGATACTGTGCAGTAGACCAGCTCTCTGAATGTCTCCCAGTCGGTCTCCATATTCTGATTGTCAAGAAAGGGTGGATTTCATATATTGTTTGTTCCAGGGCATCCACGAGAGACTGCTTGTCAATAGTGCATTTCAACTTGGTGATGTTCAGCCCTTTAGGCGCCTTCTTTTCTTGTAGGTTATTGTTTGACTCTGATTTCGGATGCTGAGCTTTTTGATGAGATGGTTTTCTATTCAGCAGTCAGCTCCGCACAAGGACCTGATCACACTCACATCTTGCCTGTTTCTTTTCCCGACAATGACTTGGTCGATGAGGTGGCATTGGTTAGAGGCGTATCCATAACGTACGGTTACGGCTAGGGAGGTGGAAACCTGTATTGATGATTAGCAGTTCATTCATGGCACAAGTCTGGAATAAAGGGAGACCGTTGATGTTACAGTGACCCACTTCGTGCCTTCCTAGCCTTCCATCCCAACCAAAGGTAATCACAATATACTCTTGCACTGAAATGGCCAAGAATGACTAGCTTATGTGCTATTGATTCGTCAGCAATGTCGAATTGCAGATCTTCACAGAACTTGACCTTCACGTCATTTGGATTGGTCATGTATGGAACATTGTAACTGCCAATGAAAAGGTGCTTTCTTCAAGACAAGAAGGCGGAATTTCGGGGTCATGGTCTATCGTTTACTCCCTTGGGAGGTCCAGCCAATTTGCTAATCAGTGCTGTCTTCACTGAAAAGCTGACATCAGTCTCATGGCTCTTCTCACATCATCTGCCGTTCTAAAATATAGTGAATCCGGAGCCTCTTTCACAAAGTTTGCCTTCTCCTGCAAGCCGGATCTGGTTCAAGGCAGCATATCCACGATGAAGCTGTCGAGTTCCTTTCCTATAAGGGCGGTTCTCCTCTGGGGGTTTTATGCATTCTCTCTGTCTAGTAAACTGCGTGTATTCCATGTGCCAAGTGTAAGAGGAATAATCCTCATTTTCTTTATTGTATTTCGACCACTGCAGTAGAGTCCCCTTCAGCCGCCGTATGCTGCCTATGGAAGTTTAGAGCGAGCAGGCAATGTTTATGGACCTCATGCCATGGAGGTGAGCAGTGTATTCCTAAAGAGGACTGCTCATTTGCTCAGGGGCCTGCAGGACTCCACTGCTGATCGTTGTCAGTGGTGAACGACCCTAATGCCCTGAGCCGCCTCTGTGCATTTTTGTGGCAACGCCTGTCAGTGTACCTACACCTGCTACTTCGTCGCGTGCCTGTCGCCACAGTATGTTAGTGGATTATCAAATGGGATGGGTAAATGACGAGAATGACAAGCGCGGTGACCTTGAGGAAGAGTTGCGCAGTCCATCGACCCCACTCTCTCGTCCAAAACGATCTGGATCAAGCATGACGACAAAGTCTTGACGGCTAGGGACAGACTTGAGTGCAGTGGATGACCAGCACGTCCTACTTATATTGTCGTGCTCTTAGCGCTCCAAAGCACATTTCTGGGAATCGCCTTTCTGCCCGTTGACAAGCTGGTGTTTCTTCTACGTAGACTGCCGAATCTAGTCTTCACATGCTAGGTAGACAAAACCTAACCATTCGAATATCCTCAACCTGGTTTGGCCGGCCAGTCGATGCCGTTTTCCGGGATGTGGTAGCTGCATATGCCACAGCTACTTGGAGCCCCAGGTGAGACCTGAGTGCCAAGTGAAGACCAAAGGTGGGCGAGCTACTCTCGAAGGGATACAACTGCTTAGCAAGCCAGGGGTCTTTAACCGCCTCCCAGACACGCTGTACATCCCATACAATATATATCTTGACTTTATAGCAGAATATCATTTTTAAATATTGTGTAACAAAAAACAGCAATAGCGATCTCTATGTGCAGCAACTGTTAAGTGCTATATTTATTCCTACGCCATTCAACTTTTCTATATTTTAGTATCCGCAAATTATACTTGAAAAATGAAAACTAAGATGTCATAGTTTGTCAATGCCAACACATCAAGATTAATAAAATGCAATAAATCATTAGGTGTTTTATTGCTGATGAAGAACCCATAAACGATAAACAATGGTAACTAGTATTTACTATACCTCTGCAGAAATGGCTTCGAGTTTCCTTTTCTTATCCACGTTTTATATCTGTGGAAACAAAAACTTAATTATAGTATGAGAAATATATATATATATATATATATATATATATATATATATATATATATATATATATATATATATATATATATATATATATATATATATATATTCTAATACACATAATCATATATATTAATTGACTTAGAAATAGACAGCCTCAAAGGAACAAATTATGCTGTATAACCACATGAACAAGTAAAGATAAGATTGGAACAATAGGCCATATACGGTTCAGGTGGGTGATTCATATACAGACACAGAATCCGCGTCCTGTCATGTAGGAAGTGGAAGCTGGCACCCTTACCGACTATTGCGTATGCATGAAATGTTCAGGTGGCCATCATGCAGGCCAGGTGAGACGCATATAATTAAAGACCCGCCGACATTGTATTAATTTCTTTAAGCAGCTCATCTACCACGAATGTCAACCTACGGTGGTATCAGAATAGCACTGAATCTCCGCCTGACATAAGCAGTCAGCTATTTAGAGAAGACCAGTTATGATATCATACATTCCTGTACGCATACACTTACCATTAGCTGTGGACACCATCCACCATAAGCACAGTTACACAGAGGCGTAGCTGGGGGGTGGAAGGGGGGTACATATGTCCCCAAATGCCAAGGTACATGCGCGCCAAAATGAGGCTTGCAACGCTACATTCTAATAAGTAAACAAGGGTAATAAATCGGTCACAAGATCGCTGGGGCGCCAATTTTATAGTTCGTCCGCGGGCACAAAATATCATCGCTACGCCTCTGCAGTTACATATACATATTAGCCGTACACAAAATAGTAACGTGGTCTATTAAGGTAGAGCCCATCATAAAGTCACTAAGACAATATTGATTGCCCAAGTAAAGTTGCCAACCAAAGTTATCAGGCAGCCATCGCCTGCACTAAGGCGTCCAAAACCCTTCAGAGTCAACGTAGCAGACCGTACCGGATGAAGGTAGCCACACAAAAGACCCTCAGGGCATCAGGACACGTCTTGTAAATTTGCGACATATCCGGCCCTGATAATGCCGGCCATTTCAGACACAAACAAACTATCCACTCACCATTTGTTATGGTTGATACCAATGCCTTCCAGCCTTCTCATGATACCACGTAAAAATCTAGAAAACAGAAACTATCTTCATACCAGAGCCCAAAAAGAAGAAACCATACCTTAAAAATGTCTTTGATAGGATGATCGCACCTGACCTAGAGGCATTATGGAAACAGAAGAGGTTAAGTGGTAGTAAAATGTTCCCAAAATATAGATAATAGTAACCCCGAAAACACTAAACTACCCGTCCAATTCTACCATTTTTAAAACTACCAATGTAATTTGGCAGTGGCAGCTTAACATAATTTTGTAACGAATGAGCGTGGTCGAGGACCTAACTGACCATTCATATTAGACCATGATTCATTTATGCATACAACCTTGACCTGCTGCTGCTCGTCAAAACCACGAAGCACTTCATGGGAATAGATAGGGGAGACGAGCTGGAGAGCCCGATCAGAAGCGAGTAGCAAGAATCGCTAATCCAGACACGTCGTTGAACCACCGGACTCACTGGGTGGCGTTCCGGGCAACGATTGAACGCATGATTTATTAGAATATCATGGTCTCGTGCCGCTGCCAGAGCTCGTTGTACGGGGTCCTTTAGTCCAGTAATATAGGGTCGAAAAAGTTTCGGTATAGGTGGGTCAGATATAAGCTGATGACGACCGCCAACAAATAATCGAAACACTAGGGTTCAATTGTCGCCCTTTGCTATTCTAAAATAACGTGCAGTTGTTTAGCTATGTCATAGACAACAAACGATCAACAGTTTGTAAATAAATTATTCCCGTATCAGTTTTAATAACATGGTAAGACTACATATCTAATCAGCTACATTTCGAATTGCTCTGGAAACTTACTTGCTATACTAAATTTGAACCAATATCAACTTATTAAATTCGTTTGCAACATATATATATATATATATATATATATATATATATATATATATATATATATATATATATGTATGTATGTATGTATGTATGTATGTATGTATGCATGTGTGTGTGTGTGTGTGTGTGTGTGTGTGTGTGTGTTTTATTTCTTTTTCTGAGAAGCATTGATGGTGGATTTGGAATGGGGGGAGTTAAATTTTAGTAACATACTGAGAAAGATAAGTATAATAGAGAAATTAAGATTGATAAGCAACCTTATGGCTGTGTGTAATTTGTATAAAGTCATTAATGAATTAGGGATGAGTTCTAAAACTATTTTAAAAATAAATTGATCTTTAAAAAAACTGCAAATGATAAACATTTTACCTTGGCACCTGGGATAGGATTCGTCATTGATTGATTGCGTCCGTTATATAGTCGACCGACAATTGTGTATATATATATATATAATCCTTCTTAAGTAAATTATTATACAGAATACAGGATTACCTGATAATTCCGTAGTTGTAGGGACTGCAGTATAGTCACTCTTTTCTACATCTTTGGTCCCTAACGGAAGGAAAAAGGATGTATCATATGTAGCCATTAAAACCACCAGTATTGTACTCCTTTTTCACACGCCAGAAAGAATATATTCAATCTGTCAATACACTGCCTAAAAATCTAAATCATGATCGAAAATATGTGAAGAGTTTCAAATACACACATGTTAAGGCTTCATATGGATTTTGTCAGATGCATTTTCTATCTCGAAAGTTTTATTGCGATTAATGAAATGTTACACGGATATGTATCTTTATTCATATGTGATAAACGTTATCCTCAGAATGTCGATTTTGCTTTGTTTGCTGTATGAGTAGTTGTCTGGCCTCGACAAATATTTTTATTCACGTAATTTCATAACATATTGCCCCCTCAAAATAAAACCCAACAAACTATTCGTTTAATTTTAAAATAAAACTTACTCTTTATGTTCCCACATAGATTACCATTCTTGTATTTGCTCAGATATAATAACAACAAGCCAACGATGACCAAAACGAGCACCAACAAAACAGCAGCCAGCATCACCACAACAGAACTTGGCACGCTACGTTCATCGTAGGATTTACTGCTAACTGAAAGTATAAACTTTAATTAATGAATGCTTGACTAGAAATATCAGATTAAATATTGGTGCGAAGCTTTGTTCTTGTGTGAAGTCATGACTCTGTCCTTGTCTAATAACAACATGTTTAATAACACTAAACCTCGTTGAGCACCTCTTTTTGACTATAAAAACCATTTATCTAAGCCTAATGAATATAAACATGACATGAATTAATGGTGCAAATCCCACTGTATAATGTTTTTATTCATGGTTTCGTTTTGTACCAGAAGAAGAATTATATCATGTACTTCTGCAGGAATTTATTTTTATAAAATACTAACCGTGCTTCTAAATTTTACCTTAGAGCACTAAACATACCCTTCAGCATACAACAACATCCTCCATTTTCGTAAATTAAGATTGATGATATCAATATCACCAACGTAAGAGAGCAGTATTACTGGGATGTCTTAATATGTTGCAGCTGCTTATATATTTGAAAACTGTGAACTTTTTACCCTAAATGAACACAAAGCAAGTCCGATTCAGAGCGTGTTTTCATTTTTGTCAAGGTAGTAAGACCAAGGTTCAGGTGTGTTCTGTGTATAATATGTTCCGTATTGGAAGATAATGCAGAGTCTATTTACTTGTTTGAGCTCACAAATTGCTCATATTTACTGTTCCATGTTTGACATTTGTAGGCACTAATAAGTGAGGGTTGCCTGACAAGATCAGATACTTTGCATTTTTAC